>CM040240.1:108497315-109086628 GCA_022545495.1 Chrysanthemum lavandulifolium
GGTTCCGCCTGTACCATTTTGGTACCGCTGGTCCGAAAGTCAAGATATCAAATCTTGCCTAAAGTCAACTCTATCTAAGTGAGATTGTGCAAGATATGAAGAGTACAAATCTTCACAAAATATCTAATGGAATCTTCTAATGATTTCCATGATGTAATCCATGATGTCAAATGTTGTATTACCATTTATAGAAATATGCAAATGCTTAAGTAGTGTTTGGTTTTAAAAACCTAACACATTTTACAAACTACTATCATACATAATGATTAGAGTCATATCAAGATGTTACTAATCATAAATGTAAATGCTTGAATGATGAATATATTGTTTGAGAAAGCTTGTTTTAATATCTAATAAACTTGACAAGCTTTAAGCTTTTATAAATTAAATTTACTTTTGTCGTTAACAAAACTTAGGCAAAGATCAAAAATATAAATAACGTTTAATGACGATATTTGTATTAACACATTAGAACAATAAAAAGCAATCCAATCTGTGAAATTCAATTGTTCCTCATTTGTTAATGATTCAAATGCAGCTTCACTTGCCATAGCGACAAATGAAAATGGTTTTACGAACACAAACACAAAGAAGGGGGATAGACTACAAGGAAGCTTAAAATGAGAAAAAGCTTACTTGATAGGAATCAAGCAAGGAACCTAAACGAGGTGGAAATCTAACTAGCTATTCTATTCCCGGCAATGCGCCAAAAACTTGATACGCTTTACACATCGCGCTCGGTAAAAGGAACTTCCTTTTAAATCGAGCAAGTTTTTCAACACCCTAGCGATGAACCTTATCGTTGTTGTATAGTATTAGGGTAAGCCACGGAATTGATATCGCTCTCTGGGGAATAGGAATGCTAGTGAGAAGTTATTACGCTAAGGTTGGGGTTGAGGAAGATTATTTTTATCTTTTTATTTTTTAGGAAATGGAAAGGTACGAATCTCGAGGTTTGGATTTGGGGGGGTGAGTATTTCTACCGATTACTTCTACTTATCTAATTATCTAATTAACTAAGGTGAGGGTAGTCTATGTTTATTGTTGTGTGCTCGTATGATGATTAAAAATGAATTTGCTTAGGCTTTATTACTCCCTAGTTATCTCCTATTGATAGTTGAATTGTCACGTCCTTATTCTTAATCGCGTTGTGTCTCTAAGGTCGTAGGGTATGCGTTTATCCCTAACTCTTTGAAGCTACCAAAGGTTAATGACTACAAAATCTCTAGGATTTATAAACTTTAACTCTAAGGTATTCTTTGGATGTATAGCCTACAATTACTCTAGGTGATTATAAACTAAGGTTCAACAAAGATTAATCAAGCATTAACAACACAACGAATGACCTATCGCAATACTAGGTCAATCACAATTAAGATAAGAAACAACCAATCAATATTCAATAACTAAGTTTCATATTACCTAAGCAAACACACAAGTAAATTAGCGGACATGGGAACATGCAAGCATGCACATAATCAATTAAAGACATAATTAAATTAATGAAGTAAAACACTTATCTTGATGTAAGATAGGGTATGGAACCCTAAAATACTCGTACAAGACGACCTTGGTTCGGTTTAGGTTTTACTCCACAAAACTACACCGAAAACTAAAAATCCGGTTTCTATATATAAGGTTACAAGCTGCGATGGCGTCACCCTTTAGTTTGTGACGCCGTCGGTCGCCGTCATTAGGGTTTCGTCTTGGCCACGTTAGCATTACGACGACGTCACCTTATGCCCGTGACGCCGTCTCCTTCGCCTCTCGACGTCGTCGGATCAAATCTAGGCCGTCGAGCCGCGACGCCTACTCTTTTAACACATGATGCCGTCACTTGAAAATAAGCAATTTGCTCTTGAGTCGTCACAAAATTTGTTCGACGGCGTCACAAGTATAACTCGCGCCGTCCCTTTCAATTCAAGACTGAGTGTCTCGATTCTTGACTTTGGCCATTTTCTTCATATATTCGCCTTTTCGTCCGAATAAGTGTCGACAATTTGCCTTCAAGATACCTAAAAGTGAAAAGGAACGATATTAAGTAATAACGGATACAAAAGTGATCAAATAAGGGCTTAAATGACCCTCAAAAGGTACATTTAAAACCTTATCAAAACGTATGAAGACGTTTAAAATGGATGAAAAGGTACTTGTGATAAGGTTTTAACATGATTGTTTTGTGTTTGTCGATGATAGGTGATAAGCTAGTGTATCGACTACCAAGAGGGCTAGTGGACCTAAATGCCCCACATCGGCAAGAGAATCCAAGGGTAAGATCATTAATCTTAGTTTAATGTTAAAAGGGATGAAAACAGATAAAACGGATGAAAACGATAAAAAGGACAAAAACGTAAGAAAAATGTATAAAAACGGATGAAATCGTATAAAAGCGGATGAAAACGTAAGAAAAATGTATAAAAATGGACGAAAATGTATAAAAACAGATGAAAAAGTATAAAAACGTATGAAAACGGATAAAAACGTAGCTAAAGTCGAAAACTTTAAATTATAAACGGTCGTTACAATAATGGATCGACGATGGAACAACCGTTAACCAACAAGGGCTAAAGTGTAAATTATAACGGAATAAACTTAACACCCGTTAACAAAAGGACTATTCATGTTATTCTTTTGCCTCGAGAGGGACCATTCATGCAACTTTTAAGTTTGAGGGATGGTAGGTGAAACTTTTGACAAACCACAGAGACCATTTATGTAATTTACTCTAAATTAATGGACTAAACAATTAACGTGTAATGGACTAGTTATTTGTGTAAAAACCTAAACGAATGGAAAACCATAAGGGTGGGCTTTGGTTTGGCCGATTAAGGGTTATGAGGAAGTGTTTGAGTGTTACTTGGACACCAAGTTATATAAGTCCATATAATGAATGCATTATTCATTATTAGGGATCTTTGGAAAACCTAAACAAGAAAAATAACTCTTCTCCTCTCCTCTCATATACCTTATAACCAATCTTGTATGACCCTACACCCTTAGGGTTGGTCGATTTCCAAGAAAGCAAGAAAAAGCTTGATTCAATTGTTGCTTTAATCGTGAAGAACTGAACTAGCATTCAAGTATTCTACCGTGACATGTAGTGTATGTAATCATAGAGGTCGCTTATTTTAGTGACATAAGGGTTTCGTGTAGACATCAAGGAATATCAAGATCCGTGTATTGATCCGTTGATGATTCGATTCAAATCAAGAGGTTAGTAAACTATGTGTTTATTTGTGTGTTAATTCATGTACATCAAATGGATCCTTATGGGACATCTAATCCGTTGCGTACTCGTGTTTATAATTGTTATATGATCATCAAATTTCAACAGTGGCATCACAAGCCTTTCGTTTGATGTTATAGGTTACACTAATATACGTAAATTTGGCTTAAAACGCATGTTTTCGTTGTTTTCTTTAAAACGTTTTTTGAACAGCCCTTAGGGTGATTTTTCTGTGATAAATTGAACCCTAATAAGTCTTAAAAAAAGTTTTCTTGACAACCCTATGTCGCGGGTTTGCGTGTACAAAGTGGGGTTTTCTACTTGTTGCAAATCTTTCATTTAGTTGGCTTATTTGTTTGTGTTAACTGTTTTTAATTGTAATCCATGACAACTACACATACTTGCTATGGATGATAAGCCAACCTCTTGTATTAATCATATACTTAATGCGTTATGTTAGATGGAGATGGAGTAAATCGATGAATAACTTAATTCAAAACATTTGTGTGATTTATTTTGTTTGTTGTATGCTTGACCTTGTTACACTAAAAAATTAATTCCCTTCACTTTGTAATGAATTAGACCTTGAAATTTTTTTGGGAGTCCTTGACTCAGTAGACTACAACTTTCTAGTCAACAAGCTATATTTTTTATTGCTTTATTTTATTTATTATTTTATAAGAGTCTATCTTCTGCTTCATCTCCATTTTGTATTTTTTATTTGCATTATATTTTGTTTACCTTGTGGCATGAATATTATGCAAAAGATTTTTAAAATTAAATGGACATAAAATTATCGAAAAATGATTCAATTAAACTAATGTCTGGCAACGGTTAAACGCATTGGGTTTGGTTTACACAATAATTTGCTCCAGCGAAATCTTGCAAGTACATACGTTTAATAAAACATTAAAACTATTTAAAGTTTTGCACTAATTTTATTAATGACCAAATTTTTTTTAACAATTGTCTTGCAATATTTTAAACGCATTGGGTTGGGTTTTACACCGTAATTTGATCTCGCAAAAAATATGAAAGTACATTATTTTTAACAAATAGTTTAGGGTTTGAATAACCTTTGTTAGGAATTGGAAATTCCATGTTAAAGTGTCGGTCACCCCAATTAAGGTCTAGCATATGTTAGCTCATAGACGTGTCAATATTTACATTATTTAGTAGTTAGTTAGTTAATTATTAGCATAGTTTAGTTTAGTGCAACACCATGGAGGAAGGACGGGTCTTTACCCACTGTATGCCTGATCCACAGTCCGATAGGAAGACGTAGTGTCTGTAAGTATAAATACCCCTTCCATCCTTGGAAGGGGTGGTGCTTTCTTTCATAATCTAACCTTTCATAATTTGTGCTACAAGTCTCTACCAAGAACACCCTCTCTTATCCTTTCTCTCTCTAATGGCTAACATGTTTTTCCATCATCCAAGACCACCCGAATCATCAAACACAATAATATTAAGATCCCACGGCAAAATCAGGAATATCAAGTCGCTAGTCATAGCTTGACTAAATAGTCTACGAAATAGTCAACTGCAATAAATGCTATTCTATTTAACGCACTGCGACTTGGTGGCGGTTTGACTTTGAGTCAAACCGAAATGTTAGCGACTTGAAAACCATTAGCGACTTGGTGGGTTTATTTTGTGTCGGTTTAGATATAGCGACTTGTTATCTCAAACAAAAACCTTGACCATACCAAATACCAATTCCTTCTCAAACAATCATACAACAACAATCATATCCTATCATTCATACAACAACAATCTATCCTAACTTCAATCCCATCTCAAACACAAACCTAGACCAAGACTCGACTCAAATAACAACAAGATCTCAGCTGTCTTTCTTTCGTGGCATTCAAAAGTAACATCAAAACCATAAAAGGTTTAATTCACGAAAAGTACATCATCACAGATCCACTTCATTATGTCTCAAAACAACTCGAAAATAAAAAGAAAATTAATGTAAGATCTCATAAATGCTTTCGTTAATATCTTTTATGATAATACAAGACTCGAAGGTCAAGCAAACGAAAGTCAATACTCATCATTGATCTATAAAAGGTGTAACATTTTTCGAATATAAAAAGAAAGAAAAACATGACAAGAGTGCCACTTTCCCTCTTTGTTTCGTTCATTGACAAAAAAAACAAACGAGAAAAAGGATTATACCTACCTGTGATCCATCACTTAAAGAATCATGTGGCCGACTCAAGATTAACACCATCCCTGTGGTGTTCTTGACTACGAGGTTGTGTGTACGATATTTCTTATTTGGCTTTGAAGTGAGATTTTCCGGACGCGTTTACTTATTCCGTCTTCCTTCTTTCTACCCTTCCGCGAAGATGACTTGTTTGGGCGTTTATTGAGTGTGATAAAGACTTGACTATTTAGTTACGGTTGTGATTCTTTCTCGCTTTACCCACAACGTAGCCATCACTTTGGTGTCTCACGCAGTTGAGGATATGTCAAGAGGTTTTGTACAATGGGTACACCGTTTCTTTTTCACAAGGATAAGTACAAGCTTAAGTAACAAATCTAGGGAATTTTTCTTCATGATCAAGTTTGGTATATCGGGATTACTTCACCAAGGGGTCACTGCAATTGCCGACAAAAATTCGTGAACGATGTGTTTACCAAAGTGTTTACTGGATGATTGATGATATGGATGATGTTGGATTATGAATCATTGATGAACCCCTGCATGTTCCCCTAAAACAAATATTCACCAAAATCAAAGTTGTCATAACACATTCAAGCTGACATTGTTTACGGTTTTGTCTTGGTTTTGTAAAATCCCGCGAAAGAACCTATTTCACGGTTTAAATCATAGACTTGTAAAATCCGTGACAATGGAAACATCCTGTAATTGTAAAGTGCATTTCGGATCTATCTTACGGTTTATTCTTGTTTTTGTAAAATCCATGAAAGAAACTATTTCGGTTCAAACCATAGAATTGTAAAATCCCGTATTGATGAAACCATCCTGGAGAAAGGAAAGTGTATTTCGGGATCTTATCTGATGTTGGTGCTACGGTTTCTATTTCGAAGAAGGGATAAAAGGGTGTACTTCATGAATTGGATGTGTGTTTAGATTTTCGTCATGGCAGTATGGTTATTATATGGTTTTACGGGGTTATGTGCTTTTAACCATGGTAGGGATGAAAACCATTATCATAGTTCACTCAAAACGTCAAAGGAGGCCAGATTTGAGTTTTTAGCCAGAAGATGTGACAACGGAGTTAATTCAATATTATTTATTTGAGGTTGAAGTGAATTATCACGGGCGAGTGTACTTAGTATCTGAAGGTATCGGGGATGGTTGGATGAAGATTCTTCAAGATCCTTGTTCGAGCTTATTATCAAAAATGAAGACTTGGAAATCTAGTTGTTGTTGGGTGACTTCTTCCTTTTCTTTTACCACTTGGGGGAATTGGGCTCTTATCACCACAAGATAACTATCACTTTAAGGAGTTACGTTGTAGTGCTCAGTGTCACATTCAATTGTGGATTTTCAAGAGGTGATGTCGTCTTATACTTGATGGTTGGTTGGATGAAGAGTATATAGTACTTAGAGATTCAATTGAGGATGAAGTCTCGCACCGCTCTTTGTTACATATGTGCAAGTTTAAGTCACGAGTTCGGGTTAGTTTACTTGAGGTCAAATTCATCATATTGGTTTTCTCCATCATCCGTCACTACAAAGAGCCTACTGAATGATAATGGTGATGATTACATGTTTTGCCAAGAGATGATGAAAAGAGAGAGATAATGACGTATGAACACAACAGTTCATGCCTCGTTCTCTAAAGAAAAGAAATGTGTACGTTTCAGTGCGCATTATCTTTTAAAGAAGAGGAATCTTCTTATGATGTTTGAACACTATAGTTTAAGCCTCGTACTCTAAAGAAAAGAAAAGTGTACGCTTCAGTGCGCTTTATCTTCTGAAGAAGAGAAATATTCTCATTATGACCATTCTCATCAACATGCTTCATACTTTTTCCATGCGCTTATCATCAAGTGAACCGGCTATGTTGATTGTTTTCTTATTCCACTTGCTCAACTATAATGACGATGGAGACATCATGTGCTAATTTTATGGGGAGAAGTGTGAATAGACTACATTTGTTGAAGATATTCACTTATTCAATCAAGAATTGCAACTCCGTATGCAATTCTTGAGGGGGAGAAGAAGTGTGAATTTACTGCATGGTTGATTGATATTAGAAAATAAATGGTCAAACGGCTCCAAACTCATGTAAGAACCGAGCTTCTTCTTATCGGGTCATCTTTACATGGAGTTTCTTCTTAAGAGCCGTTGGTTGACATCTTCATATGGACTGATGAGTTTATCGACAAAGTGCTTCCGGTTAATGCTTCATGTACACATCAACATGATGATTCCGAACAGCCTTTCTGTTCTTGTTTGATGTGATTGTTTGCTTGGTGTTACCATTTCGTGTGTTCGCTATGGCTGATTGCCAATTTCCTTGATGAACATCTTTCGTTCTTGTTTGATTGGGAGGATCTTAGTTAAGGGATTTGCAAGATGTAAGTTAATTGATGCTTTTGGTGTGTTGAAGATGTTAACTATCTATCCCCAACCGGACAATCTTGAAGAAGGTCGAGTCTGATCGGTTCTACATTTTCGCTACATGTTAGAAGACTAAAGACGAGTTGCATTTGTTTATCTAAAGACTTCTTCTTATTCAAGCATTCATCATAAAGATTTTCGGTTTAGGAGAGCACTAATTGGGGAGGGTGAAATGTCCGATTTAATCCCCAATTAGACTTGCTCACATTCTTGAAAGAAGTTGATTCTCACAAAGACTTCAAGTGTTCTTCTCATCTGATTTCAAGTATACGGGCTTATTATGAGTTGTTGATTCTGAAGTATCAAAACCAGCAAGGGGGAAGGAGACACGTATCTAAACGCGAGTAATATTGATGAGCTTAATACTTCTAAGTGATTGAAGATATCCCGGGAAGACTATTGTCATTACCGCAGAGAAACTCAAGGTTTGACTCATGGCGTTTAGTGCTCTTATTCCAACTATGTGGGGGAAGAGATGGAAGAGTTAGTTTATGAAGATGAAAGAGGTACACAAGTGTGTGATGATTTCAATGTTATCGCAATCATCAGGGGAGAGAGAGAATTGTGTATATTGGGGCGCCTCTTGTTTCACTTGAGTGCTTAATCGATGATTCGAGATGTAATCACTTATTCGAGTTGACGTCCGCAGAGATAGTCATCCGCAGATAATCGATGATTCGCATGCTTCTTCAATGTTATCGGTTATTCTCTCTTAGGGCATTCAGTGCCGGGTTCTTGAGCTTCATACACTTTCTTGGGGAGAAAAGTATACATCGGGTTACTCTTTGGCTATTGGACTTAATCTGCTACTTCGATGGTATAAGTTTCTCTGTCTTCGGGTATATGTGTATTCGGGTTCGTGAGCTCTAGTTTAAGAGACTGAATGCATCAATTCAACTACGTGGGGGAAGTTGTCTCGTGACACCTTTTGGAATGGACTGCTTCAGACTTCAGTGGAAAAGGAATTTGAGAAGAGTTATTTAAGCGTGGGATGAAACGTTGTTGTTCTTCTATTGGATGATATAACCCCGAACGATGAATCACGGTGATTATTCTTAAAAGGAGCAGCAAGTTCGATGATAATGGTGTGCTTCTTTGTGCACCTGGCTAAGAGAAGCTTGAAAGAAAGTTTTGAATCGCTTTCATTAAAGGATTTTCGGTTTGGGGAAGCGCAAAGTCTCACTTCGGATGGTTCAATTTCTTTCTTCAATGCAAGAGCCTCGGAAGCTTTGGTGGTGAAAGTTTTAGGGATGATGACTTCTATCTTCTACAACGGGCCGCTCGATATCCTTATCTCGGTATTCGTATCATCATCTTCTTAAACTATATCATCTACTCTATCTGTGTATATATCTATCAAAAAGCAAAATACAAAAATATAAAACCAGCAAAACAAAATAGAAAAATATAAAATCATCAAAAAGCCATAAAAATCATAAAATTTAAAAAAAATACCAAAAATATGTTTTTATCAAGACATGTCTTCTAGTATCGATAACATCTGCGGTCTTAGAAATGTCATTCAATAATGGCACGGACCATAGATGAAGTTCAAGCAGGAGGTGTAAATATTTTTTCAAAACATGTCACAAATCTAATGGCTTACGCTTATTTCGCATCAGAACCGCGCTTCAAAAATGGCTTGCGTTATTTCGATCAGAACCGTGCGTAAACCATGGTTTGCTATTATTTCGAGATAGCAACCCGTTCTTCAAGAAAGGAAAGTGTTTGCGCTAAACCAATTTTCAAATATTTCGAGCACTTATCCTAAAAACAAAAATGAGGAAAGTATGTCGAAGGACTGCTGTTCCTACTCAAATATTTTTTCGTCTAAAATTCTTCAAAAAATATTTGTTTTAACAAAATGGTGGTAAATGAGTTGCTTGTAAATCAATCAGATTCAGTGTATTCGAAAAAAATTGAAAACTCAATCAATGACTTCAGCGCTTTTAAACTTTTCAAAGAAAGAGTCATTGATTGAGGGGAGAATGTTTTTCAAATTTACATCATCTAACGGACTTTCTTAATCATACTACGTGCTTATCTGAAAAAATATAATTGCCTATGTTGAAGGACTAGGTTTCTAGGATGTGATTGTTAGGATTAGATTATTACATATTGATGAACACATTATTCCCATACCTTTTATGATCTGATTGATATGTTGCATTGACTTTTATTAGTCGATTGTTGTTTGGGTGATGTCGACCACCATATATCAGATGTGTGTTCACTAACGATGCGTGTATATTGGTATATAAGAATGATCCCGATCCGGATCCCACAATTGTAGACGATTGGATGCCGAAGGAAAGGGTAACTATATCTTGGGTTGACAAATGAAGAAACGGAGCTTAATTGGACTTATGGAGAGTTGGCATAAATGCAACGATGAGGTCTCACCGCATCGCCAGAGATGGTTTTCTTCATCGAAAATGAAGAAACGGAGCTTAATTTGACCTCAGTTGGCATATAAAATGCAACGTAAGAAGTCTCACTGCATCAGCAGACGGTTTTCTTCCTGCCATACAACAACAACAGAAGCTTCTCATCCACCTAACGTATCTTTGTGCAGGACATTTGTGATGATACCATTTTTTAAACAATTTTTAAAAAATATTGTTTTGAAAAATGGAAAAATATTGGATTTGAAAATAAATTGGACTTAATTTTGAAAATCACCGGACTTTATTTTATCAAAACCTAAGTCACTCAATCAACGACTACGGTCATCGATTGAGGGGGAGAGTGATTTAAAATAAAATATTTTCAAACGATATTTCTTCACAAAAGTTCCGGTTTGTACAATAATAAGTGGTGATCTAAAGATTTAATGTTATGTCGTGGTATGATTTTCTTTAATACCCAAAGGTCTTTCAAAATGAAATTTTTCCTGTTCTTGTTTGATTGTGAAAATGTTTTATTTTACTTAAAGATCTCTTAAAAACTATCATACCTGACACTAACAATCTTTAATGTCTTTAATTGGTCTATATCAGTCATTTTTCAAAATTAAATCTTGCCACGTCTTTCCCCAAATTTTTCTAAAAGATTTAAATCAATTGGGATCACAAATCTCAAATGGTTTGAAATTTTTGATCGGGGGAGAGATCGTGATTTAAATCTCAAATCGGTTTTTAAAAGGGTGATTGTTTCTAAAGCACTCCTTCCTTCATGTGCCAAACGATTTTGAAATACATAATGCACATGATTGTGGAGGAGCATTTAACCAAAAACCAAAAGAGTATTTAAACAAAGGCACATATTCTCCCATGTTTTCTAAACCTTATTAAATCACTTGGGGATCCAAAATCTCAAAGGGTTTGATATTTTTGATCGGGGGAGAATTTGTGATTTAATAATGAAATTCGATAAAGGATGATCGATTTGATTCAAAAGTGCTAGTTCTCTCTAATATGTGCTAAACTCTTTCGTTTATCGATGCACATATTGAGGGGGAGCAAATGGTTTCTTAATGGCTTTTGTAATCGTGGATATACTTTAAAAGAACTCTTTCCTCTATGTGATAAAAATTATTTCAAAAATCCTATGCACATATTGAGGGGGATATTTTACCAAAAGAAATTCAAATGGCTCTTTCTATGGAAATTGTGATCAAGAATTTATTTCAAAAGAACTCTTGCCTCCATGTGCTAAACAATTTACTAATCATATGCACATGTTGAGGGAGAGCATTTCTAAATAATCAAAACTATTAAGGTACAAAATACTTTGATTTTATATCACAAGTACCTTGATTGATTTTCCAAATGATTTTTCAATTGGTTTTAAGGAAGAATGAATTGTACCAAAAGACCGACCATTTTACTTTATGCATGGAGTTATAAGGATGGTGAGGTTAGGTATTAGTTCCCACGATCCGCCGTAACCGGAGGGATCTACCGAGGACAATCCACTAGATAGTGTAGAGTCCTTAGGTATGATGAAAAAGGAGAAAAGTGAGAAATGGGAAGAGTGCGGATCGAGGCAGCTAGTCTTGGAATAAACCCAACAAGGTTCTAGTTATGAAGTCTCGGTAAGCAATGAAGGGTTGAAGAATGAAAAGAAATGAATGTGAAAAGGGTGAAAAGAAATAGCCTCCAATAATTCAACCTTAGGCGTAAACCGGTTCAATACATATGCTCTTGGTGTTTACTAAGGTAACACGGTATTGAAGACAAGGCGTCATGGACCCGATGACGCACTACACTAAACTTCCCAAGCTACTCAAGTTCCTCTTAAAAGGGCTTGTTTCATTCTCACGGGAACCGACATTATCTATCGACTTTCTCTAGAGATTGTTGATATTGAAGAAGGAGACCTCTCCCAGTCTCCGACATAGGAAACCAAATGTGCACAATTGAGTCTAGAGCCAAGAGATCATCCACAATATCTCATTAGTACATAAAATTAATGAAGACTTCTTGTTTCACACAATGTGGAAAGTAAGTATATATTGAGAGTCCTGCGCATTATCCTTGTGGTATTGCCAGAACATCCGAGTGATATGTAAAGTATTCACGATGAAGATGGAAATCCTTCTAGAGCCAACATCAAACAAGCTCTTGATGGGTGACATGTGAGATCTTGCAAAAGATCAAGCTTGTGACAACTGGATAGAAACGATGGGGCGATTCACTCGTGAATCAACCTTGGTACAGGAAATGAATTGACGAATACTTTTGGAAAAACCGTTCGATGTGCAAACCTTCTTTTCTCTAGCACGTCGAATGTGTATTCATGTTTTCAAACACAAAAAGTATCTCTGATTGAAAAAATACTTTTGGAATAACCGTTCAATGTGCGCATCTTTCTTTTATCTAGCACATCGAATGTGTGCTCTTCTCAAATACAAAAAGTATTTATGATTGAAAATTGATTTCTTCTTCTAAACCTTCGTCGTATTGAAAAACTCTTTCTCTTAAGCAATACGCGATTGTTTTCAAATCATTTTCTATTAATCAGGAAATCTCAATTTGTTGGTTCACTCACTCCGTGTTGTCTTCTTTGAGGCGTTCCGGTTTGAGAACGGCTAAAACAATCTGCGAAACCCCATCAAGGAGATTCTTAGGAATCCTACGATCACGAGCGATGATTGTCTCGATCAACGAGGAACCGTGGGTCGTGTACCTCAATTCAACGAAAGTGATCAAAGACACTCGTGTGTTTTATTGCTAACTGTTGTTTGCGGTACATTTGGACGGTTGAAGTCGATCAAATTGAGGAGTCAATCCAAAGCCGCATGCTCACAAAGATCCACACTTAATTGAAGAAATCATGGTGGTGCATATCTACATAACATGGCTCGATATTTTATACTATGCTTCGCTTTCTGTTGCAAATATCATGAACCAAGAAAGCTTCCGCTTACTCGATGGAAAGATGTCATGATCACGAAAGTGTGAGCATGTAGGTCCAAAAGTCACAACATCACATGAAGGCAACACAACAAAAGGATGATCCGGAGATTTCTCGTGGTGATGATCTCAATGAAAGCTCGTAGATCATCAAATATGTGGATCAGTTAAAGTCCTCCACTAAAAGTACTAAACTATGCGGACTTTGAAGTATCACTGCTAAAGCACAAGATTGCGGATTTGAAGAATTGAAGCCTACGAGCTCAAGAACGAAGTTAAGAATAGAATGCTAGGATTCAAAATGTAAATCATGGGGTGACCTCCCTTAGGGGGGAGATTGTTAGGAATTGGAAATTCCATGTTAAAGTGTCGGTCAACCCAATTAAGGTCTAGCATATGTTAGCTCGTAGACGTGTCAGTATTTACATTATTTAGTAGTTAGTTAGTTAATTATTAGCATAGTTTAGTTTAGTGCAACACCGTGGAGGAAGGACGGGTCTTTACCCATCAGATGTCTCGATCCACGGTCCGATAGGAGGACGTAGTGTCTGTAAGTATAAATACCCCTTCCATCCTTGGAAGGGGTGGTGCTTTCTTTCATAATCTAACCTTTCATAATTTGTGCTACAAGTCTCTACCAAGAACACCCTCTCTTATCCTTTCTCTCTCTAATGGCTAACATGTATTTCCATCATCCAAGACCACCCGAATCATCAAACACAATAATATTAAGATCCTAACAACCTTTAATCTTTTCACGAGGCACCACGGTACATGCTTTTCCATACGAGCCATTGATTGAAATACTTGAGGTTGGTAACCTTTCGAAGGTATCAATCTAGGGTTTGGTTATTCTTTAATGTTTTCCTATAATAAAATGTGCGCCTAATAAGTTAATAAATTTTTTTTTTTCTTAACTTGTGCTATGAATATATGTATGCATGTTTCTTCATACACGTTTTTTATACACGTATTTTATCAAAGTTATTTACCCATTTTAAAATTTAAGTCTTTGCCATCCAATTGGGCGGGACACTTGAAATTGTTTTTTATGCTATGACAGTTGTAGGTGAACTGCAACCCAAAGTGAATTTACTCTATAGGTAAGACCTATGTTAATTTACACATGTTCTTGCATTGGATGACTTAATCGAGTATGGTTGGTCAGACCTTCGACCCGAGACATAAGATGAGATGAAAAATATCACATGACACTAGTAGAGCGTTCTCTAGTGTCATGAGTCTCATAAGTCTAAGATTTGCACTTGTAATGTAATTATAGCCTGCCGCTTACCTATTGAATCGACAAATTACTAGTGGTCAAACCACTGTTACGAGTGGAAGTTCAAGTAGGATCTCAGCCTTTTATTAAGTTAATTGTTTTATTTAAAATATGGGTAGTTAACTTATAAAAGGAATTAATTATCAAAAATACTAAAAGTTGAAGTTTGTTAAATTTAATTAATATTGTATTGCAACATAATCCGTAAACAAGTTTGTTCTTTTCTTAAAGAAGACAAACCAATTATCTTTTCCTTGTAAGAAAGAGAGAGACTAATTCCTATCATTTCTCTTTGTTTCGAGAAAGCTATAGTAGATTGAATAATCCCAAATTCTAATCGAACTCATACGCTAACTTACTCATGAAATTGTTTTGTCTTGTATAAGTCAAGCGGTTAAGTAAGGTTACGAATCTTATTCTTTCAAATAGGCTTCATGATGACATCAAATAGTCCGGAATATTAAGTTTCAATTTCCCCCGATAATGCTCGTATTTTATATCATTTATATGGATTTACGCTTTTTTTCCTCTATATTTTACTTTCAGGTAAATTACGAGCATTGGAGCTAATGAGATGCGGATTTGGAGATTTTCTTAAGAGATTTATGATAGTATGCCCATTGTGAAGAAGCTACAGGTAACTCCACTCACATTACGCCAGTAGCTGCGCGTGACTCGAAGACCAACTCAGCAGCTAATTACGGCGTAACTCCCAACTCGGATTACGCCATAACCAACTAGGTCAAATGATGTTCCACGCCGCCATCAGATACGCCATAACTCCTTCCAATGATTACGGCGTAATCAATACAAAAGTAACATGTACTGAAGATACGTCGTAACTCATTCCATGTGTTACGCCGTAACCAGCTTTACGAGAGCATTATTATGGAATTATAGAGATTACGGCGTAACTCTCAACTCAAGTTACACCGTAACTAGATTACGCCTATAAATACAAGCCCTAATTTTGCATTTCACATCATTCACTCCACACCAAAAGCGAGAACGTGAGTAGGGTCCAAAGGCGATCTTGAAGAGCATACGAGCCATCTCCGAGGAGAAATCACTCCCTAACGATAAGCATTAACGATTATCTTTTCTTTTACTTTCGATTCATGTATTTCATTATGTCAAACATTGAATCTTTGGTTTCATTTAATATGATCGGCTAAGCACCTTTGGTGCTAGCCTAGTTATGATTCCTTAATTGTTGTGTTTACGTTTACATGCTTCCGTATAATTGTTTCTAGTGTATGCATGCATAGTTCGTTGGTAGCTACCCTAGTTTTGGTAGTTTTGAATGGCGGTAGTGTCTAGTTGCTTAGGAGAATTGACCAACTGACCCTAAGTAGGTAGACTGAGTGGGAAGGGTATGAATTGACCAACTGACAACCCTTCTTTGCTTTTGCGAACTGACCAAATGATTTCCTGCCGTTTGGATGAACTTAAGAAGTTAGGGATGAGTGTCTAACATGCTAGCACCCGGGCACTCATTATTACGAATCTTACATGTAGAGGTACTTAATGACTTGGCTAAGGGGACTAAAAACAACTGGACTTTCAAGGGTAGTAGCTTGATCTCCGGTGGAAGCCTTTGCTGATAGGTTACGACAAACTGACCAAATGTTGTCCTAGCGACTTAAACCCCCCACTTGAATCAATTGGAAGTAGTCAGACGTGAACATAACATGATAGGATGAGTAACTAGGTTAGCACACTTTACCTCTCTTGATCACAACTCTACCTTATTTATTTGCTTTCGTTTCTTGTTTTTTAGTTAATTAATCAATTCAATTCTAAAATCAATTAAAACCAGTGACACCTAGACTTAATTAGAATTCGCTCACATAGCTATTGAGACGACCTCGGTTTTACTGATTACTACACTACACACGACTGGGTACACTGCCCGTGAGTGCATAAGGTGGACCATAGGTAAGCGAGACTTTATAAATATTAAAACACGGTCGGAAAACCTACATCACTTCACTATCCATATTCGCTTTAAATTTTTTTAAACATATAAGACATTTGGATAACTAGAGAACACGTTTCTATAGCTGTCAAATAATAATGTCTTGATATTATCGAGACACCTTATGAGTTGTAA
Source organism: Chrysanthemum lavandulifolium (assembly GCA_022545495.1). Classification (NCBI taxonomy): domain Eukaryota; kingdom Viridiplantae; phylum Streptophyta; class Magnoliopsida; order Asterales; family Asteraceae; genus Chrysanthemum; species Chrysanthemum lavandulifolium. The sequence continues at coordinate 108,513,900 of CM040240.1, forward strand.
TTAGATAACAGAAATATTACTACAAAAGTGGTAAAGAAACTAACTAACATGATTTATCAAGTTGTTTACTTTAACCCAATAAAAGGCGCTACACCCTTGTGGCTAGGTAGGCCAATTGAGGAGGAAATGCATGCCAAATTTTTAAGTTAATTAATATCATAGATTGCTAGTCCATTATCTATGTAATAGAACTTGACACACTTTCTTGGATATCTAAGTATATGATTACTAGTCCATGCGACTCATATTAGCAATAATGTGTAGACATTCAAGATAAGGAAAGTCAATAAATTGCTATTTGCTTTTCACTAGTAAAGAAACACTTGTAATATTTGTTTGATCCAGTGAGAGCAATGCAATTTATTTCTTAGACGACATACTTGTAATGTTGTCTAATCCAGTGAGAGCTATGAGCTTTTTACCTTATACACGTCCCATATTATATCAGGCCTGACTTGGAATAATTAATTACTTTCCAAGTGTGACATTTCTTCATTTAGTAAGAATCACCGCATATTATTTTATAAGATAACTTGTAGCTTCCTTTAATGTTATCTATAAAATCATCATGCACGATTCCTTGTTAATTGATAAAGTTCTATATAAACCTTCCATGCTTATATGATTTGAGCTTGATTTAATTCATATTCTATCTGTGACACAGTCATATTGCCCATACAAACATACGATCGTCGTGTTGTTTCGTATACTTATATAATGTTGCACCCTGCACAAATGGGAGAAATCTTAATAGTGTGCAAGGTACAACATATAACAATATGCCTAATGGTTTTCTTGACCGCAAGATAAGAAAACTAATATTCTACTAGGGCTCATACATAGAAAATGTATGTTACCCTATTTAGAACAAATTTCAAGATAAATTACAAACACTTCATCAAATTCACTGAATTGTTTAGTCAATATGATTATGTTTTTTTTGTAAAGTCATAAAACGTGAAGTATAAAATTAAATTGAAATTACTATTGAGGCCAAATGTTGGCCATCATAATTACTTTAGTTAAATATGTTTGTCCTTTTGTAAAAACACAAACATAAAGTCCTTTAATTATTGAAAGACTTATAATGTAAAGTAATAAGTTAACGTGTTATGTTTTCTTGTTAAGACATGTACATGAAGTCCTTGAGTTCATCAATAACTTATAACGTATAGCAAAATATTAAATGTTTATGTCTTCTTGTAAGGACATGCACATAAAGTAGTGACTTGGTCAACGAAATATAATATGAAGCATGCAATAGGCTTGAAAATAATATGATGCCATATGGTTTGACTTAGTTGGCATATATGTAAGCCAAAGAGTATAAGTTCATCTAACGTATTATGGGATTGTCTCGCAACATCAAACCTTTTGAAATACCACAATATTACGATATGTCCATCATAGAAAATCAAACTTCATTAATATTGTTTGATCTTTGCTGACTTAAGTTACTTTACCTCCAACGCTATCATGGTTAGGAAATTGAGTATGTCAAGAGGAGAAGGTATCTATATTTTATAGATTATATATTGTTGATTCCTTCATTGTAGATTTTATTTTTAATAGTTAATTGACACTTACATATTTATTGGTAGATAGTCAAGAAGAGAAGCAAAGCATGCATAGCAGCACTGACGAGTGTAGGGCATCATTAAGTGCAAGTAATGATGAGACTGGGTATTCATCAAGTGTATGAAGAGTTTGCAAAAGATGACAGCTGAGATCGTGCATCATTTTAGGATTTAGGATTTTAAACAATTAAATTTATGTCTTTATTTTAAAACCGGTTGTTGTCCATTTTAGGGCTTGTTTTAAAACTTCTTCAATTTTAATATTTTTAACTACATCAACAACCTTGTGATTGAAATTTTTTGGAAAACTTAGGATAATCCTAAATATATATGTGTGAAACAATGACAACAAATTATCTAGTCTGATGAATGGCAGATCATACTTTATGGGTTCTTTAAGAAATAGTGAAATAAAATAAATGTTTTAATGAGCTCCTTAGCTCCACATAATGTGGACTTTGCTGTAATCTATCTATGATGGAAGTTCAAAGATAATCATAGTCTTTGATGAAATCCATTTGAGATGGAAGTTCAAAGAAACAATAATCCTTGATTAGATCTATCTGGGATAGATAAATCAAAGGAAATAAAGTCATTGAATAACTAAAACATTTCTACCAGAATATGAATTTATAGAGTTCTTAATACTTGAAGAATTTGTCTATCTCGAGTATTGATAGAATCAAGGCGTATACCCCATGAGCAATACAATTGAATATCACAGATATTTGACAAATAAGATTTCTTGTGAAAGAGGAATACTTGAGTAATGGTATTTCCACAAATCTAGAGATTGAGTAAAGCTCATATGCTACGAGGGTTAACATTTTATATTTGTAAATCAAACTTCTTGAAAGAGAATAAGTTAGTAGATCATGATTAAATCATGTTGCTTTGGAATGTTCAAGTAAAGTTAGAAGATACTTTATAGGAGGAATATTTACTGCGGGTTAACACTTGTTAAATAAAGATCAAATTAATGTGCTTAAGTTGAAAGTCCTTAACATGATCTAATCAAAGGAGCTCAAGGTTGAGCAATGAAAGTGAGAGCATGGGAATTCATTTAGATCATTTAACTAAAAAGTACAAAGCATGACTGTAATTAAAGGTGTGGAGTTATCTATGGGAAAGGATAAATCCTAGTATTGTAAGATTCAATGGGAGGACTCACGATCTAATACAAACGTACATTTCCATAGGGGTAAGATAGTTTGGCATGTGGAACGTGTGGATCTTGAGTTGTTGTGAACAAATAAAGAAACCATGTGACTTAAAGATTTGTAAGAATGGGACTTCAAATTAGGAAATGTGCTACTACATTGCGGTTTCAGGGGCTTGTACTAAAGTTCTCATGAACCTAGCAGAATTACTGTCAAGGAGTCACGGTTCTTATTTGTTAAATAATTTCATTTTACTTAAGTGTAAAATGAAGTGAATCATTGAATACTAACTTCAAGTTTGTTCTGATTTATCTAAGTTCTGTAAATAATCCAATATGACTAAATCACTGGTACTGGACTCACTTAATTATAAAGGTTAGGTAGTGATTACTCCCAGAACTTTCTAATATCAGCTGTGGAAAACTAGAAGGGGGTTGAATAGTTTACCGTTTAAAATATTTGTTTTGAAACTTATTGTAAGATCAATTGATATTGATCAAAGATATGTTAGTGAAGAATAAACAATATGCAAGCAATATATAACGAGTAAATAAGGAAAGAAACAATCAAACCACGACAAGTTGTTTATAGTGGTTCGGTCTACAAGGACTCTTTTTCCTTACCCTACTCCACTCCTCGAGTCTCCAACTCGAGAGTTATCTTCACTAGTCAACAAGCTCCTTTAACCGGCGGAGAAACCTTTACACGTCGCTTACACAATATTTCCGACACAAAGCTAGATGTCGAGTTCTTTACAAGGGTACAACCACTCCCACACACTATGTATCTAAAGGACTAAAATACTAACCACTCACACTCAGAGGTTTAAGATGGTTTGGTACAACAATGATGTATGAACATGACTAGATCATACAACAATAAGACAAACAAGCCTTCCAACTATTTGTTGAAGCTTGATTATGCCTTGATCTTCTTTGCTACAAAAGAGGATCACTATAATGATATGAAACTGAGTTATAAATAATAGACAGAAGGAATGTATGTGATTATGCTATAAAGGGATGAGAAAACAACCTGGGTTGGCTTGCTATTCATAGCCAAAGTGTTCTGCTGTCACCACGGACCACGGAACCAAAAAAGGGGTCCGCCCTTGTATTTTTTTGGTTCCGCCGGTCTGACAGCAAGATTACAAAGATTTTTCCAAAGTTAACCAAATCTAACCAAGCTCATGTAAGATATGTAGAATCCAAATCTAAACAAAATATCTTATGAAATCCTCTAGAGATTTCAATGATGCAAGCCATGATGTCATATGTTGTTTTCTATTTTTAGAAATAATATGTTGTGTTTAAGAAACTAAAACATACTTTTTCTAAAAATGTTGACACACATTATGGTTTAGAAGGATATCAAAGTTAATTGATACATGACTAATCAAAATGTAAATGCTTGAGTGATGAAGACTTTATTTAAAGAAAGCTTGTTTTAATATCTATTAATCTTGACAAGCTTTATACTTTACAAAAATGAAATTTACTTTTGTCGTTAACAAAACTTAGGTACAAATCATAAAATATAAATAACGTGTAATGACGATATTTGTATTAACATCAGCTTAATCAATCGACAGGTTTCGACATTAATGTTGTAGACTCGTGCAAATCGGACGAGAAATTATGATGAGATTTCCATTTAGCGAATTTTGAATCCTTAAATGAAAGAAATTTCATTCTAAAGAGGCCTATAACTGCTTATCATGGTGGGAGACCGAGATAAATTGAACACATACTATGAAAGATATGATACTCCGGGGAGTGTATCAAGTTTCACATGCATTGTGCGTGGCGCATGTTGGACGTAACTAAGATCAACAAGGACCACGTGGATTAATCAAATAATGGCATTCTCGAATCGTGGAGTCCTACCCCATTGATCTCAGAAGATATAGTACTCTGCATATTGAATGATTTATGTCTGAGATGTCTAACGGTGCTTCGAAATAGAGCACCCATAAAAGCATCTATTCAGGTTTTAAAGGAAGGTATGTTGGGTATTAGGATTATCCAAAAAGGCAATTTATAGCTCCAAGTTGAAAAAGACTGGAAAGGATATTTTTCCATGCCCCTTGTGGTGAGATGATTTGTGAGAGCTTGGCCATGCGACAAGTGTCTGGGAACACCATGGGACACAAATCATTCACACTAACAAGAAAGGAAGAAAGTATTGCTAGATTAACGTATCCATGTCTGGTAATTATTGAAATATCTCAGAGTGCAAAAGGATATAGTCGTATACCTAAACTCTGTTGAGGTGTTGTTGGAGTTTTTTTAAATCATTAAATGGGCATTGAATCGATTTCTATTAGCTAGGTACTTGAATGTTTTGCTAGGAATTGAACCTCTTCATACTGTGAAAGTGGTTCTCGTGTTGTTGCTTTGCACAAGTAGGAGTCTGAAAGGATTAGTGTGCAAAAAACAACATCTTTCACAACACTCATAGAAATGTCGATAGGTCACATCGGTGCACACTAAATGGAACACGCAAGTTGGTAATGAGAAAAGAGTGATGAAATGAAATGGATATGAAAATATGGCAATATTCTCATAGAGGGGTAAAACGACAATTATATAGGGTGTATATATTTATATGAGATAAATATAACTATAAAAGGAAAAACCACAAACCCTAAGAGTTGTAGAAATTGGCCGAATCCCATGGGGGTGACTCTTTTTCAAACTTGTATTACTTATAGATAGTTACTTAGGGACTTCTAGTGCAATTAGGATTGTCTTGGGTTTGCTATAAAGACAAAGAAGACCTAAACTAGAAATCGCATTAATCCTCTAAAACCTAAAACACTCCTTCTCCTCTTCTTCTTCTTGTTTGATCGACCGAAAACCCAAAGGGTCGAACCCCTTTGGTAGATTAATCGACTTCTCTAAGTTGATTCCATAATCGACTAACCCTAGTCTATTTCGTACTCTCCAACTTGCATAGGTTCGTAGCCCTAGTTCTACATATGCAGTATTGGTGGATACCTGGCCCAACTCACATGGTGATTCTCCCCAAGAAACCTTAAAGTGTTCGAACTAAGCATAAAGAAGAAAAAGAAGAAGAAGAAGGTGATTCCATGCAAGTTGTAAAGGCTAGGAGATTACGTTACATCATGATCAAGTAAATTCCTTAAACACTTTTTATAGATTGTTAGTTGAGGTTATATCATCGATTATGAGATTCGTCTATCAAGGGTTTGGTCTACATAGCCTCTATGTTTATTCCGCTGTGTATGTTTTATAACTCCCCGCCTAACCGGTTAATCGCTAGACGGTACCCGACCACCCAGCTAGCCCTGCGATTTTTGCAACCTTGATTATTAGTAATGATTAAAATAAAAAATAAAAAAAATCTATAATACACTAATTGCATATTAAATTATGGCATAAATCAGATGTTACAATAATAATATATAAATGGGATTAAGTCGTATAATAACAACGTACTTTCATTTTTGTACCGTTTTGGTACGTGTACTTTTTGTTGTTCCACTTAATGTAACGTATTTTCGATTTTTGTGCTACTTTGGTACGTGTATTTTTTTTAACTTTGTTTAAGTTGTAGAATAACAATATACTTTCTATAAGTGTTGCAATTTGGCATGTGTTATGACGCACCAAATTGGAACACTTATGGAAAGACAATGCTATTCTACAACTTAAACAAAGTTAAAAAAGTACACGCAAAAGTAGCACAAAACCGAAAGCGTTACGTTAAACAACAAAAATACACGCACTAAAACAGACACTTTCGAAAAGATATGCTATTCTACGACTTAATCCCTATATAAATAATATAATGAATTTAATATATTTATAGTTAAAATAAATTTTTCAAATTTACATATAATAATATGACATATTAATTCTTCACAATCTCACAACACAAACACACAATTTCTAGAAATTATCATCTATTACAGAAAATTGTTAACCAATATTCACAATAAAAAAATAAAATCAAAAAATTATTAAAAACATTCGTTTCAAAGCCATTGCTTTCTGAAGTATCATGATATTTTTGTTACTAGTGTATCTCTTTCACTATAGATTAAGCTTTTGTTCACTAAGCTTTATGATTGTATATATTTGGTGTTAAAATATGTATAATTAAATGAAAAGAATTTATAAGTTATATAATTTGGTTCAACTTAAAAATCGAAATGAATTTAAGATTGATTTTTTTCACTTAAATTTATTTTATGTGATGTTTATCAAATGAAGTTGTTAGATATAACGCTCTTATTTAACACCTTATAAAAAAAAAAAGAAAAGGTTTTAATGCCTCTCCCGAATAAAAGCGACTAAAGCTTTGGATCCGCATTTCTTCCGCACTGTTTGAGCCTAAACAAACCGAAAAACCGAGAAAACCCAAACTAGATGCTTCTATCGGGCGGGCCTAATAGAAAAATCAAATAGTATTTTGGAAAGTGAGTCGAAGAAAGTTGGCAGTGAGAAAAATTGACAAGTCTACCGTGACGGCTTCATATAAATACTTGCCCGTATTTCATTTTACACCTGTTCATTTAATAACTCACCACAATTCCACTTCATTTTTCTTAGAATCTAAAGGTATCATATCGATTCAATAATTTTATATAATTTTGATTTGTTAGATCTGTATTTAATATTTATACTGATCATTTTGCAGTTGTTGTTAGTTAAAGATGGTGTTTTACCGGAGCGTTTCGCTTCTTTCCAAACTTCGAAATCGTGCCGTAAGCTTTTTTTTTTTTTTTTTTTTTTTTTTTTTAATAAAAGTAAACAAAATGCACAAAGTGTTTGGATATCAAAACAGCTTTTCTGTCTGAAAATAAGCATATAAGCAGAAAAAAAAAAAAAGCAATTCCAAACACCCACATAGAAATCAGAAATGTAATCAAATACAGAAGAAATCATATATATGGAACTAAAATAAGAGTATGCAATTGGACTGTTTTACGTTTGACTCGATTTAGTTTGTATGATATGTTGATTGTGTGTTGTTGTTACAGGTTCAACAGCCTAGTTTGACGAGTTCAATAAGGTGGCTGCAAGTCCAGACTTCTTCCGACCTTGTAAGTTTTCCTCCAAATCATACTATTTTTTGTTTAAGTTATAAAATAGTATCAACATCTTTATGTACGCGCCAAAGGTCACAAAAACTTTGTTTGTTTAGTACCAGTTAATGTACCAGAAAAGTCAAACCTGGCTATTTGAGCTTCCGGAAAGTTAAATAATACTCCCTACATCTTTAAGACAGTTTAGTTATGTTTAGTTTTTTTAATAGGGTCTAGTTTGTGAAACATTATTTTGCTGTCTAAGGGTAGTTAGATATCTGATTATATCGGCACTTTTTAATGAGATGAAGTTATGTATAGCGGCTGCAAACTGAATGATATTAATATGCTTGTATTGCTATTACACGCTGAAAAATCATGTAACGTGTTCAGAGATAATTTTCTGATAAGATAATATGTTTAAGAAACTAAGGCCCATGTTTACTTTTTTCATAATGCATGATGGATACTTTTCATATTCTGGAAAATGTTTGGCGAGTAGTATGGATGGCATCTGTTGGTGCTTTGGAGCTTCCGTTTTTAATTTTTTATGCTTCTGCATTCTTTATAGCTGAAATTGTATATGACCTATAAAGAATGCTTTGCTTGTAACTTAGAGGCGTGGAGAAGAGTAATGCATTATTAATGTACGTTTTAAAAACTTTCTGGACATGTGGCGTTGAGGCTTGCTATAGACTGTAGAGCATAGACATTGTTTTCATCATTGTTACTTATTTTATGTGGTTTATATGTTGAACACGGGACAATAAAAAGAACAATGCAGTATGATTTACGGACGAGTCATTGTATTAGAGGCTAAGGCTAGATGTATATAAGTTATTGTTTCTTGAAAACTGTTGCTGTTTTTTGAACGTATGATATGACTGCAATATGGCATATTGTGAATTTTGCAAAGGAAAACATGAAATAAAACTATTTTATGATGCGTTTGGAGTGAAGGTTTAGGTTTAGGGAATGGGAATGGGAATGGGGAATGATTGTATATGTTTGCTTTATGTATATTGGTTTGTGGATACCAAAATACATAGGGTCTCTTGAAACCAGGCTGAAGGGGTGGGGTATGGGTGTATTTAGTCATAGGGAAAAAAAAAATTAATTTTTAATCTTGATTTTTCTAGAAAAGGAAGGGCTTCTATCTCTAGAATAGTGTTGATAATTTAAAAAATGTGTTTAGATGATATTTTTTAGAAAAGTAAAAGGTGCAAGGGATATGTAGAAAATTCTAAGGAAAAATGTGGAAAAGTGTGAATGTCTTTTTCTGAATTCTAGTTAAAATTTGAAAGTGGACTTTTCACTTTTAAGAAAATATTTCCAAAACTTTGTTACTAAACTAAACAAGCATTCTATTTTAAAGATAACTTCTAAAAAAAGTGGCGCATCTTTTACCAACTAAACACACCCTAAATTTTAGGAAACCCATTCCTAGATATCCTTAATATTGATATTGATGCCATGTACCCCACAAACCAGTGAACCTCCTTATTTCATAATTTTCCACAGTGAAATTTTTTTTAGCTCCCACCAATTATTATTATTATTATTTTTTTTATTATTTATTATTTTTTTATTTTTTTATTTTTTTAAATTTGATGAAACCTCCTGCCATTGCCTCTCACCGAGCCATTATGCCCGTCGTCGTCTCTCCATTATCAATATGGGCATCATTGTAGATTTGCATCATCTCAACGCCACCATTGAATTTACTAAGTAATGGTGGCGATAGTGAATTGCATGTTACGTTGCTTCCCCTCTCAATTCATTATTGTCACCATCAATCTAAGATGGTATCGTTCCTTCCATGCACATTATTTGAGCTTGTATCTTTGTTCTAATTTCTGGTAACATTTTCCTCATAAACACACCCCTAAAAGAATTTGTTTCCACCGACAATTAAGTAAACAAATTAAACCACAAAGAAAGACTTGGAATTCTTCATAGATACACCAATTTAGGATAGCGTTGTTGTGGAATTGAGTTGTTTTGGGTGTTGACGTGTTTTGAAAGATTGCTATAATTGATGATTGGGTGGTGGTAAAGTAATACCCATGCCCCAACTTACACCAATCAAACCAAACAAGTTTACTAGTAATCTCATGTCAATACTTATTGTGCCTTAAAAGTAAACCTATACCCATGATTTTACCTAAAAAGAAAACCTATGCCCATTGTGATTCTTGTTTGCAAACCAAACGCCCCCTTTTAAAAGCAGAAACAAGCATATCTTACCAAATTGACCAGGGGAACCATGCATGCACAAAGCAATATTTTTATAAATTCATAGGCAATGCTGTTAATTTCTTCCATTTTCACTTTCTTTATTCAATTGAGTCTCGTGCTTAATTGCTTTGTTAGTTTATAATACAACTTGCTCAACAGAAATTCATCAAGCACATTGTGTATATTTGCATGCATATATTAGTCTGCTTAATCCTTGATTTGAGAATTTTGATTGGAAGCTTGATATTGCTGCTATAAATCTTTGTAGGACCTTCATTCTCAGCTTAAGGAATTGATTCCAGAACAACAGGTACATTCCTAACATATATGGTTACAGTGTCATGTTTTTCTAATGTTGTCCTCTATTTTCCCTTTTATTCAGCCTGTAAACTTGATTCTTTCGACTTGTGCAGGAGCGCCTAAAAAAGATCAAATCAGAATATGGAAAAGTTCAGTTGGGTAACATTACTGTTGATATGGTAAAGGAATCTCTCCTTCCTTTGTTTGGTTTTGTTTGTGGTTGAAGTGCAATCTGTTTGAATCTATTAAATATAAATTTTCATTAACTTGCAGTGTTTCTATATTTTTAATATCTGTTTTCTTTGTGTTACAAATATAAGGTGCTTGGTGGGATGAGAGGAATGACAGGTCTACTGTGGGAAACATCCTTGCTTGACCCCGATGAGGTATAAACTCATCTTGCCTATTGATGGAACATTTTGTCTATTCTCATGCAGTACAATCTTGAACTTGCTGAAATGAAAAATACATAAGATTGTGCTTCTTTTCATATTACTCAGGGAATTAGGTTCCGTGGTCTCTCTATACCTGAATGTCAGAAAGTATTACCAGCAGCAAAGCCTGGTGGAGAGCCATTACCCGAGGGTCTTCTCTGGCTTCTTTTGACTGGAAAGGTAAACTAACATACTGTGATTTCATCATGTGGTGACCAGTTTCTGCATTTAACGTTTTATAAATCTTCTTATAAATATTGACCACTAATTCTGCTGCTGTTTATATAAAATAAGGTACCAACTAAAGAACAAGTGGATGCTTTATCGAAGGAACTGCGTAGTCGTGCCACCATTCCAGGTGCTCTGTTTTTCTCCTCTTTTAGTTTTCACATAAATTGATTATGTCTTGATGCCATATTCATCATTAAAAGATGCTGACCCAATTATGTCAAAAAGCGTTATAGTATTGCTAAACTCATTTATTTTTGCAGAGTATGTGTATAAAGCCATCGATGCCCTACCTGTTACAGCTCATCCAATGACTCAGTTTACTACTGGTGTTATGGCCCTTCAGGTTTTTCTCAAAACTGTACCTCCTGCATTGCATGCTGTAGTGGATCATAAATTAATTGAAATACCAAGTATTCTATAAAGAGCTTATTTTAAGATGTACCAAAATGTACCTTTATAGAACCCATCTATGAACTATTTTTTACCTTGCTAAAAGTCATATTGTGGCTAATTATCAAAATCCGTTGACTTTGGGTACTCTGTCTGCCAGTTTATTGAAATCATATTATCAAACTATTGCTGCCTATATTGGAGTTATTATATCTAAACATTCATATACTCATTCTTGTTCCAGGTAGAAAGTGAATTTTTAAAAGCATACGAGAAGGGGATCCATAAATCCAAGTAAGTTTCTTCTGAGTGTTATCTGTTAAAGTACTTCTTTGTACTTTTGCAGAATTAGATATGTAAAGTTTAATCTTATTATAGATACTGGGAGCCAACATACGAAGACTCTCTTTCATTGATTGCCCAAGTGCCAGCTGTAGCTGCTTACATTTACCGCAGGTATATATGAAGGTCTCTTTAGTCGCTCTCATGAGTTCACTTTTCACCTCATAAATATCTATTTATATTGTTGATTTGGTTGTAGTGTTGTACTGGTATATTGGATTGTACTCTCAGGGGTCTTATGAATTGAAATATCTTTGCTAGAGACTAAGTTTGAAGTTTCTCTTCTTTTTTTGAAGGATATACAAAAACGGAGAAAGGATTGCCGTGGATGACTCGCTAGATTATGGTGGCAACTTCGCGCACATGCTTGGATTTGATGGTCCCGAGATGAAAGAGCTAATGAGGCTCTATGTTACCATCCATAGGTGAGGCCATGGGCCCATGTCTGACTGCAGTGTGACCTAATCAATACTTTTTTTATGCACTTATAATATTCAAGCCTGCATTTTAAAAGGAAATATATTCCTAACTGACATATTAATTTTTGCAGTGACCATGAAGGTGGAAATGTCAGTGCCCATACCGGTCATCTTGTAAGCATATAACCCTTTTCCCATACGGATAATATTAAGTTTTTGAACAAATTAAGCCATACAGGAATAAATTTTGTCTGATCCTATAGCCAAAAATGTAATAATCATCAAGCAGGATCCTTGCCTAACTGTTCTTTATACTTATGTAGGTCGCCAGTGCCCTCTCGGATCCATATCTCTCGTTTGCTGCAGCATTGAATGGTCTAGCCGGACCCCTCCATGGTCTGGCTAATCAGGTATGATTCTGCTGGGCGGTCTTCATCTTTTTTATTATTTATATTCAACTTCCATATGTGTATTTGTGAGGTTGATGATTATAACAAACCAATATGTAATCTTGTATTTTAGGAATATTAGGAAATTGTTACATATGAAAGTAGTTCATTGTTTCTGCTTCTGCCTCGTTTGCCCATATGTAAATTCATTTCTTGTGCAGGAAGTTCTGCTATGGATCAAGTCTGTGGTAGATGAATGTGGAGAAAACATAACCAAGGACCAACTTAAGGACTACGTCTGGAAAACCTTGAATAGTGGCAAGGTAATGTGACAAGACTTTGGTTTATCAGATATTTAACAATGTTCTCATTCCTAATTCTTTTGATAAGCAAATTAATCATTGCCATAATCATGTTTTGTGCTATTTAATCTAAAATGCAGGTTGTTCCTGGATTTGGGCATGGTGTTCTACGAAAAACCGATCCAAGATATATGTGCCAACGAGAGTTTGCATTGAAACACTTGCCTAATGATCCTCTGTTCCAGCTGGTTAGTACCTAATAGCTGTTAATCCAATATCTGTTTTCATGTCTCAGCTTTCTATCTGACTTATTTATATTCTATAGGTTTCAAAACTTTATGAAGTGGTGCCACCAATATTAACGGAACTCGGCAAGGTAAGCTGCTCTTTAGTTCTTCTATGTTACAAAGAAAATCTGTAAATTTGTTTTGACTGGTATATCTTTGGTTCTCTTATGGAAAAACATAAATTTAGAGCCTAAAGGCATAGATAAAAATTTCAGAGCACATTACTGATTACTTGTACATTAATTTAACCTAGATGTGAATACTGCAGCTCTAAAAATTCCATGTGAAATTATTCTTGTAGGTGAAAAATCCATGGCCGAATGTTGATGCTCATAGCGGTGTGTTACTCAACTACTATGGTTTAACTGAAGCAAGGTATGAAAATTCCGCCTTTGTTGTTGCTGTTCTTGAAAGAACATAATAATAATGCTAAAAAAGTCTGGTTATTAACATTCAAACGCTTTCAGATATTACACGGTTCTCTTTGGTGTATCAAGGGCTATTGGAATTTGTTCTCAGGTTAGCCACTAATCTTAACACCTTCAGTTAGGACTCTATATTGTTATTATGTTATTTCATCTATTTCTTCTGGCCTTGTCTTAGTCTTTCTGTTTATTTTGCAGCTCATCTGGGATAGAGCTCTTGGGTTGCCATTGGAGAGGCCGAAAAGTGTTACAATGGAATGGCTTGAAAATCACTGCAAGAAATCTGCATAAATTTGTGGAACAAATTTTACAGTTCATTATTTTTAAAATCCAATAATAAAAATTGCTTGTAGATACACTGTAGCCATATGAAAAGCTCGGTACGACTGCTTGTTTGAACAGAGAAAGCATAAAATTTCTGTATGAGTACTATTGTGTGGTTGGGTGGCGGCTTTCTGTTATATTGGTTGTGCAAGGTAAATCGATTAATGTAGTTTTAAAGCTACCATTTTGGACTTTTGGTGCTGTTGAGTTCTAACTATGTCGGTTTTGCATTAGTAGGGAAACTTTATAGTTTTCGTTACCTTTCAGTAATTCTTTCTTCTGAAAACAAATAATCTTTTCTTTATTATACGGCTATATGCTTTTTTCGTGGCCAACAAATATGGAGTATTTGGCACCCAGAAATGCATCTCATGAAGACCCAAACTCAACGAATAGTGAAAAGTCACATAGCGTTGAAAGATTTTTAGTAGCATGCTTAAGGTAGTAGTTTACCATCTTATCCTCGTCGAACTTTCATCCTAAATGTCACAATTTCTACTCATGAACACGGCTGAATCATGCATAGGATTGTTTAACAAGTATAATTTTTGATAAAAATTGCGATCTCGACCATAAGATTGTGGAGCCAATCCAATTTTCTTGGCTTAAATTGGTGAACTTGAACACTAAGAAAACAATACTAGTGTATATAAGAAGCAAATGGGCTAACATTGTTATGTAAGAAAAAAAGAAGCAAATGGCTAATGGGCTAAGGCCCGTAAGTCTCATATAGTTGTTGACTGTTGTCTTTGAGGAGTTGTTGACTGTTATATTTATTTTTGTCATGTTTATATTTGGGATTTGCGGCAATAGTTAAAATAAATATGAAATCAATTTGGACCTTACTAAATTAAAAATAAGATTTGTTAAACAATGCTCACTAGGCAGTAGGCACTGCTTAAGATAACAATTAATATGAATATAAAATAGAATTTGAATTTTGTTAAATAAAAATAACATATATTTAAGTCAACTTTTATTTTCATTAAATGTTTAATCTATACTACATATAAAAGAAAAACGGTTAAACCTTGAAAGTTAAAATATTGAAAGTCAAAGGTGAGAGAAATGTATGATATAATTAATAATTTTATTAAAACATCATATTACTTAAAAATACAATAATTTATTCACATTGTACAACCAATTAAAAACATACCTACCAAATTAAAAACAACAAATTAAAACACCCCTTACTAAAAAGTACAATAAAAATTTTACAATGTCCAATTTAAACAAGCTACAACATAATCCAAAATATAAAATAATTAAACACACTAATTAATGTTATTTTTAAAACATCCTAAAATAAAATTTACATATTATTATACACATTATACAAATTAATAAAATACACAAAGCTTCATACAAGCTAACAAGTTGATGGTACATTTAGTTTTGAAAATCGGACCGAACTAACGGGTTTAACCGGGAACCGGTGTCGCTACCGGTTCGGCTAACCAATAAAAGCTATCCGAAAACGAACCAGAGAAGACCCGTTGAAACCGATACAAACTAATGAATCAGGTCTCATCGAGATCTATTTCTTCGGTTAATCGTCACAGGGTACCTGCCGCCGCAACACGCGGGGTACCCTGCTATATACTATATATAAAGGAAACACCAAAAAGTAAAAAGTGAAAAGTTGAAACTAAAAAAGAAAATGTTGAAAACATATATTTCAAAAGGAAATTATTAATACATATCGAAAACCGGGTTGACTCGGGAAGCTTCAAACCCGGTGGATTGACCCGGTTTAATTTGACTCGTTTTCATAACCCGTCAGGTTGACTCGGTTTAAATAGACCGTTTTTATCGGAGCAGTTCAACCGGTTGAACCACCCAGGCTAACCGGTTTCAAAACATTATGTTTAAGTTCAAATCTTCAAACTTTTATTATTTTTCGCTTATAACTCATAAACTTTTTTAACACAAAACGATCTATCATATAAAATCTCGTTCTTGTGCATGAGACTGCTCTGCTACTTTAAATATATAAAGAAAAGATTATTTAATGTCGCTATAAAATCTCGTTATCTGGTGAAAATGTGGCGCTCATACCGGTGATGTTGTAAGCGTTTAACCATTTTCGCGGCAGTTAGCATTTATATTTCAAGCTTGCACTTGTTATTCTAGTACAAAAACAAATAAGGTACTATCACAACCGTGACAAACTCAATCTTGAATACGACTATATGAACCAGAATGTATGTTCCTTGTCTAAGCCTAACCAGTATTCAATCATCAGGGGAGCTATTGCACATGTACAACATGTACATTCTCAGTGGCCAGGGGGATGAGGATTAAGAGTCGATATCGAGCCAGCTGCAAAACGGACAAACTTTTTTTTTTTTTTTTTTTTTTTTTTTTCTGAAAAAAAAGTTACCAACAAAAAATCAGGTTCAAGTTTAAGACGTATGGCACTAAACTTTCACAATTAATTCAGTTCAGAACTTACTCCATGGTTTGAATTAGAATAGACCATTTTAGGTTACTTAAATATAGATTACACTGCACAATTTTTTCATAAAATGATACTATGAATATCTAAAAATCATCACAACACAAATATATCAGAACCACGTGCAAGTTAGAAATGTACTCCAGATGCCCAAAACATTAGTCAAAGCATGATACCTGGAGACTTATTTTTTTATACTCTTCAATTGAATATATATGATACTTATAGCCCGAATGAATTTGTTTTATTATACCAAAGGCAAAGAAAACTGAGACCCAACAACACATACTACTTGGAAGAATTTCCTTTAGCTTGATTATTATCATCGACCGAGGCTGCAAGGCTCTCTCTTTCATCAGAAGTTGCAGTGATAACCGGCATCCATACATCAGCGGTACTACTCAACAATGCCTTCACTTGTGGATCAGAAGCCATCGCTGAAGATATCATCTCATCCACATTGTCCAGCTTTGTAGATAACCTATCCAACTCCGAGGCTAGTTCTAGCTGATAATTCAACAAAACCATTGTTTTAAATTATTCAGAATATGGTGAGGAATGACTTCAAGGTTTGAGATTAATTACCTCGTCAAGAACTGGTGTAGACTTTGAAGGAACTTTGGTTACTTCTAACCCGAGAGCTTGGATTTTGGAACGCAATTCAACTTCTTCTTGATTACTTAAAGATTCCACCTGAACAATGTTTGACATAGCACTAGTTAATTTAGCAATATACAAAAAAAAAGAGCCAACACAAACCGAGGAGTTAACTACAAGTGGCTATAACTTGCAACAAAACTGAATCACGTGGAGTGGGACCAATCGGCGGAAAAACTCTCGACTATGTTGCATCGGCCTACTATCAGGCCCAAAAACCACTGTTTAATGTCCAATGTTATATTAGCCACAAGTTACAAAATTCTGAAAATATTCATATTGTTTTCATTTAACTGTTGTGAAATCAGGTATTTCTTCCATTATTGGAGTAATGTAGAGGTGGCAATTTTGAACCATACATAAGTAGAAGGGTCGATTTGGGTCCAACGGAAAAAGTTAGCTAGACTGGAATTGGGTTACGGGTCAAAGAGGTTGAAAGTCACCCAAGTGTATTAGAAATACACAAACCCACTTTGATTGTTTTCTTAAAATATTGCAAAACTACTGTAAAAGTGATGTGTTTGGACTTTGGAATCATATTTGAAGTTATCTTTAGGAAAAAAATTTATGGGTTGGGCTGGCCTGAACTAAGAAATTATCAAATCAACAGTTTGACCAGTTAACCATCCTGCCCGGCCTGCCCATTGTGTCGCCACCATGAGGATTATAACAGGAGTTCCTAAGTACACATGAAAAATTAATGGCACATGGGCAACAAATATTCAACCTCTTGACAATTCAGATACACTTTCTCTATCTACCTTCTATGAATACTATTACCAGTGACCAGTTACAGCCCTGCTAATTCCCATTCTAATGGCAGGAAAATTCCCAGTGGCATTCATTTTATTTCAGGTATAAACCATTAATCTTAGTCAGGAATATATGTGAGATGATGAGAACTAGTGAGCACAAAACTCGAGTCTGACTCAGTCTGTGCTTGGCTGACTAACCAAGCTGGGCGTGGGCCTAAGCTTGGTACCTTAACGAGGTTAAATAATTAGATGTATACAATTAACACCAGTCTTCGTCTATTGGACCTTTCTAAATAGAAATTTGAGTTTGAAGTATAAGAGAGTCTAAAGGAACCCATAGGAAGCAAACCTATTGACCCAAGCCAAGTTTCAAGCTTAGTATTCCAAGCTTGGAAGCCCTTAATAATTTTTTACAAGATTAGAATCTCAAGTTCAAGTTGGCTCGCATACACTTCAATCCACTTAATTTCCATTTCACCCCATCTCTCAATAAGACCAAGAACTTCAAGTTAACTAGTCATTCGTCAAATATGCATGCTACTTTATCTCATTCTTACATTCTAAAACTGACCTAAAATACTCATACATAGTGTAAAACACCTTTTGACATTTTGAAATATTTAAACCAACAAATGTCACAGACTACACATTTAATTAGATAGTATTCACGCAAGAATTTTGACATCTAGTAATTAAGTGAAAATGTTAAACCCAACTATCAAGTTTGCCAACTCAATATATCATGAGTCAACTAGACAGCCTGATACTATACTGTAAAATAAGTTAGATGATTGCGCCAATCGTAGCCTCTCAACACTTTATTCCATCTAAGAATAAAGTGTGAGATCCTTAGTGATGCCTCAAGCCCTCAAATCCTAACTTGTACAGAAAATACTTGTTCCATCCAAGCAACGATGAGTATATAATCTTAAGAAAATTGCATAAGAGTATAAGACAGTAACGTGCTTGAACAAATGGTGCACCTAAGTCATCGTACTTACTTTTGTTCCTAAAACTGGTTTTCTGTTAAGTATTGACCGTTAGAAGATTCTGTTTACCGGTTACTCATTCCATTAAAACATAGGGTGATTGTGTTATTGATTGCACTGGGAAATGACAGTTGCTCCACAAAACACATTTTCAGGGCCAAACATCAGATCAAAAGTAAGTATTAGCCACCCATCCCTCACACTTTCAAACAAAGGCCCGTTTAGCGTCAAATACTTATAGAGACCGAGAACAACATACACATGTGTTGGAACTTCATTTCAAACAGGAATGATCCCAACTCATATTCCGATATCAAACCTCTAACTCCATGATTCCAAACACTGCCTAATCAAAATCACAGTTCCACACATACAATCAAAACCCAAAATACCCAAATCATAAAACACATCAAAATCCCAAATTTAGGAGAAAAACATAAAATATGAAACATACCCACATCATTAAAATCATCATTATCCAATAAACTAGTAAAAAGATCATTACTTTAAAACATTAAAAAAAAAAAATAAAAAAAAAATAAGGAAAACCTGTTGTAGGAGATTAGAAAGAAGGCCAAAAAACTGAGTATCTGGAAGTGATAGTGATGATGATGATCCTTCTTCTTCTTCACCCATTTTTGTTATATTTCTTCAGATTTATTGATTTACAATTTTTTTTTTTTATCTATCTCTGATATATAATTTTGTTTGGTCTTGATTATTTGGATTTTTTTTTCAAGTTTTATACCCGACCCGATAATTTTTTATTGAACTTTTTACATGGGTTTGTACAGGATTTTGCAAAAAATGAAGTAAATTAGTACAAAAATAAATTATCGTAAAAAAAAGAAAAACTAATTTAAGAGGGAGGGTATGGTAACATGACATTCGCGTGTCTTTTTATCAAATCAGCGTCAACTTTTTATATTTCACATTCACACATAAAAATACGTCTTGGTTGTTACATATGTTGTTTTGCGTCTTTGTTTCTCACTTTTGAGCCACGCATTATTTTTTTTTCTTCAAGTTTTCACGCAAACTAAAAAATTCATTTATAAATAAAATTTTACAATACGAAATAAGAAAATACAATACGAAAAAAAATGTATGAAAAAAATACGAAAATTAAAAACACATACGAAACTTAAAAAATATGACAATAATTCAGGAAATTTTGTCGTTGTTGATATTTCTTCATGATTTCATCTTTTTGCCATTCAATGAACCTTGCTCGTTCCGGTGGCAAACTCGGGTCGGTTGGCATATTCAGAAACCTCAAATCTTCTATTTTATTATCACCTCGTCTTTTCTCCTCGCCAACTCATTTTGCATAGTGGTTGCAAGGTCCGACGGGGTTACTTCCGGCGGTGTTCAACGATGTTTCTGATCTTGATTTCTTCGAGGGACGTCTTTCCTTGCCCGGGTGGTCTTGCGTCAGGGTCGAATAGTTCGGCACGCCCGTTTTGATCAACCGGGTTAACGGCTTCGGACGGATCCCACTTGTGATGTTCTTTCAATATTTCCCAAGCATGTTCTTGCGTAAACTTTTGATTTCCTTTTAGAAACTCTTCAAGAAATGCTTGCTTTGCACGCTTCATAAAATCCGCCTCGTTTTCCCCACTTTTATTTCCAAGACGTTTAAAACGTCTAACGATATAGTTGAATCTCGTACAATTAGCGTTCAAAGTTGCCCACTTTCCCGTTATCATATCCTTGATACGCTTATGATGAGCAGAGTCGTTGTACAACTGAAGAACCCTTTTCCAAAACGAATCATCTTTTTGGTCATTTGCGAATTGTTGATCATCGGAAATGGCAACGTAACAAGTGGCTAATAACTTTTCTTCCACCGGTGTCCAACGAGAGTGACTTCGTATGGGTTCGGATTTGGATTCGAATTCGGTGTCGGGTACTTCAATTGTGGTACGTTTTGCAGCTCGTTTTTTCGTCCGCCTTTGGACGACGAGGGTTTTTTTTATTGCGAGATCGGTTTGTTTTCTTGAGGTTCACTTTGAGGTGGATTTTGTTGGAGATTTTGAAATTGTTCGTTAAGCACTTGATTTTGATATTATTGATAAACTTGTTCGGGAGTCAGCATATTCGGCATACTTGACATGCCTCCTACACCCGACATACCCGACATAGAGTATTGGGTACCAAACGGAGGATATTGCGAAGATGTTGAATAGCCGGACGAAGGTATATTTGGGTTTGTAGAGGACGTTTGTTGTGACATATTTAGTAGATTTTGGAAAAATAGATCGTGAGGGTTTTGATTGTTTTGAGACATTTTTTTTAAGTGAAAGTGAAAGTAAATATGTTTTTTAGTGTGTAAAGAAGTGATTATGGAATGGTAAGTATTGTGTGTAATGTGTTTATATAGAGTGGTAAAATATTAGTTTTGGTTTGTTTTTTTTTTAAATAAAAAAATAAAAAATAAAAATAAAAAAGGGTAGCCGTTGCGTATACGCAACGGTCGGATTTTTCAAACCTTTTCAATATGAGGCAGCGCTAGTATATTAACGCGCCATCGGGTGTAGGATGGTGGTGGTGTGGTGGCACGTGATTGGCGGCACCATTGGAGATGCCACATGGGAATGGCGCATCCCTCACGTTATCATACCCTCCCTCTAATAAAAATAAATTGTTTCTCTTCAAATTTATTTGAGTAAATTGCAAAAATCGTCCTTAAAGTTTGGCCAAATTGCAAGTTTCGTCCCAAACGTTTTGAAAGTGCAAGGATCGTCCCTGTGGGAAACTTTTGGGGCAAACATCGTCCCTGGCCGACAATAAATGACTAAAATGCCCTTTCTAAACGTTTGGGACGAAACTTGCAATTTGGCCAAACTTTAAGGACGATTTTTGCAATTTAGTCTTTTCTATATTATTTTCAGTTTTCTTACATAAATGATCCCTGTGTTGTACAAAGTTTTAAAATGTTAGTCCCATTTTTTATTTTAATCATCGCCACCCACCGCGACCCACTACCACCGCCACCACCACCATCTCCACCCCACCACTGTCACCCACTACCACCACCTCCATCCACCACCACTCATAGCCACCACCGTCACCCACTATCACAAACCCATCCACCACCACTCATAACCACCACACTACTGACCACCACCACCATCGCCACCTCACCACCGCCACCCACCCACCGCGACCACTACCACCACCACCGCCACCACCGTCACCCCACCACCGTCACCCACCACATCGCCACCATCATCATCGCCACCCACTACCACAACCTCATCCCCCACGTCTGACCACCGCCACCACCATCGCGCGTTGGTGGGTGGTGGTGCGATGATGGATGGGTGGGCGGTATCGCGATGGCGGCGGTGGTGGCGGGTGGCGATGGCGGTGGTGGCGGTGGTGGCGTGGTGGTGGTGGTGGTGGTGGTGGTGGCGGCGGGGATGGTGGTGGTGGTCGGTGGCGGTGGGCGTGGTGGTGGTGGATGGGTCAATGGTGGTAGTGCAGTGGGTGGCGGTGGTGGTTGTGGTGGTGGTGGATGGGGTTGTGGTAGTGGGTGACGGTGGTGGCTATGAGTGGGGGTGGTGGTAGTGGGTGACGGTGGTGTGGTGGAGATGGTGGCGAGTGGCGGTGGTAGTGGGTGGCGATGGTTAAAAAGAAAAAAAATTGGGACTAACATTGTAAAACTTTGTACAACACAGGGATCATTTATGTAAGAAAACTGAAAATAATATATAAAAGAGTAAATTGCAAAAATCGTCCTTAAAGTTTGGCCAAATTGCAAGTTTCGTCCCAAACGTTTAGGAAGGGCATTTAGTCATTTGTTGTTGGCGAGGGACGATTTTGGCCCCAAAAGTTTCCCACAAGGACGATCCTTGCACTTTCTAAACGTTTGGGACGAAACTTGCAATTTGACCAAACTTTAAGAACGATTTTTGCAATTTACTCAATTTATTTTATATACGAAGTTGTAGTTTTTTACACGATCACCAACCACTTAATATATAGCCATTCCAAAAGAGAGATAAATTTTATTATGGTTAAACCTGCATTTATCATTTTCAGATATAGATATAGGTGTAAGGAAGGTATAAGGAAAATGATCTCGGCTACAAACTGTAAAGAAGATATAATGATATATGCTATAACAGAGGATGGTTTATGTATAATTCATAATCTTGAAGGATGAAGAGTGTGAATATTAAAAAAGAAATGGTCCTTGCTGTAAGGAAGATAATTGGTGCACGCAAGGGTGTTATTCCCATAAGTTTATGATCAACTGATACCTTTTTAAAATCTTAAGTTAGAGCTCAATAATATAGCATCAATGCAACAACAAAAGAAATTGTTTACAGTACAAGTTGTACAAAATACTTGTGTGATTCACGTATAACCAATAGATACACATCACCCCTTGTCCTCGGCCACACTTTTATCCCAAGTCGGTAACCTTAGTTCAGTTATGTATAACATGTGACAACGATAATTACTACTCTTTTTGTTTTTATATAAGTGTCCATTATTAACTTTTAAAGTATTTTTTTATAAGTTTGACATTAAATTATTTAATTGGGTTATATAATAATTAATGCAAAATATATGAATGAATTGACTTTTAATGTATTTTCATTGATATAATTTTCATTAAATATTATATAACACAAATAAAATAATTTAAGTTTAAAGTTAAAAAAAAACTTTAAAAGTCAACACTGGATATTTATTTAAGGACGGAAGGAGTATTATCTTATAAGTACTCCTCAAATCAAATTGGTAATTAACAGAATACGCGAGCCTTCTACAATATGCTTCTACCAATGTTCCTACACACGCAACAATATTATATATTTTTTCCTACTCATTTTCTCTCTGCATCCAAACTGTCTGACACTTGTGAGGATCCTATGAGTAGGAGGATAAGTATAAACAATTTGTAAGAGGATGTATTTAATTATTTGTTTTATTTTTTTTTATTTTTTTTTCCGTAAGGTCTCTTGGGCTGTTATTGGATTACTAAAATAAACTGGTCTAAAATGTTTAACATCAGGAAAAAATTAGCGAGTAGTGATTGGCATACCTAATGTCACACCCCCAAATTACCTGTTTTGCAGCGGAATGGAATACCTGGGGATGATCATCATAAGATCAAAGTTACTGATTATATCGAATCCACCTAAAGTGTCGTTTTGAAAATATCGTTTGATTAAATAAAATAATCAGAGTTTACAAAACATAGGTCCCAAAAGATTTCCAATGTACCAAAATGAGTTTGTTACAATCAAACGATAGTTAGGTGCATAAAATATGTGTGAGACACGTCGACATCGCGACTCTATGATAAGTCCACATGCATGCCATGAAGTGAATGCCTTAGATACCTGAGATAAAACATGCTAAAAAGTGTCAACACAATGGTTGAGTGAGTTCATAGAGTTTGTCTAACATGTAAAACTTTTTAAAGAACGCTCATGCAGCAAAGGCAAAGTTTTTGGTCATTTAGAATAGTCCACAAAGCAAAGGCATTGTAAATCCACTCAGTTCCAAGTTCCGCCCATACAAAACTTGCAACCTGTGTGTTCACAACCCACTGCCAAAAGTAGTATGTCTAGAAGTCAAGTACACGTTATCATAATAGTTCACAAAGCACCACGTATATAATAATGTATGCCAGGCAAAGCCCCTAGAATATATAATATGCGTCCTGTAACATAGTGGAAGAGAGGTTGGCCGACCTCTAATAGCGCTATCCATACTACCTATTGGTAGGAGACTAACAATGCGAATGTACGAACGGTACATCATACAACTATTAATATACAATTAAGAACACTCCGAACATGGGAAAATTTGCACTGCTTCGAACATGGGAGACTTTAAGTTAGGGACATAGCACGTACGGTTCAATAAGTTCAAAACAAGTCATAAGTTCATAATTAAGTTCAAGTGTTCCATTCAAAAGTTCGTAATTAAGTTCGAGAGTTTAAGTCGAGTTCAAAAGTTAAAAACAGTCAAAGAGCTCAAAACATATCAAAAGGTTCAAAATAGTCAAAGGGTTCAATATTATGTCAAACAAGTTCAAAATAGTCAAAGGGTTCAATATTATGTCAAACAAGTTCAAAATAGTCAAAAGGTTCGATATAAAGTCAAACAAGTTCAAAATAGTCAAAAGGTTCAATATTAAGTTAAAAGAGATTAATTATATGTCAAAATGTTTTAAATCAAGTTAAAAGAGATTTATTTATATGTCAAAATGTTTTAAATCAAGTTAAAATAGATTAATTATATGTCAAAATGTTTTAATCAAGTTAAAAGAGATTAATTATATGTCAAAAGAATTAAATCAAGTTAAAAGAGATTAATTATATGTCAAAATGTTTTAAATCAAGTTAAAAGAGATTAATTATATGTCAAAAGAATTAAATCAAGTTAAAGTGTTCAAATCTATGCCAAAAGGTTCCTATCAAGTTAAAAGAGTTCAAATATATATGTCGAATGGCTCAAAATCAAGGAAAGTGGTTCAAATAATAGTGTTCATAACATAGTATCAATTTAGTTCGGGCATAATCTACTTACTAGCATAAGTAGTGAAACAACAGTTATTTAATGTAAGATATAGGATTTCACAAACACACTAAACCATAATCACAATGGGGCGTTCAAGTATGTTTAGAGAGAGAAAGTTCTAGAGAGAGAAAGAGAAAAGAGTTGGGAACTATGTGAAACAAAGAAAATGGTATTGAAGCTCTAACCTCTACCTTGGGAGGTAGAGGGTATTTATAGTGTCTTACAAATAAACGCCACCTACGGGTGTGGATCGCATACAGTGGGTAAAGACCCGTCCGTCCTCCACGGTGTTACAAAACAAACTACTTGCTAACATAACATGACTACGACTACGAGCTTTCTAACGAATACATATACTTGAGGTGACCGACTCTTTAACGACTGAATTTTCTAATTCCTAACAATCTCCCCCTAAGGGAGGTCACCTCAATTTACAATGAATACAAACCGATATTACATTAGATTGTTCTAGGATTCTTGATTAAGTTCTTTGCTCAGTAGCTCGTAGTCTTTGATTCTTCATGTTCCGCATGTTTGGATAATTTCAAGTGGAGGTCTTTAACTGATCCACGTGATGATGAGTTTTGATCCAGCATTGAGATCATCAGCAAAAAAAAATCTCTGACTCTACCTTTGTGGTGTTGGTATTATGTGATGTTGTGACATTTGGACCGACATGCTCACATTCGGATCATGATATATTCTCATCGAGTAGCGGAAGCATTCTTCGGATCATGATATTTGCGGCGAGATAGCGAAGCATGGAGTGAAAGTATCGAGTCGTTGAAGCACTTATCATGATTTCTTTTGAGATGAATGTGTAGTGTGATCATGCGACTATGGATTAATCGCCTCATTCGATCACCGCAAACGTCGGCGACTGCATACCACGCTTAGCAATAAAATGCACGAAAGTGTCTTTGATCACTTCGTTGAATTGAGGTACACGCCCACGGTTCCTCGTTGATCGAGACAAGTCTTGCTGTGATCGTGTAAAATTTGAAGAATTTCCTTGACGGGGTTTCGCAATGCTCTAGTCGTTCTCAAACCAAACGTCTCAAAGAAGACAACACGGAGTGAGTGAACCAAATAATTGAGATTCACCGATTCATGAAAAGAGACTTGAAAACAATCGTGTATCGCTCAATAGAAATTGTTTTGCAATACAACGAGAGTTTTAATGAAAATCAATTATCAATCATAAACACCTTTTAATTTTTGAAATATTAGTACGATCGATGTGCTAAAAAAGAGTTTTAAGCACAACGACCGGTTTTCAAAGGTATCCATCAATCTATAACTCGAACCGTGATTGATTCAAAAGATTGAATCGCCCCATTATTTCTGTTCAGTTGTCACATGGTTGATCTATTTAATAGATCTCACATGCCACCCACCAGGAGCTTGTTTGATGTTGGCTCCAGAAGGCTTTCCATCTTCATTGTGAGTATGTTTGCATATCACTCAGATGTTCTGGCAATACCACAAGGATAATGCGAAGGAATCATAAGATATATTCTCTCTTTCTACATTGTGTGAAATAGAGAGTCTTCATTGAAAGTGTCCTAATGAGATTTATAGATGATCTCGAGGCTCTAGACTCAATTGTGCATATTTGGTTCCAATGCCGGAGACTAGGGAGAGGGTCTCCTTCTTCAATATCAACAAACTCTAAGAGAAAGTCGATAGATAATGTCAGTTCCCCGTGAGAATGAAACAAGTCCTTTTAAGAGGAACTTGAGTGGTTTGGGAAGATGTAGTGCAGTGCGTCACTGGGTCCATGACGTCTTGTCTTCAATACCGTGTTACCTTAGTAACCACCGATGGCGTATGAGTTGAACCCAGATCCGCCTAAGGTTGAATTATTGGAGGCTATTTATTTTCACCCTTTTCACATTCAATTCTTTTCATTCTTCACCCCTTCAAGCTTACCGAGACATCATAACTAGAACCTTGTTGGGTTTATTCGATTACTAGCTCTGTCTCGATCCGCACTCTTCCCATATCTCACATTTCTCCTTTTTTCATCATACCTAAGGACTTCTACACTATCTAGTGGATTGTCCTCGGTAGATCCCTCCGGTACAGCGGATCATGGGAACAAATACCTAACCTTATCGTCCTTATATCACCATACATAAAGTAAAGTTGGTCGGTCTATTTGGTATCGTTCATCATCATTGGAACCAATTAAAACCATTTGAAAATCAATCCGGATACTTGTGATATATTATCAAAGCATTTTGTACCGAATTGTTTTGATATTTTTAGAACACGAGCTCCCTCAACATTTGCATCAAGCATCATTTTGTAATAGTAGTAATTTTCATATTTGAGGGGTTGGCTTGCATCTAAGAGTAGTTATATAAAGAATGTGGTTTTCAAAATAGTTGCTCCCCCTCAATATGTGCATAGAAATTTGAAAATGTTTTGCACATATTAGGAAAAGACTGCACATTGAAATAATTTGATCACGTTTCAAATCTTTGTGGTTTAAGATAGATGCTCCCCCTCAACACGTGCATGGAAAATTTGAAATCGTTTGGCACATGTAGGAGGGAGAGCTTGTATATCCTTATAAAACCATGTATCGAATTATCAGTTTAAATCCAATTTAAATCACAAAATCTCCCCCGATCACAATTATCAAATCATTTGAAATATGTGATCTCTGAGATTTAAATTGATTTTGAAAGCTTTAGGGAGAATTGTGACTTGATTATGAAAACGTTTTAAGCGATAAGGATCGGATTTTGAGACTTTAAACTCCATTGATTAAACATGCATGATTATATTTTGAAAACATTTGTATGACAAATAACCTTTTGATTTAATTGAAATCATTCTCCCCCTCAATCAATGACATAAGTTGTTGATTGAGAGATAGATATTTTTGACAAATGTTAAGTCCAGATGATTTTCAAAAATAGAGTTCGAGTTATTTTTCAAAGCAATTAGTTTTCATTAGATAGTAAGCAATTGTTTATAGAATCAGATCATGAAATTTGAAAAAAAAAGATAAGGCATTGCTCTGTTCTTTCTTTGAAAACGGGTTACTGCCTGAAATGACAATAAACCACCATTTTTCTCTGCCTCATTTTTTTTAAACTATGTACATTCGAAGAACATCTAAAGACCCGTGACATTCTTTGAATGTCAACGCAAAGTCCGTAGATATTATCGAATCGAGGAAAACATGACAAAAAGACAATATTTTTGGAATTTTTCAAGATTTTCAAGATTTTTATGGATTTTTGGAAGTTTTATATTTTTATATTTGTTTTTGAAGGTTTTGTAATTTGTTATTTTGCTTTTCGAATAGATATTTACAAGAGATAGATGAATAAAGACCTTTACTCCTCGTCTTCCTCTTGAAGACGCTTGAGTGTTTCCGGTTGAAGACTCTTTAGACCAAGACATGGAAGGATAAACTCAAAATGTTCTCTAGGAAGAGCTTTGGTGAAGATGTCTGCTAATTGGTATTCAGTCCTCACAATATAAAGTTCCACCACACCTTTTTCCACTTGTTCTTTGATGAAATGATGTTGAATGTCGATGTGCTTTGCTCTTGAGTGTTGTACGTTGTTGCATGAGAGAGCAATAGCACTTTTATTATCACAGTACAGAGGGATTTTGTTGAATTCAAAGCCATAGTCAGATAATTGAGATCTCTATCATAGGATTTGAGCACAACAGATGACATGGTTATGTATTCACCTCTGTAGAGGAAATAGAAGTACTCATTTGCTTCTTTGAAGACGAGCTCACAAGCTTATCACCCAAAACCGAGCACCTCGGACGTGCTTGACGAGTATCTTGACACCGCATGATCTGCATCCGCATATCTTTGTTAGTGACATACCGGTGTCCTTGGTACCAAAGTCCCATGTTGATGGTTCCTTGGAGGTACCGAAGACCCGCTTAACCGCTTCAAGGTGCTTTTGGTAGGCTTAGCTCGGTATCTAGCACACAAGCATACAATGAAGAATATCAGTCTCTTGGTGTGAGGTACATCGTGATCCAATCATACTACGATATTTCGTTTGGTCTACCATGATCCCGAGTGGTCCTCATCCGTTTAGTACGCTCAATCATGGGAGTGTCAGCGTGGTCACTAGAATCAAATCCAAATTTCTTTAAAATCTCATTTGCATATTTAGATTGATTTATAAAAATGCCTCCGGGACTTTGTGAAATTTGTAATCCCAAGAAAATGACATTTGTCCCATCATTGACATTTGAAATTTTGAACCCATTTCATTTGAAAAATGGTCACACTCATTGGGGTCGGTCGAGGCAAAGATGATATCATCAACATATATTTGAACGTGAATTAAATGTTTGCTGACTTCCTCGTGAACAATGTTGGATCAATCTCCTTTGTTTGAATCCAGAGAGCGGAAGAAACTTTGATAGCGTATCATACCATACCCTTGGAGCTTGCTTTAAACCGTAAGAGCCTTCTTCAAACGATAAGCGTGAGTATGATGCTCGATTCACAAAGCCTTCAGGTTGGCTGACGTAGACGATTTCTTTAAGATCACCGTTAAGAAACGCCGTCTTTACATCCATCTGATAGACTACCATGTTCTTACTTGCAGCATTAGCCAGGAAGATTCTGATTTCCTCGATGCGTGCCATAGGAGCAAATGATTCTTCAAAGTCAATACCTTCCTCCTGACGGTATCCTTTTGCAACCAATCTAGCCTTGTTCTTTAATACATCGCCATGCTCATCAAGCTTCACTTTGAAGATCCACTTTAGAGCAATGATCATAGCACAATCTGGAGTAGGTACTAATTCCCATACATCAAGTCGATCAAACTCATGAATTTCTTCTTGCATGGCATTTGATACGCTTACACAGCGCGTTCGGGGTCAAAGGAACTTCCTTTTCGTCGAGCTAGTTTTTCAACACCCTAGGCAGTGAACCTAATCGTTGTAGTGTAGTATTAGGGTAAGCCACGGGAATTGATATCGTTCTCTGGGGAATAGGAATGCTAGTGAGAAGTTACTACGCTAAGGTTGGGGTTGAGAAGATTATTTTTATCTTTTATGTTTTTAGAAAAGAAAAGTACGAATCTCGGGGTTTGGATTTGGGGTTGGTATTTCTACCGATTACTCTACTATTATCTAATTATCTAAACTAAGGTGGTGGTAGTCTATGTCTAATTATTGTGTGCTCGTATGATAGTTTAAAGATGTGTTTACTTAGGTTTTACTACTCCTTAATTATCTCCTATTGGTGGTTGAATTGTCACGTCCTTATTCCTAATTGCGTTGTGTGTCTAAAGTTGTAGGGTATGCGTTTCTCCCTACTCTTTGAAGTTACCAAAGGGTCTCGTCTACAAAACCCTCAAGGGATGATAAACTCTTACTCTAAGGCCTCTTTGGATAGTTTAGCTTACAACAACTCAAGGTGCTATAACCTAAGGTTCACAAAGATTAATCAAGCATTAAGTACACAACGAATGACCTATCGCATTACTAGATCATTAATCAACTAAGATAAGAAACAACCAATCAATATTCAATAACTAAGTTTCATATTCCCTAAGCAAACACACAAGTAAATTAGCGGACATGGAGAACATGCAAGCATACACACAAATAATTGAAGACATAATTAAATTAATGAAGTAAACAACTTATCTTGGTGTAAGATAGGGTTTAAAACCCTAAAATACGACCTTGGTTCGGTTTAGGTTTTACTCAAAAGTTCACCCAAAAGACTACTCTAAAACCGAAAAATTGGATTCTATATATAAGATTACATGTGCGGCGGCGCACCTTATGATTTGTGGCCGCCGTGTCGCCGCCATTAGGGTTTCGTCTTGGCAAGTTAATCTTGCGACGGCGTCACCTTATGCTTGTGACGCCGTCCTCTTTAGCTTCGACGCCGTCTGGATTGAATCTAGGCCGTCCGAGTAGCGACGACCTACTCTTTTTAAAGCCCGACGCCGTCCTCCAAAAGCTAGCAATTTCTCTCGTGTCGTCAGAAATTCCTCCGACGGCGTCATGATTAAGCAATGGACGCCGTCCCCTTGTAATTTAGCACTTGAGTGTCTCGATTCTTGACTTTGGCCATTTTCTTCATATATCCGCGCCTTTTCGTCCAAATAAGTGCCATTACAGCAGTTTGCCTTCAAGAGACCTAAAAAGTGAAAAGGAACGATATTAAGCAATAACAGATACAAAAGTGATCAAATAAGGGCTTAAACGACCCCTCCAAAAGGTACATTTTAAAACCTTATCAAATATCCCTACACTTGATATTTGCTTGTCCTTAAGCAAATGTGCTTTTAGCCAATTAATTTATAAGTTAGGGGTCATGAAGCATTGGTTTAAAACAGTCCACAACACATATAAGCCCCACAAAAGTCATACCAAGCACGGAAATTACATACTAGCACCTCACATGGGGTGTTTGGATACTCACATCTCTCGGGTGTATATGAAATATAGCAAATTGGAAATGGAAGATAAACACTCATTAACCGGTCCTAGTACATAGATTACCATAGGCTTGAGAATAGATCAAACCTCCATCGCTTTGGCGTAAGCTCCTAGGAAAGACTATCAAAGAGGTCTTTAAAGGGTTGTAACGTTAGGCTTAGGGTAGGGAAACAAAGGGTTTGGTGGGATAAGCTATTTAGTGGTGGCAAGTCAAAAATCTATATGTTAAATGCATACGAAGAATGGCGTTGCTAAGCCAAGACTCGACACTCTAAACTCTAGATAACTAAAATAAACAAACATAAATTTAAAGATAGATGTAGGATGGTAGCCCGTATGTTTTTTTTTTTTAACACTCTATTTTTTTTTCTTTTTCTCTTTTTCTATTTTTTTTTCGATTTTTTTTTTCATACACTTTTACTCTACCATCCTCTATGATAACATCAAAATAATAGGGATTTATAGCACATCCCTACACTTGAGTTTTTATTACTCAAACACTAATATGACCCGAATTGAAAAGAT
This sequence comes from Chrysanthemum lavandulifolium, assembly GCA_022545495.1. Lineage (NCBI taxonomy): Eukaryota > Viridiplantae > Streptophyta > Magnoliopsida > Asterales > Asteraceae > Chrysanthemum > Chrysanthemum lavandulifolium. The sequence goes on from CM040240.1 coordinate 108,546,160, forward strand.
CAAAACACTTGGAGTACGTTATTACGCAGATAAGGGAATTGGCGTTCCCTTTTAGTCATTTAAAACTTTAACTTTTCCCATGAGTCCCAATCGTCCCAAAATCAGATACAAAGGATATGACTCGACTTAGCAACTCATGCAAGCAACCGATAATTGAACTAAGGGTTTAGGGTGATAACAATAATGCACTAAAAGTGAGTGCATACAAGGTAGGCTAAGGCGATTTGGGTGTACATTTGGGGTGGGGTGTAAACAATGCTCTTCATTGATATTCGGAAAACCAAACATCACGAGAACCGCGAAAAGGATAGGCTCTGAGGGGTTAACTAGGGGTATCGTGTACTAAAGATGAGTACAACGCAAAGGTGTAGAGGAATTACTCAACCGATGTTGAAGAAGTAATTATATTACGGGTATCAAACAAGGGTTATCCTAATGCCTCTTATCATTTAGTTATTCCTAACTACACAAGTGTAGTCTTACTAGCGATCTCGGAATGCATCACAAAACAAGTTCTAGAATCTAATATACTACCGGTTCACACTCTAAGCATTAAAGATGAATGCTTTAATTCCTACTAATCTAAGGGCGATCCTCACATTTTTGGTGGAATTTAGGTGGTAAAGGGTTTTGTGCCAGTCATATAACTTCCTATCCGTGAGACGCTTTTGTTAAGACTAATGACCCACTCCTATATGTCATGAAAAAATTTAAATTTGGTGCCAAAATTACCCTAACCGACATTTTCTCATGGTTTATTACGCAAATGCAATTAGACAAAGCAAATAATCAAGGATAAGCATAGTTTCAAAGTTCCGCTTTATTTTCCTCCCTACACTTAAACTGAACATTGTCCCCAATGTTCCCCGAAAGTATCAAAGTTATGATAAAAGAAGGTAATCAAAAATGAAAGAAACTAATACTCCCCTGATTAGCTCGGTAGGATCCGTGTGTGAAGTAGTGGTTAAATCCTTTCCAAGAAGAATGTATGCGTGAAAAACTCCTCCAACTTTATGTATCTTCTTCTTGATAAACAAAACCTGCACACTTGAAGAAAACAAACGAAACCTTCGCGTAAAATCGGCGGTAATAATATATAAGACTCGATTTAAACTAGGATATAATGCTTGTGGAATGGATGTTTACAGAATTCCTAAGAAAATTAAGACCTGGAAAATTCCAAATTTTTTTTATAAGAAGCTCAGAAAACGAGAAAAAGTAATCGATGTTTTATTCCTTCTCGACGCCGTCAGTTGCAATCTGACGCCGTCAGTTATCCCGACAAAACCGGTCTACGATTTTACGGAAAATTCGGAAAATTTACATCTTTAGAATCGGAAAAATTTCGCAAAACATCCATTATGACTCGATACAAGCATTTGACTCGAACAAACACACAAATATATCTTTTAATTAATTGTTATTCTTATGTTCACGCTTTCTTATGAAAACGTGTGTAATCCTCCTACACTTATCCTTTATGTAAAATACCTTTTATGCAATTAAGACGAGGTTAAAACAAAATAAAGCATTTTTACAAATTTAAACATGAGAATAAACAATCAATAAAAGATATATGACACTAACAAGCAAACAATTAAGCATGGGTTACCTCCCACGAAGCACTTTTCTTTATTTAAGAGTCTTGTAGCTAGACTCGTAGTCGTGTTCCTACGTGACTTCATTACCGTCACCTTCTTCCTCATGACGGTCTCCAGTGGGTGGTTCCATGTTGTAGAAGTGCCCTATGATACACCTCTCTAAAAGTTCGTCCTCTCCCCAATCGGTCCTATATTTTTGTCCTAAGTTCAAGCAATCCTTATAGAATCCGAAAATCTTAGCCATAATATAATATACTCCTTTTTCCCTATCCTCATCATTCCTATAATAGACCGACAGTTTAAGTTCCTTTTCATCATTAGAGAGTGATGAAAACTTCTCAATCTTAAACGGCATTTGGTAAGCTATGTCATCGGTCTCATCCTTGAATCGCACTAATCCTAACGAGGGATTATAGGTCATCCCGGTGCTTTCTATGAAAGGTTTTCCTAGAATAACATGGGACAAGCTAGGGTCTATGGTCGTGCTAATATCATCCACAATTATGAAGTCCGTAGGAAACGTGAAACTACCTACATAAACAGGCAATCCCTTAATTCTACCGAGAAAATTGCAACTAACATTAGGATCATTGGGGTCTTGCCTAGTTGGAATAGACTTCTTCATTACCCAATTGTAGTAGGTGCTAGTCATTATGTTGATTGGGGACTTGCGATCAATGTAGGCCTTTACCACGAAAAGGTGTCCTATGCAACATGGTATATTGAGGTTCCAAGGGTTCCCAAACTTGATCCTAGGGCTTTTCCTAACATACATGTGGCGGAGGTCACGCACTAAGTGAGGGTGGCGAGATAATTCTTCTTCCGTAGGAAACTTATTGAAATAGTCATTGTCTACTTCATCTACTTCCTTGGTTGTTTCATTCGTCGGTGTTTCCTTAACCTCAAGTATCATCTCATGGCTCGCTTCGTCAGTTATTCTATTAGGCTTTACTAAAGCTATGGTATTGACGAATTGGACATGCTTAGACAACTTACTTGGGTCCTTGATCTCTACACCGGAAGGCTCGGGAGTTGAGATAGCACTAACCTTCCTATCACTATTGGTTATGGCTTTCAAAATGTTGTCTATCTTCCTATCCATATCGGCTTGTTGTTGGTTGAAACGGTCCGAGAGCTTAACTATTTGGGCCTCTTGGGATGCGACAAGTTGTTGCAACATTCCTTCAATGTTTTGGCTAGGGCCATGAGATAGGGGTAATGAGAAATCATTAGAAGTGAATTCTTTGGTTTGTCCCCAATAGAAGTCGGGCTTGCCCTTCCATGCTTCTCGGGTGTCATTAAAAGTCCTAGGTCCGGGTGTTGTAGGGAATCTTCCTCCCGTTCCATTAACACGCGAGGATGCGTAGTCAACGGAAGCATGTTCGGGGGATCGGGTGTAAGTGAGCGTGTGATGAGTGTGCAAATACTCATCATTTTTGTACCGTTTAAACTGCAAAAACATCTGAAAACACTCAGAAATGCATTAAAATGATGAAAATATCACAAATAAGTGTTTTATGTGTTTTTAATGCAAAAATACCAAAATCTGGTGAAAAACATATCAAGTTTGCATAATTGGCAGTTTTAGGCCCCCAAGTTTCAAAAGTTGTCAAATATAGTCCCTGGTAAATCAAAATAAAGGAAAATGTTATTTAAAGTCCCTAGGGATTCATAAGTTGTCAAACTTGGTCCTTGAAGTTTAAAATTGCAAAATTACAACTTTGGTCCCTCAAGTTTTAAAAATGTCAAAAATAGTCCTCGGATATTCAAAACAGTGAAAATAATCAAGCGTTGTCCTTGTACTATTCATAAATGCCAAGTTTGGTCCTTTTGATAAGTTTGGAAAAGCTACAGGTTCAGTCCCTCAAGTTTGGAGAAATTGCATAAATGGTCCTTGTGTATTAAACAAACCAAACCGGACCCCTTTGTGTATTTTGAACCCCAGCCAAACCCTTGAGCCAGTCCAAAACCCACATGAACCCCCAGCCTTATTAATATCACTCGGTCAAAATAAGTCAACGCGCCAAAACCAGAGATACTGTTCACCTTCCTCTTCCTCAACTGAAAACCAAAACCAGTGTGGTTTTCTCCACCTTTCCACCTCACCACCACCTTTACACCTCTCTACCCACTCCCCTAACACCTCCACATCCCACCAAATTGCATTAAATGCAATAAACCTGCTCAAGACTTTTTCCCGCCAAAATTGACAAATGGCAGTTTTGATGAGTTTGATGGATCCAATGGCTGAGAATAGGTGGGAAAGACTCAGAGGTCGACAAGGGACTCAAAAAGATCTTTATAAAGAAGAGATGAAGCAATGTGAAGAGTATCTAGTGTAACTTTTAAATTTCTTAGTCGTTTTTATTATTTCAAGCTTTCCAGTGTAAAACTTAGCTTTGAAGCACTTTGTTTAAGTAATTTTAAGTGTATGTGAACCTTTTCGCTTCAATTTCGCTTAAATTTCAAGTTTCAGCTTTATGCAATTTGTCTTGTTTAAAATCTCAAAATGATTGAATGTTGTTAATAGTTGTTGTCTTGGACTCATAAGCTCACTTAAGCTCCTATAAAGCTTTTCTAAGCTTTTAGAAACCTTAAAATCAGTTTTAGTATCAAAAAGAAAAAAATACCAAAAATACCAAATAAATTAGTGAAAAAAAATCAAGAATGAAGAAGAAAGAAAGTCGGAGCAAGGTGAATTGTGAATTGCCTTGGTTTAGAGCTTCTTGGGAAGCTATAGGTTATGTTCTCGATCCTTGGTTCTCGGTTTATGCTTGGAAACCAATTTGTAAGCCTTTTGCTCCATTTTGTCATCTCACTGTTTAAGTATTCATTAGCTTAAAGCTTTGTATGTTTATGTTTCCTAGTTGTAGTTAAGTGAAACTAAGCATTAAAACAAGTTACTTGTTCTTTTTAATTTATAGTTACTAAAAATCTTATTTTAAACAGTTAATATAGCCTAATTGTCATTTCTTAGTTTTATGATGTTATTGTTGTTGTTTAGTGCTTATATAGTCTAATTAAGTGATAATACAAAGTCTCAGAATCAAGTGCATGGTCTAAATCTTTGAAACTCTTTGAAATCACAAAAACAGTCTCATAAAGGACTGCTTGGTTCTACTTTGTTAACTGTGGTAGAGCTTGTTTGTGTTGTTGTTCTTACTTGTTTCATGTCATATTAGGTTCTAATAGCTCAAGGCAACATTAAAACTAGTCCTTGTTTGATAAAAAGTCAAAATACTCTTTAATCTCACACCATTAGTTAACTGTTAGGATTTAAAGAGTAAAATCATCATAGTTGCTTAAAACTTGTTAACATAGCTTAATCTCATCTTATTATAGCTTAATATATCATAATCAGTGAGTAGGATCAATCCAAAGTTCATTTTAGTCAACTTATTTGATTTTTATAAAAGTCAAAATTTCAAGATAATGGTTTTGAATAAAATAGATAATTTTGTATAGGGTTTAATATTAAGTTTCAAGATCTCGAGCTTTTGGAATATTAAAATATAACCGCTCATCTTTATCCTAATATTTTTAATAATTTGTAGTTAGCTTTTTAAACGACTTATTATCTAGCTTCTTTTAAGTACTCTTTCAAAAGGTGTCCTGTGCACGCCTCTTGTGAGCCTTTTTCACAAGCTTGCGCTTGCTCATTAGATATCCTTAGCTTATAACTTTTGGTATTTTGTAGAGCCCATCTGGCTAGTTTGAGGTGTGATTGCTTATTTTCTATTTTTGAGCTTATTTAGACTGCTTATCATGTTCATCTTATTTTCCAAAAACCACTCACTACACTGAGTTAACAGTGTAGTTGAGCCTTTTTCACAAGCTCATCAAGAGCTTGCTAGTGAACCTTAGCTTGTGAATTTTGGTTTTTTGGAAAGCTCTCCTAGCTGTCTCAAAGGTCTATTGCTTATTTTCCATTTTGCAGCTTATTTAATAAGCCTGCAAGTAACTTTTAGCTTGTCCCATTTCTGTGTTAACTAGGTAATCAGTGTTTACAAGCCACTTTCACAAGCTCACACAGAGCTTAATAGTGGGTTAAACTTTGTATACTTTGTTTTTTTGGAAAGCCCACCAGTCCATCTTGACACCTCAGTCTTTGTTTTGAGCTTTTAAGCTTATCTCATGAGCTTAATTTGCTTGTAGAGTTGACTGCAGGACTGTTTGGTTCAAAGGGTGTTTTGTAATTGCTTATTTGCTTATTACAGCTTATTAATATGGTTCTTTGTGTTTATTAGCTTCACATAAGTAGCTTTAGCTTGTTTGTAGCTTATTTCAGCTTTGGTTCCAACTTTGAAGCTTGTTTGAGCTTAAATCATCCAAATAAGCTCATTAGCTTAACTGTTGACCTCATAAGCTTCTAAACAGCTTATTTTTAAGTTGTAAAATTTTTGTCTTTATTAAAGTTGCTTATTTTAAGTAGTTAAATAGTTTTCAAAAAGAAAAATCACAAAAACATCATTTTAAAAATAGTGATAGCGTTTATTTAATAGAAATTAGCTTTTTAATTTTTCTTTTCAGCTTATTATTAAGCAAATTCTGTTTTTATAATTTTCTTAGTTTTCTGTCACCATAGGATATTTTTAGAAAAAATTTCATAATTTTCCTAGTTTATTTAGTATTTATTAGAATTTAAAATAGTTAAAAAGTATTAAATAATTAATAATAAATAAATAAAAAACATAAAAAATATCTTTTTAGTTTTAAAATTAGTTTTATAATATTTTAGATTTTTCCAAGTTAAAATTTCATTTTCCAGTTTAATTTTGTATTTTCTTGTATTTAAGTGTATTTTAAATAGTAATTAATTAATAATAAATAGATAAAAGTGTAAAAATATATTTTCGGTTTTAAAATAAGTTTTATAATATTTTAGATTTTTCTAAGTCATAACTTCACTTTTCTAGCTTTATTTCATATTTTCTTATATTTTAGGGTATTATTAAATAGTTAAAAATAGTTTTTAATTAATAATAATTAAATAAATAGTTATAAAAATAATTTTAATTTTCAAATAATTTTCTTTTATTATTAGGATTGTAAAAATATCATTTTCATATTTGTCGGCCTTTTATTTCTTATATCTCACGTTTTATTTGGTACGTTTACGTAGTTTAATAAACGTACGTATTTACGTTTGTTTAAATCTGATTGTTGTGCTTTACAATTCTGTAGCCAAATAAAATTCCAATCAATCAGTAGTGTAATTATCTAGCAAAATTCTTACTGATCACTATCCTTAGTGATTATTCGACATCTGAAAGTTTTTAAACACCATTAATCTTCCGTGGGACTTAACGACCCGGGGAATCCACTATATTCCAAGGGAAATTGCATTGGTTTTAGACTGTTTGAATTTTGTTACGGTTGACCATTCACAAGTGGTTGACTTGTGTAATAAACTTGACTGTCTGGAGCCAACCAAATTTTGGCGCCGCTGCCGGGGAGGCTGTAAGCGTGTTTTAAACATTTCCAGATCCATTCTTGCACATATACCACCTTTTGTAAACAGTGTTTTTTAAAGTTATCATAATCCAAAAGTTCATTAACACTTTTCCTAAAGTGTTAACAACACCAAAAAAATATAAAACAACAAAACAATCGTAATGTTTTCTATCTTGTATTTTCTTTAAGGTGATTCTTAAAGAGGTACGATTTGGTTAAACGAGGCGATACCAAAAATATTGTCCAAAAGTTTTTAAACCCTTAGCACAAATCCATACCTACGTCTTTTTAGTGGTACTTAATAAATACATAAAATTCAACCACCGCAAATCAAGGCAGTACACCTACCAACTGGGGGTGTGAACATTAATAAGTTCCCAATCTTAAAGATCAAAACTTGCCTTTGTGTCCTTGTGATTTGGTGTACCTTTTTCAAAGAAGCCATTTCATTTGTGATTATTGGTTTAAAGTTCACTTGTCGTTTTGCCTCGCATTTGATTTGAAAACCGATTTTTATACTTAGTGCATGCGTATTGCTCTTCCAAATTTCTACAAGTCCACTTTCCGAGCTTGCAAATATTCCTCGAGACGTAGGACGTTCGCTCCTTCACCGTGATCGAGGAACGCCTAGCACCACCACCCCCGTCGTAGATGGCGTAAGATAAACCGATGAATGAGCTTCTCCAAGCACCCATCGAGGGTTACGGAGATGCCATTATTGTCCCAAACCATCGTGGGCGATACCTTCGAGCTCAAAACCGGGTTGCTTAATCTTGTAACCCAAAGCCAATTTTATGGTTTTGAGCGGATGATCCTCATGCACATATTCGATGGTTTAACAAGATTGCATCTACCATCAAATACAAGAATGTCCCACATGAAGAAATTAAGCTTCTTCCGTTCCCATTCTCTCTGAGGACAAGCCCGGAATTGGCTTGAGAAACAACCCCTCGCTCCATTGAGACATGGGAGGATCTAGTCACTAAGTTTGTTAACGAATTCTATCCTCCATCCCGAACTACAAGTCTTAAGAATGAGATAATGAAATTCTCTCAAAGATTTGATGAATCATTCGGGAGGCATGGGATCGTTATAAAGAATTGCTCATGAGTGTCCACATCATGGTTTTACCGAATTAATGCAAATGGATACTTTCTACAATGGTCCGAGACAAGTCGACCAAGACTCTTTAAATGCCTCCGGGAGGTAATTTTCTGAGCAAGACCACAAAAGAAGCCTTGCAAATCATTGAAAACAAGTCCTGTGTCCGCCTTTTTCGAACAAAGACATATCGGTCTCGCCTAATGCGGGACCTTCTATTTCATCTCCCGTGAGTACATCTAGCACCGATGCTAAGATTGACAAACTCACGGATATTGTTCGAGCTTTGGTTCTTGCTAACCAAAGAAAGTCACTTTCACGCACACCATCACATGGTGAAGTGAAGAAAGTCGAGGTCTGTGTTACTTGTGGTGGCCCTCATGCATACTACAACAGATCGCCACCGATGGTAGTCCGGTTGAAGCCAATGCTATAGCCGGTACTTCACATCAAGGAGGTAATCAATACCGACCACAAGTCGATCCTCACTACCGCACCTAGCAAGATGACACCACCCGGTTTTAACCGTAATCCTAACATACAAAACCGAATCGAACCAACCTAGAATGAACCAAGGTTATCAAAACCAAGGTAATTTCTATCCCGGACCAAATCAAGGTTTCCAACATCAAGGAAACTTTAATCAAAACAATTTCAATCGAGGGAATCAATTTCATGGGAATATGAATCCTAACCAAGGAAATTTTCAAAATCAAGGCCCTAATCCGAACAATAGAGGCCAGAATTTTCCTAATCAAACTCAAGCCATTGTTCCAACTGGACCATCATCTGATGAGCTATTGAAGCAATTCATGAAATCCCAAGATGAAATGAACAGGTTGTTGGTTAGCCATATTTCTGACATTAAGAAGTCTTTAAATGATCAACCCTCGTGCTCGTGAAAACTTCCGAGCAACACGATCGCTAACCCGAGGGGCGACGCAGGCGATCACAACCAAGTGGTGTATCATACGATGGACCCGCTATTCCTACTACCTCTTCTTCTCTCTCCCAAAGGTAGTAGAAAGTGAACCTAAGACGCACAATGGACCTTCGACTCCAATGCCTCCTCCACCGGAGCAATGAGTCAAGTTACCAAGGATACAATGCACAAGGTGCATTTCTCAAGCCCAATGGCATCAAGACACGTCCCACCTTCGTAGTCCAAGCTTTAAGTCCGAACCCGAAGTTCAAGACAAATTCGAGCCGTAAATGACTTCCATCCCGGCTCAAAAGTCTAGTCAACTTCCTTACCCATCAAGATTGCATGATGAGAAGCTCAAAGACAAAACCAAAGAGCAAATGGAAAAATTTTCCAAATTTTCAATGAACCGCACTTTGATATAAGCTTCGTTGATGCTCTAGTTTTAATGCCCAAATTTGCATCCACGCTTAAAGGCTTCTCGAGCAACAAAGATAATTTATCCGAGATGGCTAAAACCCTCTCAATGAGCAATGCTCATGTCCTTCTCAAGAAGCTTCCTAAAAGCTTGAAGATCCCGCAGTTTTAATCCTGTGATTTCTTGGGATGGTTCAATGCTCCGCCTTGGCCGATCTTGGCGCTAGCATTAACCTCATGCCACTCTCGAAGATGGAAGAAACCGCTCTTCCCGAACTTACTCCTACTTGTATGACACTTGAGCTAGCGGATCGTACTATAACTCGTCCACTGGGATAGCCGAGGATGTCGTGGTAAAAGTAGGAAAGTTTCATTTTCCTACCGATTTTGTTGTAGTAGACTTTGATGCGATCCTAGAGTTCCCTCATCTTGGGAGAGCTTTCTTGAGAACGAGCCGTGCTCTAATTGATGTATTTGTCAAGAGTTGACCATACGGGTTGACAACGAAGAACTCACGCTTAATATCAACCGAACTCCAAACCTCTATCCAAACATACTGCTGCCACAATTGATCAAAATCAAAGAATCAATGCAACACTCTCAAATTTCACGGTTAAGAGGAGTCACCAAAACGTCTTGAGCTAAAAGCTTTGAAAATTAACCCCGGTTCAAACAAATGGTTTGAAAGTTGTACCAAGGAAGTCAAGAGTATTCTTGATGATGATGATCTAGAATCGAGACTTTATCGGAAGTAGTGGAAATTGCTAGCTCTAAGAGCACACCACTTGTCCCACCTCCGAATCGCTTTATCGTATTGAGTTTGTAAACTCGTGGATGAAACCAAACTCTCTTCGCTTCATCCGATTGGATGATGATGTTTGTGATCCAATGGGAGACATTCTTCCCATTGAAGAATTGCTCAAAAATGACCCATCATCCCCTAGTCTTATTATTTCCGACTCTTCCATCCCTTCTCTCACTCCGGATGAGGAAGATGACAACTTTTGGAATGAAGTCGATGCCTTTCTTAGTGATGAGTCGATTCCAACAGGAATTGATAATACTTACTTTGATTCGGAGGGGGATATCCTTTTTCTGGAAAATCTGTTGATTGAAGAACCGTTTCCAACCCTCCCTACCGGAAATTCCTTTGACAATCACCATACAAGCTTTAAGTTTAAGCTTAAAAATGTCAAAAATGGTGATTTGCTTCTTACTAATGAGGAATGGACATGCATTGTGATGCACATCTTTATTCCATTCTTCACGGATGGCGTGGTTGCTCTTTCCTTTTCTCTTTCGGAATAAGGACACCATCTTTGACCCCGGTATCATCCTTTATAGTTTCTACTATTAACAAATACATGGGTTGTATCTCGTCGGTGTGGAACTTTCTGATGTTCATATGTGTATTAACACTGTGAACGAAAGTCCGATCGAGATTGGTTTTCCACTTTGCTTCCCCAAGAACCATTGAATGCGGGGATCGAGTCAAGCTAGTGACTCGGTAATCAAAAACAATAGCACACCACATGGGTTTTCACCCGTGAGCACCACCCTAGTGTGGGGGAGTTGCCCCCCGCTGTTGTATATAAGTCTCTAAAAAAAAATATATATATATGTATATATCAAAAATAAAATAATGGCCGTAGTATTTCCCTTTTACGTTCTATGTTTCGGCATAACAGCCGGTACTTTGAATATTGAGGGCAATATTCATTTCTAGTGTGGGGGAATTCTCACTAATTTTATCATGTAATTATACCACCCAATTCCCCATTTTTGGCCAAATTTTTTTGGAGTAAGTGTTTTCACTTACTCAAGATATGGTTATCATCCGCCATGTCTAACACACATAAGGATTGGCTAATCCAGAGCAAACGGCTCTTGGTAAAGATTTATCAAATCCGCTTATGGCTTACAATTTGCCTAAACTTGTATGGTGTTCACCACCATATCTTTAATTAGTGAAGAGTTGGCTAGTCCGTAGCAAACGGCTCGGTAAAGACAAATCAAATCCGTTGAAAGTCGGTGATTTGCTCAAAATCATTTGGTTATCATTGTACCAAGGTTCTTACTTGAACTGAAACAATTGGCTACTCTAGAAGTAATGGCTTTTGGTAAAGAGATGAAATCCATTAAGTTTTCTAAAAGATTGCTAGGACTAGCAATATCTTAGTGTGGGGATTGATGAGTGTGCAAATACTCATCATTTTTGTACCGCTTAAACCGCAAAAACATCCGAAACACTCGAAATGCATTAAAATGATGAAAATATCACAAATAAGTGTTTTATGTGTTTTAATGCAAAATACCAAAATCGGTGAAAACATATCAAGTTTGCATAATTGGCGCTTTAGGCCCCAAGTTTCAAAAGTTGTCAAATATAGTCCTCGGTAAATCAAAATAAAGGAAAATGTTATTTAAAGTCCCTAGAGATTCATAAGTTGTCAAACTTGGTCCTTGAAGTTTAAAATTGCAAAATTACAACTTTGGTCCTCAAGTTTTAAAATGTCAAAAATAGTCCCTGATATTCAAAACAGTGAAAATAATCAAGCGTTGTCCTTGTACTATTCATAAATGCCAAGTTTGGTCCTTTTGATAAGTTTGGAAAAGCTACAGGTTCAGTCCCTCAAGTTTGGAGAAATTGCATAAATGGTCCTTGTGTATTAAACAAACCAAACCGGACCCCTTTGTGTATTTTGAACCCCAGCCAAACCCTTGAGCCAGTCCAAAACCCACATGAACCCCCAGCCTTATTAATATCACTCGGTCAAAATAAGTCAACGCGCCAAAACCAGAGATACTGTTCACCTTCCTCTTCCTCAACTGAAACCAAAACCAAAGTGTGGTTTTCTCCACCTTTCCACCTCACCACCACCTTTACACCTCTCTACCCACTCCCCTAACACCTCCACATCCCACCAAATTGCATTAAATGCAATAAACCCGCTCAAGACTTTTTCCCGCCAAAATTGACAAATGGCGCTTTGATGAGTTTGATGGATCCAATGGTCGAGAATAGGTGGAAAGACTCGTAGGTCGACAAGGGACTCAAAAGATCTTTATAAAGAAGAGATGAAGCAATGTGAAGAGTATCTAGTGTAACTTTTAAATTTCTTAGTCGCTTTTATTATTTCAAGCTTTCCGATTGTAAAACTTAGCTTTGAAGCACTTTGTTTAAGTAATTTTAAGTGTATGTGAACCTTTTCGCTTCAATTTCGCTTAAATTTCAAGTTTCCGCTTATGCAATTTGTCTTGTTTAAAATCTCAAAATGATTGAATGTTGTTAATAGTTGTTGTCTTGGACTCATAAGCTCACTTAAGCTCCTATAAAGCTTTTCTAAGCTTTTAGAAACCTTAAAATCGCTTTTAGTATCAAAAGAAAAAAATACCAAAATACCAAATAAATTAGTGAAAATAAAAATCAAGAATGAAGAAGAAAGAAAGTTGGAGCAAGGTGAATTGTGAATTGCCTTGGGTTTAGAGCTTCTTGGGAAGCTATAGGTTATGTTCTCATCCTTGGTTCTCGCTTTATGCTTGGAAACCAATTTGTAAGCCTTTTGCTCCATTTTGTCATCTCATTTGCTTAAGTATTCATTAGCTTAAGGCTTTGTATGTTTATGTTTCCTAGTTGTAGTTAAGTGAAACTAAGCATTAAAACAAGTTACTTGTTCTTTTTAATTTATAGTTACTAAAAATCTTATTTTAAACAGCTAATATAGCCTAATTGCCATTTCTTAGTTTTATGATGTTATTGTTGTTGTTTAGTGCTTATATAGTCTAATTAAGTGATAATACAAAGTCTCAGAATCAAGTGCATGGTCTAAATCTTTGAAACTCTTTGAATCACAAAACAAGTCTCATAAAGGACTGCTTGGTTCTACTTTGTTAACTGTGGTAGAGCTTGTTTGTGTTGTTGTTCTTACTTGTTTCATGTCATATTAGGTTCTAATAGCTCAGTGCAACATTAAAAACTAGTCCTTGTTTGATAAAAAAGTCAAAATACTCTTTAATCTCACACCATTAGTTAACTGTTAGGATTTAAAGAGTAAAAATCATCATAGTTGCTTAAAACTTGTTAACATAGCTTAATCTCATCTTATTATAGCTTAATATATCATAATCAGTGAGTAGGATCAATCCAAAGTTCATTTTAGTCAACTTATTTGATTTTTATAAAAAGTCAAAATTTCAAGATAATGGTTTTGAATAAAATAGATAATTTTGTATAGGGTTTAATAGTAAGTTTCAAGATCTGAGCTTTGGAATATTAAAATATAACCGCTCATCTTTATCCTAATATTTTTAATAATTTGTAGTTAGCTTTTAAACAACTTATTATCTAGCTTCTTTAAGTACTCTTTCAAAAGGTGTCCTGTGTACGCCTTGTGAGCCTTTTTCACAAGCTTGCGCTTGCTCATTAGATATCCTTAGCTTATAACTTTTGGTATTTTGTAGAGCCCATCCGGCTAGTTTGAGGTGTGATTGCTTATTTTCTATTTTTGAGCTTATTTAGACCGCTTATCATGTTCATCTTATTTTCCAAAACCACTCACTACATCGAGTTAACAGCAGTAGTTGAGCCTTTTCACAAGCTCATCAAGAGCTTGCTAGTGAACCTTAGCTTGTGAATTTTGGTTTTTTGGAAAGCTCTCCTAGCTGTCTCAAAGGTCTATTGCTTATTTTCCATTTTGCAGCTTATTTAATAAGCCTGCAAGTAACTTTTAGCTTGTCCCATTTCTGTGTTAACTAGGTAATTAGTGTTTACAAGCCACTTTCACAAGCTCACACAGAGCTTAATAGTGGGTTAAACTTTGTATACTTTGTTTTTTTGGAAAGCCCACCAGTCCATCTTGACACCTCAGTCTTTGTTTTGAGCTTTTAAGCTTATCTCATGAGCTTAATTTGCTTGTAGAGTTGACTGCGGGACTGTTTGGTTCAAAGGGTGTTTTGTAATTGCTTATTACAGCTTATTAATATGGTTATTTGTGTTTATTAGCTTCACATAAGTAGCTTTAGCTTGTTTGTAGCTTATTACAGCTTTGGTTCCAACTTTGAAGCTTGTTTGAGCTTAAATCATCCAAATAAGCTCATTAGCTTAACTGTTGACCTCATAAGCTTCTAAACAGCTTATTTTTAAGTTGTAAAATTTTTGTCTTTATTAAAGTTGCTTATTTTAAGTAGTTAAATAGTTTTCAAAAAGAAAAATCACAAAACATCATTTTAAAAATAGTGATAGCGTTTATTTAATAGAAATTAGCTTTTAATTTTTCTTTTCACTTATTATTAAGCAAATTCTTTTTATAATTTTCTTAGTTTTCTGTCACCATAGGATATTTTTATAAAAAATTTCATAATTTTCCTAGTTTATTTAGTATTTATTAGAATTTAAAATAGTTAAAAAGTATTAAATAATTAATACTAAATAAATAAAAAACATAAAAAAACATCTTTTTAGTTTTAAAATTAGTTTTATAATATTTTAGATTTTTCCAAGTTAAAATTTCATTTTTCCAGTTTAATTTTGTATTTTCTTGTATTTAAGTGTATTTTAAATAGCAATTAAATAATAATAAATAGATAAAAAATGTAAAAAATATATTTTCAGTTTTAAAATAAGTTTTATAATATTTTAGATTTTTCTAAGTCATAATTTCACTTTTCTAGCTTTATTTCATATTTTCTTATATTTTAGGGTATTATTAAATAGTTAAAAATAGTTTTTAATTAATAATAATTAAATAAATAGTTATAAAAATAATTTTAATTTTCCAATAATTTTTTTTATTATTAGGATTGTAAAAATATCATTTTCATATTTGTAGGCCTTTTATTTCTTATATCTCACGTTTTATTTGGTACGTTTACGTAGTTTAATAAACGTCGTATTTACGTTTGTTTAAATCGATTGTTGTGCTTTACAATTGCACTCCAAATAAAATTCCAATCAATCAAGAGTGTAATTATCCAGCAAAATCCTTATCGATCACTATCCTTAGTGATTATTCGACATCTGAAAGTTTTTAAACACCATTAATCCTCCGTGGGACTTAACGACCCGGGGAATCCACTATATTCCAAGGGAAATTGCATTGGTTTTAGACTGTTTGAATTTTATTACGGTTGACCATTCACAAGTGGTTGACTTGTGTAATAAACTTGACTGTCTGGAGCCAACCAGCGTGTTATGAGGATCACTACACGGCTCACACGAGGAGGAAACTTTGTTCACATGGCGTGAAGACTTAGGATTTTCGTAAAAGCTCATAAGGAATTTTACTTGATCTTCAAGTTCAAGCATCCTACGGTCGGAAGGTTGTGAGTCAATTGGAGGCAAGGAGATTGCCTTAACGGTTTTGGGCAACTCACGGGGGTCATTCCAACTTTCGTTGTCATAGAGAGCAAGGTCCTCTATTATTACCCATGATTCTTCCGCGGTGAGATCACTAAGTTTTCCACCGGCCGCTTGGTCAATGGATCGCTTAGTGGGGAAGTTGACATGATCATAAAAGATTTGGACTTGGAGCCAAAGATCAATGCCATGATGAGGGACTTTATGAAGTAAGTCCTTGAATCGAGTTCATGCTTCGTAGAGAGATTCACCTTGACGTTGTTGGAACATCAAGATGTCATTCCTAAGTTTTGTGGTTCTCCCCGGTGGGAAAAATTGAGCAAGGAAACGAGTGGTGAGATCATCCCAACTTGAGATGGAGCCGGCGGAAGTCGCCAAGCCAATTACTAGCTTGGTCCCGTAGAGAGAATTGGAAGAGACGCAGACGCGTGGTCTCCCGAGTATTAGCATCAAGGTCGATGGAATCGACAATTTTGAGGAAATCCTCGATGTCGATTTGGATCTTCTAACGAAGTCCATGGAATGCACATCCATTTTGCACCAACCGGATGGTGTCGGATCGCAGGCCGTAATTTGGGCTTGGTCGGAAGCTCAATGGTGTTCCTATAGCCTAGGTGGCTAGGTCTCGAGTATTCACCAAGAGTATGGTCTCTTGGCGGGACAATGATTTGAGGGGTTTTCACCTTCCATGATGAAAAGTGATGGGATTACGAACAAAGGTCACGAAGAAGGGGATAGACTAAAAGGAAGCTAAAATGAGAAAAAGTTTACTTGATAGGAATCAAGCAAAGAAACCTAAACGAGGTGGACTACTAACTAGCTATTCTATTCCCGCAGCGCGCCAAAACTTGATACGCTTACACAGCGCTCGGGGTCAAAGGAACTTCCTTTCGTCGAGCAAGTTTTCAACACCCTAGGCGTTGAACCTAATCGTTGTAGTGTAGTATTAGGGTAAGCCACGGAATTGATATCGTTCTCTGGGGAATAGGAATGCTAGTGAGAAGTTACTACGCTAAGGTTGGGGTTGAGGAAGATTATTTTTATCTTTTATGTTTTTTAGAAAAGAAAAGTACGAATCTCGGGTTTGGATTTGGGGTTGGTATTTCTACCGATTACTCTACTATTATCTAATTATCTAAACTAAGGTGGTGGTAGTCTATGTCTAATTATTGTGTGCTCGTATGATAGTTTAAAGATGTGTTTACTTAGGTTTTACTACTCCTTAATTATCTCCTATTGGTGGTTGAATTGTCACGTCCTTATTCCTAATTGCGTTGTGTGTCTAAAGTTGTAGGGTATGTGTTTCTCCCTACTCTTTGAAGTTACCAAAGGGTCTCGTCTACAAAACCCACAAGGGATGATAAACTCTTACTCTAAGGCCTCTTTGGATAGTTTAGCTTACAACAACTCAAGGTGCTATAACCTAAGGTTCACAAAGATTAATCAAGCATTAAGTACACAACGAATGACCTATCGAATTACTAGATCATTAATCAACTAAGATAAGAAACAACCAATCAATATTCAATAACTAAGTTTCATATTCCCTAAGCAAACACACAAGTAAATTAGCCGGACATGGAGAACATGCAAGCATACACACAAATAATTGAAGACATAATTAAATTAATGAAGTAAACAACTTATCTTGGTGTAAGATAGGGTTTAAAACCCTAAAATACGACCTTGGTTCGGTTTAAGTTTTACTCCAAAAGTTCACCCAAAAGACTACTCTCTAAACCGAAAAATTCGATTCTATATATAAGATTACATGTGCGACGCGCCACCTTATGATTTGTGACGCCGTCATTAGGGTTTCGTCTTGGCTGTTGATCTTGCGACGGCCACCTTATGCTTGTGACGCCGTCCTCTTTAGCTTCCGACGCCGTCTGGATTGAATCTAGGCCGTCGAGTAGCGACGGCCTACTCTTTTAAAGCCCGGCGCCGTCCTCCAAAAACTAGCAATTTCTCTCGTGTCGTCACAAATTCCTCCGACGGCCGCAGACAAGCAATGATGCCGCCCCTTGTAATTTAGCGATTGATGTCTCGATCCTTGACTTTGGCCATTTTCTTCATATATCCGCCTTTTCGTCCAAATAAGTGCCATTGCGTGGTTTGCCTTCAAGAGACCTAAAAGAGAAAAGGAACGATATTAAGCAATAACGGATACAAAAGTGATCAAATAAGGGCTTAAACGACCCTCAAAAGGTACATTTAAAACCTTATCAAGATTTAACCATTGCCTTCATTCATGGCGCTTTAACATCTTTTGGTTCGATCTTAGAGAGTACAGAGTTGAAGAAGCACCATAAGGCATCGGTTGCAAGTTGTTTCCGTGTTGATACCGGACGAGAGGGTTTCCAATGATGTTGTCCAATGGATGATCATGTGTCCATTTCCTAAGGTGTTCATGTGGTCGTTGTTGAGGAACCAAGTAGCAGAGTCAATATCTCCGATGAAGATGGTTCATTGATGATTCAGAGCAAATATGTTTTCAAATGGGGCATCTTCGGGAGTAGCAAAGGGATTAACTTCATCATTGATGCGGAAAAATTCCATGATGTACATTCGATAATTGATGATTTGTTGATGAGACAGAGTGATCAACAACAGCGCTTCTTGACTTAATGATATTGAGACCAAGGGTTGACTTCATTCACGGGGATAGGAGCACCTGCTGATGGAATTGACATTTCATCAAGATTCGGTTCATAGTGTTCATCAAACATTGGATCAAACAATTTCTTTAAATCATCTTCGATGGAGGTACATATGGAGTTCTTTGGTGAGGATTAGAAACAAGAGTAGAACCGATAGGACTACTTGATAAAGGTTGAGATGCGGGGTCCGTAACTAAATTCTCCGGAGCCATTTGACCGGTCACCACAAATGAAATGTGAATTGTTTCCATGATATTTCGGTTCTCTTGTTGTTGATTCGGGAACCTTTTACGCTTGGTGCATATCCTACAAATACCCAATGTCCGCTTTAGCTTTCGCTTTACCTAAATCTTGACCGTCATTAGTTGGATAACATAAAGCTCCAAACACACGAAGGTATGATAGATCAGGTTTTCGATTGTGGACAAGTTCATATGGAGTCTTTCCATGAGATGTATGAATTAGAGATCTATTTTGAGTGTAACATGCAGTGGCAATAGCTTCAGCCCATAGAAACATTGGAACCTTTGAGTAAATCAGCATTGTTCTAGCGGCTTCCACAAGAGCTCGATTTCTTCTTTCAACTACACCGTTCTGTTGAGGAGTTCGTGGAACACTTCTTTGATGACTGATTCCAACACTTTCATAAAACTCACTAAGTTGTTTGTTAACAAACTCGCCCATTGTCTGCTCGGATGATTCTCGACGGCTTTGTTAAGTCGAACCTGCAATGCTTGATAAGTTTGATGATGATATCCGAGTTTCATCCTTTGTCTTTAAGAACTTAACCCATGTGAATTGAGAGTAATCATCAACCACAACTAACACATATTTCTTCCCAAAGATATTTTTCACTCTCATGGGTCCACATAAATCTATGTGAATTGTATGAAGAACTTCAGTAACTGAGTTTGTAGGTTTGGGTTTGTGGGCATATTTCTTGCTTTTTCCCAATTGGCATGCTGAGCAAAGATGATCATTTTCATACTTTAGTCTAGGTAAACCTACAACTAAGTCCTTTCTGGAGAGATCATTGATGGTGTCAAAGTTCAAGTGATTGAGACGACGATGCCATAACCATGACTTTGTTTTCGAATCCTTTGACAACAAGCAAATTGGAGAAGACTTCATCATATCTTCGATAGAGATGGTGTATAGATTTGAACCACGTGTTCCTCT
This sequence comes from Chrysanthemum lavandulifolium, assembly GCA_022545495.1. Classification (NCBI taxonomy): domain Eukaryota; kingdom Viridiplantae; phylum Streptophyta; class Magnoliopsida; order Asterales; family Asteraceae; genus Chrysanthemum; species Chrysanthemum lavandulifolium. Next base: position 108,565,849 of record CM040240.1, read on the forward strand.
TAAAAGTTCTTTACCAACAAGTTCTCTAACAAAACAAGTATGTTTTCTGAAGGCTACTTCTAGATCAGAATCACAAAATTGACCGGCAGAGAATTAGTTATGACCAAGACCTTCTACGTAATAAACCCTGGAGATAACACTATCACCGAAAACATAATCTCCATAACCCATAATTGCACCAAAATGATCGTTCCCGAATCTAACTGTCCCGATGAATTTGCTCACGAAGTTCATGAGCATGACCGGTCTCCAAATATATGCTTGGAACAACCGAGTCCGTGTACCACGTAACGATTTGAATGATCCGCAGCTGAACACAAACAAGAGTGGATAACTGGATAATTGGGATCCCCATGTAAGAATGGGTTCCATTTGGTTAGTAACAGTGATTGGAACACCCATATCAGAAATAGAAGCAATGGAATCATCAGGAATAGATGCAGTGCTGGTGTCTGTATTTGACCTATTCAAAGTATTGTTAGGATTTGGAAATTCCAGTAGTAAAAGTGTCTGTCACCTCAAGTATATGTAATCGTTAGAAAGCTCGTAGTCGTAGTTATTTTATGTTAAGTAGTATTTAGTTTAGTAACACCGTGGAGGACAGACGGGCCTTTACCCATTGTATGCCTTATCTACAGCCCGGTAGGTGGCGTTTTATGTAATGACTATAAATACTCTCTACCTCCCAAGGTAGAGGTTGGATCTCATAATAAGATTTTTCTTTCTCTCACTAAAGTTCCCTAAACCTCTAACTTTCTCTCTCTAGAACTCATCTTGTACGCCTACTTTGGTTATGGTTTGATGTGTATGTGAAATCCAATATGGTACAAATGGTATCAAGAGCCATGGTTAGATCATCTCTTACATATCTTTGGATTTCTAGTGGTTTTTAGGTGGTTTTTGAGTTTGAGAAAGTCTAGTGGTTTTTGCATCGTTTGGTTGATTTCTAGTGTTAAAGTTTGGATTTTGATTGTACTTTTGTGTTTAGGATCATCATTAGTGTTTAGGTTTTGATTTGGAAGGCTTGAATCATCGTGGTTGGGTTGTTTTTGGATTGAAAAGTGGTGTTTTTGAATTTTTTCATGCTAGCGACTTGAGTCACGGTGTTATTTTCTTGGTAGCGACTTCCTTTGTAAGTCTGTAGTGAGTTGTAGTGTATTGTGGTAGCGACTTGGTGCCTAGCGACTTGCCTTTAGAGACAAGCCGACAAAAAGTACTGTTTGTGGATTCTCCACTACGGGTAGCGACTTGCTTTCAATTTTGATAGCGACTTGTTCTTAAGTTTCTTTGCGACTTGGTGTTAGCGATTTGAACCAGTAGCGAGTTGCTATTTAGCGACTTGATCTCTTAGCGACTTGGTGCATAGCGACTTGCTGTCAAAATTCATAGCGATTTGGAACTTAGCGACTTGTCTTAGCAACTTGGTTTTTAGCGACTTGAGTTAGGGAATCTTAGCGACTTGGTTAACTTTTGTTTGTAATACGGTTTTCTCTTGATTTAGTAAAATCCCGTGAAAGAATCTATTTCCCGGTTTAATTTGTTTGTAATACGGTTTTCTCTTGATTTAGTAAAATCCCGTGAAAGAATCTATTTCCCGGTTTAATCATAGAGTTATAAAATCCCGTGTAATCTTTAAACATGTCTACCAACGCATTCTACAATCATCTCCACTGTTGTCGAGGATGTTCAAGCAACCGGTTCGGATACCGCCCACCCATGCTTGACGAACCGACTACGACTCTTGGGCTCAAAGAATCGATTGTACTTTCTTGGAAAGGAAAATGGGGCCAACATTCTCAAATCAATTGATGAAGGACCTTATCCGATTGAGACTACAAGAGACTTAATTGATACAATTGTAGATGGAACAATGATCTATGGGATAGATGCACCAAAGACATATGATGAGCTCAATGATAAGGAGAAAAGAGATTCGATGTCGATATCGTGGCTTCTAACATCATACTTCAAGGTCTTCCAAAAGATATCTACAAGCTTATCAATCACAACACCGAAGCCAAGGCAAGTGTGGGATAATGTCAAGATGCTTCATCGGTTCAATTAACTATGGAAGACAGAGAATCACAACTCTATGATGAGTTTGAGCACTTCAAGATGAAACCAGATGAGAGTGTCTATGAGTATTACTTGAGATTCCACAAGCTTGTTAATGACATGAGGAACATCAGAATGACTATGCCAAACATTCAGTTGAACTCAAAGTTTGTAAACAACATGAATCCCGAATGGCATAAGTTTGTCACCTCTGTGAAGCTAACCAAAGGGTTGAAGAATACAAACTATGAGCAACTCTATGCATTCCTTCTTCAGAATGAGAGACATGCTATGTTTGAAAAAAGGATTCTTGATCAGTTCAAAACTAACCAGGGAGAGACAAGCTCATCAAATGATTCGACTGCCTTCTACTCAAACATTAGAATTACCACCAAAGCATCTCAAGTTATACCCATGGGTAATGGTAATCACAAACTCATTCCCGATCCTATGTTCAAGCAAGCTGATGCTTTGATGCACACGTGGAAACTTCATTAATCAACTGGCTCTCCGATTAGTCAAAATATGAACTCTTCCACACACCAACAACAATCTCGTAACTGCATCCAATCCACACAATCAAGCCACCGCCGAGATGGGAAGGTTATGGTGCAAACGGTTCAAGAAAGGCGAAGACGAACAAGGAAGAGGTGGAGTCGGTAGAGGTTATGCCGCTAATCGAAATAGGGAAGGAATGGAAACCGTGGTCGCAAAGCCAATCAAATGTTACAACCGTGGAGGTGAGGGACACATTGCAAGGAATCGCACATCACCAAAACGCCTCGAAATGCGTAGTACTTGTGGATAAGATGTTGCTTGTGCAAGCTCGTGATAATGGTGCAACTTTGGATGAAGAGGAGTTGTTGTTTTTGGTCGAGGAAATGCTAAGACATATGATGCGATGTGGATGAGCAACCAATTCGTGAGATAGGCCATAATCATCGAATGCCTTTCAAGTAGTCGATTGTGATGCATACGACTGATGTTGATGATGAACCTACTATACAAACCATTTTCATGGCTAGCATTTCTCCAATGGTCTCTCCTAAAGTCTCTTCATCACCACAAGCTGGTCCATCTAAAGACAAAATCATTTCTGAGGTACTAAAACTATACGATGATGCTGATGTGCAACAGATGCATGACAAAGTACAATCAACTAAAACTATTGAGTCAAATATTGAAAATATGGGTAATATCAATGTTGTCCCATATGATCAATATGTGAAACAAAGTGAAAGTGAGGTCGCACCAAGTGATGCATCTTCTCATCAATGATGACTATGTTTTGATGAATACACTACATGTGCCCCGATGATTCTCGTTATCTCCGAACTTAATGCCTATAAAGAACGAGTTGCCATTTATGAACAACGTGCTAAGTTTGAGTTAACTACTCGTGAGCGGAGTTGATAACCAAATGCGTATAATTATTAGAAAAGTAATTTTAGAGAAGAAGTGTTAAAACAAGAGTTAAACTCCTTACAAGAAAAGCTTTCAAAATTGCTAAGCAAAACAAGAACTTCAAGAAAATGTTAAAGTGCTTAGCAGTGAATTTCATGCTAAGGAATCAAAACTTTGAATGATTTTTCTAATCTAAAACTTTGAAGAACAAGCTTGAAAATAAGTTGTACGTACAAGGGAATACCATTCAAACTGCTCACATGGTCACTAAGCATAGAGTTTTAAGCGATAAGCATAGTGTTCCCATTATAGATAAACCCAACCCTGAGTACGGGAAGATAGCAAAAGCAGCTCAAAATGTAATCTATGATGGCAATGAGATTCTTAAACCTAGACAAAAATCTAGTTGCGTTGAGTGCACTGAGGAAGATAGAAAATTAGATGATGCATCTAGGGTGAAAATGAATATGAAGCTAGAAGAACCTGAATGTAAAAAGAATAACATCACGATCAAACCCTATGATTACAAGAAGGAAAACTGGATCTCCTTAAACAAATTTAAGCCTCAAATGTTGTTAACACCTGAACAAGTTTTCTGGAAAAGGGACTTAGATATGCAAAAAGCTGAAAATCTTGTTGAAACAAACCTTCCCCTTAGGAAAATGCTTGCAGCGACTGTGTATCCTCCAAATACACCAATGCATTTAGTTCCTAGAACTATTGCCACTAAGAGCAAGACCTTAATCACCAATATGTTATTCTTCAACTATTTGTCGATTTTGAGAAAACTTGTAAGAAAAGGATCACACTCACCGATAATCAAGGGAAAGGGTTTTGAACAAACAAAAGAATGCTATCTAACCGAGGTCATGCCTTTCTTTAAACAACTAAAAGATCAATTTGAGAGTCTTAAAAGGGATAGATTCGGATATTAAAGGAATGGAAAAGGAATTTGATGCAATGATAGTTGAGGTTAGTGACTATGAAAGAGCATTAAAATATAATGAGATTGAGAGGAAAACTTGCATACACCGAATGAGTCTCTTATTTCGAATGTATTGCTCAAGATGTGTTTTACATCGCTACTTAATTGTTCCATTAATGCTTCTCAATTTCATGAATTATCTCGTTGCTCGAAAGTCTCCCATGATCGTGTCATTGAGCTTGAAAAGATTAATTCAAACTTAATGAGAAAATTGATCGGATGATCACGATAATTTGGTAAAGCATCTTTCTAAACTAGAAGTTGAACATTTTGATTTACAACTAAATTATCACATCTTAAAGAAAATGTCAAAACCTCAAATATCAAGACATCCTCGATGTTCCGAGTTTGATGTCGTCAGATAAACAAACGTGACGATCAGATTCGAGCTCATTGTAACACGATCAGAAAGTTGAAAGCCCAAATCTCTCAATTAAAAGGTGATATGAACAATGTAACTGGATCCCAAATGCCTCCTCCTTTAGATTCTCAGCATTCTCAAACTTTTCATCTTCAAAACTTAGTTAATGACTTACAAAAGGAAAATGAGAGTTTTATAGAAGAAAATGAAAAGGTTAAACGTCATTTCAATGAGTTATTTGAGTCAATAAAAGTCACTCGTAACAAAAATAACGAAAAAATAACTTCGTTGCAAAAGGAAATTGAGAATCTGAAGAGTTAGGTAAAAGGGAAAATGCCAATGACCAAGGGGGAGAATGGTACTTTAAAGGTGCATGTCTGTAATAAATATGCTTTATCTGTGAAATATGTTCTTCCTCATCTTAGGAATAACAAACTTGCCATTCAAACATATTTCGCATATCTTAAGGATAGTCTAGAATGTCTTCGTGAGATTGTAGAAGAGGATAAGATAGAGAAACACTTGATAATGCAATTGGCCATGCATGCTTATATGCCAAACGATCTCAAGAACTTCTAGAATGCTTAATTACAATATGCCCTAAATCTCTAGGTGAGCAAGTCAATCCCTTGATACCTTGTTCTATGCCTAATGCCAAGTATGCAAGTCATTCAATGCCTAATGTTATGAATGTGAACTTTAGTAGGTCTTCAAATAGTTCAGATCCCAGCACCTCCAATAGTAAGAAAGTGAACCTCGCAGTGCCTTCAAATAGTTCACATCCCAAAGACATCAAAACAGAAAGGCAAAAGTAGCAAAACCAACTAATGTTCCTGCCTCTACAGAGTAATCGGTGACATTAAAGTGAGCATGTCAAAGTCTCAAGGCAATACAAGGAATGCTAGGACCTCGCAAGCTAAGAATGTGCACTGGAAGAAAGTAGAAGATCACCGTAGGGAGAATTTAAATAAAACGAATCGTGTTGATTCTAGTGTTAGCTCTAAGCATACTGTAATTAATGCGAATTCTACTACTTTTGGCAAAACATGTAATGATGATTGCGTGGTTTTCGTTACTAATCTTGAATGTGGTATGAATGATTTGTCTAATACTGTCAAATGCCCAGTTAAAACTGTTAATCTTAAAAATCCAGCTAAGAAGGCTAAAAGGCAAAAGCGAAAGAAAGTTAGAAAATAGTGGAAACCCACGTGAAGAAGATTTAGTAAGATAGGTTATCAATGGATACCTTTTGGCCATAAGGTTAATCGACAATGCCCACTAGAAAATGGATGCCTCATCGGTAGAACTATTCCCTAAGAAGTGAACATACTTTGAATAGGTCAAATACGAATACTAGCATCGCATCTATTTCGATGATTCCATTGCTTCTATTTCTAATATGAGTGTTTCTATTTCGATGTGGGTGTTCCAATCATCGTTACTAACCAAATGGAACCCATTCTTGCATGGGGATCCCAATTATCCAGCTTATCCATTCTTGTCTCATGTTCAACCGCAGATCGCTCAAATCGCTCGTGGTACTTGGACTCAGTCGTTTCTAAGCATATGACCGAGACCGGTCATGCTCATGAACTTCGTGAGTAAATTTATCTGTCTTCGTTAGATTCGGGAATGACCATTTTGGAGCAATTATGGGTTATGGTGACTATGTAGTAGGCAAAAGTGTAATCTCCAGGGTATATTATGTGGAAGGTCTTGGTCATAATTTGTTTTCTGTTGGTCAATTCTGTGATTCCGATCTAGAGGTGGCCTTTAGAAAACATACTTGCTTCGTTAGAGAACTTGATGGTATGGAATTATTAAGAGGTACTCGTGGTTCTCATCTATACACCATCTCTATCGATGACATGATGAAGTCTTCTCCAATCTGCTTGTCGTCAAAGGCTTCCATAACAAAGTCATGGTTATGGCATCGTCGTCTCAATCACTTGAACTTCGCACCATCAATGATCTCTCCGTAAAGGACTTAGTTGTAGGTTACCTAGACTAAAGTATGAAAAGGATCATCTTTGTTCAAGATGCCAATTGGGAAAAAGCAAGAAGTATGCCCACAAACCTAAACCTACAAACTCATTACGAAGTTCTTCATATAATTCACATGGACTTATGTGGACCCATGAGAGTGAGAATATCTTTGGGAAGAAATACGTGTTAGTTGTGGTTGATGATTACTCTCGATTCACCGGGTTAAGTTCCTAAGGACAAAGGATGAAACTCCGGATATCATCATCAAACTTATCAAACAACCGCAGTTCGACTTAACAAAACCGCCGTAATCATCCGAATGCACAATGGAACCGAGTTTGTTAATAAACAACTTAGTGAGTTTTATGAAAGTGTTGGAATCAGTCATCAAAGAAGTGTTCCACGAACTCCTCAATAGAACGGTGTAGTTGAAAGACGAAATCGAACTCTTGTGGAAGCCGCAAGAACAATGCTGATTTACTCAAAGGTTCCAATGTTTCTATGGGCTGAAGCCATTGCCACTGCATGCTACACTCAAAATCGGTCCCTAATTCACACTGCTCATGGAAAAACGCCATATGAACTTGTCCACAATAGAAAACCTAATCTCTCATTCCTTCGTGTGTTTGGTGCATTGTGTTATCCAACTAATGATGGTCAAGACTTAGGTAAACTAAGAGCAAAGGCAGATATTGGAGTTTTTGTTGGTTATGCACCAAACAAGAAGGGTTACTAATCTACAACAAGAGAACCCGAAATATCATGGAAACAATTCACGTTACGCTCGATGAGTCGACCGGTCAAATGGCTCTGGACAATCCAGCCTGGACCCGCACTTCAAAACAGTCCCATTGGTTCATCACTTGTACCAAACTCATCTCCAAGAACTCCATATGTACCTCCATCCAAGATGATTTACGAAATTGTTTGATCCAATGTTTGATGAACACTATGAACCAAGTGCTAATGGAATGTCAATTCCACCAACAGAGGTCGCTCCTATCCTCGTGAATGAAGTCAACCTTCGCCTCAATTTCATTATGTCAAGAAGCGCTGCTGCGATCACTCTGTCTCATCAACAAATCATCAATCATCAAATGTACATCATGGAATTGTTTCGCATCAATGATGAAGTTAATCCCTTTGCAACTCAAAGATGCTCCATTTGAAAACATATTTGCTCCTAAATCATCGTCTCAACCATCTTCATCGAGATATCGACTCTGCTACTTCGCCCACAACAACAACCACATGAACACCTTAGAAAATGGACACATGATCACCCATTAGATAACATCATTGAAATCGATAACGCTACACGTCGTTCGGGGTCAAGGAAACTTCCTTTTCTTCGAGCAAGTTTTATAACACCCTAGGCGGTGAACCTAATCGTTGTAGTGTAGTAATTAGGGTAAGCCACGGGTATTGATATCGTTCTCTGGGGAATAGGAATGCTAGTAAGAAGTTACTACGCTAAGGTTAAGGTTGAGGAAGATTATTTTTGTATTTTATATTTTATGAAATGGAAAGGTACTAATCTCGGTATTGGATTTGGGGGTTGGTATTTCTACCGATTACTCTACTATTATCTAATTATCTAAACTAAGGTTGTGGAGTCTATGTCTAATTAATGTGTGCTCGTATGATAGTTTAAAGATGTGTTTACTTAGGTTGTACTACTCCTTAATTGTCTCCTATTGATGGTTGAGTTGTCACGTCCTTATTCTTAGTTGCGTTGTGTGTCTAAAGTTGTAGGGTATGCGTTTCTCCCTAACTCTTTGAACTTACCAAAGGGTCTCGCCTACAAAACCCACTAGGATAATAAACTCTTACTCTAAGGCACTCTTTGGATGGTTTAACTTACAACTACTCGTAATTATATTCTAAGGTTCACAAAGATGAATCAAGCATTAAGTACACAACGAATGACCTATCGCATTACTAGATCATTAATCAACTAAGGTAAGAAACAACCAATCAATATTCAATAATTAAGTTTCATACTTCCTAAGCAAACACACAAATAAATTAGCGGGACATGGAGAACATGCAAGCATACACACAAATAATCAAAGACATAATTGAATTAATGAAGTAAATACTTATCTTGATGTAAGATAGGGTTTAAAACCCTAAAATACCGTACAAGACACCTTAGGTTCGGTTTTAGGTTTTCACCCAAAAGACTCTCTAAAACCGAAAAATTCGGATTCTATATATAAGATTACATATGCGACGGCGTCACCTTATGTTTCGTGGACGCCGTCGTGTCGCCGCCATTAGGGTTTCGTCTTGGCCACGTTAACCTTGCGACGGCATCACCTTATGTCCGTGACGCCGTCCTCTTCGACCGACGTCGTCGGATTGCATCTAGGCCGTCCCGAGTAGCGACGGCCTACTCTTTACAACCGGACGTCGTCATTTGAAAATACGAGTTTGGGTTCGAACCGTCACAAAATCCTCGGACGGGCGTCGCATTAGCACCGACGCCGTCGCCTTCTATTTTCAAGAAATTGTGAGTGTCTCGATTTTGACTTTGGCCATTTTCTTCATATATTCGCGCTTTTCGTCCAAATAAGTGCCATTCCAAAGATTTTGCCTTCAAGAGACCTAAAAGTGAAAAGGAACGATATTAAGCAATAACGGATACAAAGTGATCAAATAAGGACTTAAACGACCCTCAAAATGGTACCTTTTAAAACCTTATCAAATATCCCTACACTTGTTATTTGCTTGTCCTCAAGCAAATGTGCTTTTAGCCAATTAATTTATAAGTTAGGGGTCATGAAACATTAATTCAAAACGGTCCACAACACATATAAGCCCATAAAAGTCATAACAAGCACGGAATTACATACTAGCACCTCACATGGGGTGTTTGGATACTCACATCTCTCGGGTGTATATATGAAATATAACAAATAGGAAATGGAAGATAAACACTCATTAACCGGTCCTAGTACATAGATTACCATAGGCTTGAGAATAGATCAAACCTCCATCGCTTTGGCGTAAGCACCTAGGAAAGACTATCAAAGAGGTCTTTAAAAGGGTTGTGATGTTAGGCTTACGGTAGGGAAACAAAGGGTTTGGTGGGATAGGCTATTTAGTGGTGGCAAGTCAAAAATCTCTATGTTAAATGCATACGAAGAATGGCGTTGCTAAGCTAAGACTCGACACTCTAAACTCTAGATAACTGAAATAAACAAACATAAATTCAAAGATAGATGTAGGATGGTAGGCCTTTTTTTTTTTTTTTTTTTTTTTTTTTTTTTTTTTTTTACTATATTTTTTTTTTTTCTTTTTTTATATTTTTTTTCGATTTTTTTACACTCTATATTTTTTTTCTTTCTTTTCTATTTTTTTTTTTTTTTTTTTTTTTTTTTTTTTTTTTTTCATACTATTTTACTCTACCATCCTCTACGATAACATCAAAATACTAGGATTTATAGGCATATCCCTACACTTGAGTTTTATTACTCTAACACTAATTTGACCCGATTTGAAAAGATCAAAACACTTGGGGTACATTATTATGCAAACAAAGGAATTTGAATTTTAACGCTCCCTTCCGTCATTTCATAAACTTTAACTTTTCCCATGAATCCCAATCGTCCCAAAATCAGTATACAAAGGATATGACTCGACTTAGCAACTTATGCGACAACTAGATAATTGAACTAAGGGTTTAGGGTGATAACAAACATTTGCACTAAAATGAGTGCATAAGGGGTAGGCTAAGGCGATTTATGTGTATATTTGGGGTGGGGTGTAAACAATGTTTTCATTGATATTCGGAAAACCGAAACATCACGAGAACCGCGAAAAGGATAGGCTCGAGGGGTTAACTAGGGGTATCGTGTACTAAAGATGAGAACAACGCAAAGGGTGTGGGGAATTACTCAACCGATATGGAAGAAGTAATTATATTACGGGTATCAAACAAGGGTTATCCTAATGCCTCTTATCATTTAGTTATTCCTAACTACACAAGTGTAGCCTCACTTGCGATCTCGGAATGCATCACAAAACAAGTTCTAGAATCTAATATACTACCGGTTCACACTCTAAGCATTGAAGATGAATGCTTTTAATTCCTACTAATCTAAGGGCGATCCTCACATTTTGGTGGAATTTGGGTGGTAAAGGGTTTTGTGCTAGTCATGCAACTTCCTATCCATGAGACGCTTTTGTTAAGACTAATGGCCCACTCCTATATGTCATAAAAATTTTAAATTTGGTGCCAAAATTACCCTAACCGACATTTTCTCATGGTTTATTACACAATCACAATTGGACAAAGCAAATAGTCAAGGATAAGCATAGTTTCAAAGTTCCGCTTTATTTTCCTCCCTACACTTAAACCGAACATTGTCCCCAATGTTCCCGAAAGTATCAAAGTTATGATAAAGAAGGCAATTAAAAACGAAGAAACTAGTACTCCCGATTAGCTCGGTAGGATCCGTGTAAAGTGGTGGTTAAATCCTTTTCAAGAAGAATTATTGCGTGAAAAGCTCCTTCCAATCTTATGTAACTTCTTCTTGACAAACTAAACTCGCACACTTGAAGAAAACAAACGAAACCTTCGTAAAATCGGCGGTAATAATATATATAAGACTCGATTTAAACTAGGATATATTGCTTGTGGAATGGATGTTTACGAATTTCTAAGAAAATTAAGACCGAAAATTCCAAAATTTATAAGTAGCTCGAAAACGAGAAAAAGTAATCGATGTTTTACTTTCACGACGCCGTCTTGCAATCGACACCGTCGGTTGCAATCTCGACGTCAAAGTTATCCCGACAAAAAGCGGTGCGATTTTCCGGAAAAATTCGGAAAATTTACATCTTTAGAATCGGAAAATTTCGCAAAACATCCATTATGACTGATACAAGCATTTGACTCGAACAAACAAACATAAATATCTTTTAGTTAATTGTTATTCTCATGTTTACGTTTTTTTGAAAACGTGTAATCCTCCCTACACTTATCCTTTATGTAAAATACCTTTATATGCAATTAAGACGAGGTTAAAAATAAAATAAAGCATTTTACAAATTTAAACATGAGGATAAACAATTAATAAAAGATATATGACACTAACAAGCAAACAATTAAACATGGGTTGCCTCCCACGAAGCGCTTTTCTTTATTAAAGAGTCTTGTAGCTAGACTCCTAGTCGTGTTTCTCGTTTCCTCACCACCGCCTCTTCACCCTTTGTTTTCCTTCATCGAAAGGGTGTAGATGTCAGATGCTCACCGTGGATTCCTTGCCAACGTCAATTATGGCGACGGTTTTATCTTTTAAATTGGTCTCCTTAATCAGTGAAAGGCCCAAACCATCTTGGTTTGTTTCTTCCTCGTAATGCCCTTATCCGAGATCTATACAAGAGCACTTTTTCTCCTTTAGAAATTCCTTAGGGTCCTTTTGTACCTTAGGTATTGAGGTGGGATTGCTTCCTAACTTTTTATCGGGTTTCCACAATGTCGCATACAATCCTTGAACCATAAAGTCTCTAAGCCCTTTTCCCGGTCATTCATCTTCTTCTTAACATTGTTGCCCGGGCTTTTCGATTTCCACCGTAATCATTTCCATGATCTTAAGAGGGTATCTTGGGATGATGGGTATCCTAGCGTACCCTTCCCGCTTTTGAGTATCATGATGCCTTCTCCGCATTTGATGGTTGCCTTGGCGGTGGCGAACGGTGTCCCAAGAATGAGGGTACGCTTTTATCTTCTTCAACATCAATGATCACGAAATCCACGGATAAACGATGCTAGCCACCTCAATTAGAACATCAACAACGATTCCTACGGGGTGGACATAAGTATGATTAGCTAAGGAAAGTCTAAGGTCGGTCTTGGCTGGTTTCTCTTTAGTTAACTTATTATAGATTGACAATGGCATTATGTTCATATCGGTCCCTTGATCGGCCAATGCATTTATATTGTCCATGTCACCGACACTAACTGGTATCACGAAATTCCCTGTGGTGTCTCGTTTTCTTGTTAACGGTTTTTTATAACCAACTCATACAGAGGTTCCATAGGTAAGGCGTCGATTCTTCTTCCGTCATTTTTCCTTCAAGAGCTTCCTAAGAACTTCATTGTACCTAAAGTTGTTTACTTGGTTTGCAATGGTTTTCTTGTTAATTTCGTGCTTAAGGTAGTACTCAATGGTCTCGGGTTCATCATTAGGCATGCACTCATCCTTCGTGCTTTCCTCGCTTTTCCACATCTCACCCTTGCATTCTCGTGCATAATGGAAACGGCGTTTACAAATGAAGTGGGAGGGCAATCTTTGCTTCTTACGAGCACTTTTTCGAACCTTTGTTTTGGTAAATTCAATTACCAAATTCATCATTTCTTTCATTTTGCTTGCATTTCCTCTCTCGCCTATAAACCTCCTCTTCAATCGGCTAATCTCTCCGTATGAGCTGCCATGTACTCCTCATTTGATCCTTGAAGCTTGGTGAAAGTGGTATTGGGGAAGTAGAACAGGCGCCTTCGAACTTGGGTTTTGCTCGCGACTTGGGATTCCGAAAGAGGTGTGGAGCGGTTGGTGGAGTGGGCGGTTGGACGACCTCTCGAGGAATTACGGGTGCTCTTTTCGCCATTCCATAAGATAATCAATTCTCTCGATGGCACTCAATTGCTCTTCGAGTGTATCGGAGGATTCGTAAGGAGTGGATATGGCATTAACCACGTTAATCGGAGTTCCGGAGATTCACTCCAATCTTCGTAGCTTTGATCGGCAAGCTCCTCTATAATATCCTATGATTTCTCTGCATTAAAGTCGCCGAGTCTTCCACCGCGCTCGATCAATGGACCGTCGAGTGATGAAATCGGTATGATTATAGAAGATTTGGATTTGAAGCCAAAGATCAATGCCATGGTGTGGAAGTCTACGGAGTAGTTCCTTAAATCGAGTCCATGCTTTGTAAAGAGACTCACCTTGAGTCTTGGAATGTCAAGATGTCTCGCCTAAGCTTAGTGGTTCTCCCGTGGGAAAAATTGAGCAAGGAAGCGAGAGGTAAGATCATCCCAACTTGAGATGGAGCCGGGAAGTCGCTCAAGCCAATTACTAGCTTGGTCCCGTAGAGAATTGGAAGAGACGCAGCGCGTGGTCTCCCGAGTAGTAGCATCAAGGTCGATGGAATCGACAATTTTGAGAAATCCTCGATGTCGATTTGGATCTTCTAACGAAGTCCATGGAATGCACATCCGTTTTGCACCAACCGGACGGTGTCGGATCACAGGCCGTAGTTTGGGCTTGGTCGGAAGCTCAATGGTGTTCCTATAGCCTAGGTGGCTTGGTCTCGAGTATTCACCAAGAGTACGGGCTCTTGGCGGGTCATTTGGTGGTGGGTTGATGAATGGTAGTGGGTTATCACCTTCCATGATGAAAAGTGATGGGATTACTAACAAAGGTCACGAAGAAGGGGGATAGACTAAGAGAAAGCTAAAAAATGAGAAAAATTTACTTGATAGGAATCAAGCAAAGAACCTAAACGAGGTGGACTACTAACTAGCTATTCTATTCCCGCACGGCGCCAAAAACTTGATAACGCTACACGCTGCTCGGGTCAAGGAAACTTCCTTTTCTTCGAGCAAGTTTTATAACACCCTAGCAAAGTGAACCTAATCGTTGTAGTGTAGTAATTAGGGTAAGCCACGGGTATTGATATCGTTCTCTGGGGAATAGGAATGCTAGTAAGAAGTTACTACGCTAAGGTTAAGGTTGAGGAAGATTATTTTTGTATTTTATATTTTATGAAATGGAAAGGTACGAATCTCGGGTATTGGATTTGGGGGGTTGGTATTTCTACCGATTACTCTACTATTATCTAATTATATAAACTAAGGTTGTGGGAGTCTATGTCTAATTAATGTGTGCTCGTATGATAGTTTAAAGATGTGTTTACTTAGGTTGTACTACTCCTTAATTGTCTCCTATTGATGGTTGAGTTGTCACGTCCTTATTCTTAGTTGCGTTGTGTGTCTAAAGTTGTAGGGTATGCGTTTCTCCCTAACTCTTTGAACTTACCAAAGGGTCTCGTCTACAAAACCCACTAGGGATAATAAACTCTTACTCTAAGGCACTCTTTGGATGGTTTAGCTTACAACTACTCGGTAATTATATTCTAAGGTTCACAAAGATGAATCAAGCATTAAGTACACAATGCGTGGTTTCACATTAATCTTGAATGTGGTATGAATGATTTGTCTATCTTCACAAATGCCCGCTTAAAATCAAGTAATGTTAAAAATCCAACTAAGAAGGCTAAAAGGCAAAAGCGAAGAAAGTTAGAAAATAGTGAAACCCACAGGAAGAACATTTAGTAAGATAGGTTATCAATGGATACCTTTTGGCCATAAGGTTAATCGACAATGCCCACTAGAAAATGGATGCCTCTTGGTAGAACTATTCCCTTAAGATGTGAACATACTTTGAATAGGTCAAATACGAATACTAGCACCGCATCTATTTCGATGATTCCATTGCTTCTATTTCTAATATGAGTGTTTCTATTTCGATGTGGGTGTTCCAATCATCATTACTAACCAAATGGAACCCATTCTTGCATGGGGATCCCAATTATCCGATTATCCATTCTTGTCTCGTGTTCAACCGCAGATCGTTCAAATCGCTTACGTGGTACCGGACTCAGTCGTTCTAAGCATATATTTGGAGACCGTCGCGCTCATGAACTTCGTGAGTAAATTTATCGATCTTGTTAGATTCGGGAACGACCATTTTGGAGCAATTATGGGTTATGGTGACTATGTAGTAGGCAAAAGTGTAATCTCCAGGGTATATTATGTGGAAGGTCTTGGTCATAATTTGTTTTCTGTTGGTCAATTCTGTGATTCCGATCTAGAGGTGGCCTTTAGAAAACATACTTGCTTCGTTAGAGAACTTGATGGTATGGAATTATTAAAAGGTACTCGTGGTTCTCATCTATACACCATCTCTATCGATGACATGATGAAGTCTTCTCCAATCTGCTTGCTGTCAAAGGCTTCCAAAACAAAGTCATGGTTATGGCATCGTCGTCTCAATCACTTGAACTTCGGCACCATCAATGATCTCTCCAGAAAGGACTTAGTTGTAGGGTTACCTAGACTAAAGTATGAAAAGGATCATCTTTGTTCAGCATGCCAATTGGGAAAAAGCAAGAAGTATGCCCACAAACCTAAACCTACAAACTCATTACGAAGTTCTTCATATAATTCACATGGACTTATTTGGACCCATGAGAGTGCGAATATCTTTGGGAAGAAATACGTGTTAGTTGTGGTTGATGATTACTCTCGATTCACACAGGTTAAGTTCCTAAGGACAAAGGATGAAACTCGGATATCATCATCAAACTTATCAAACAACCTGCAGTTCGACTTAACAAAACCGCGAGAATCATCCGAATGCACAATGGAACCGAGTTTGTTAATAAACAACTTAGTGAGTTTTATGAAAGTGTTGGAATCACCATCAAAGAAGTGTTCCACGAACTCCTCAATAGAACGGTGTAGTTGAAAGACGAATCGAACTCTTGTGGAAGCCACAAGAACAATCTTGATTTACTCAAAGGTTCCAATGTTTCTATGGGTCAAGCCATTGCCACCGCATGCTACACTCAAAATCGGTCCCTAATTCACACCGCTCATGGAAAACGCCATATGAACTTGTCCACAATAGAAACCTAATCTCTCATTCCTTCGTGTGTTTGGTGCATTGTGTTATCCAACTAATGATGGTCAAGACTTAGGTAAACTAAGAGCAAAGGCGAGATATTGGAGTTTTGTTGGTTATGCACCAAACAAGAAGGGTTACCGAATCTACAACAAGAGAACCCGAAATATCATGGAAACAATTCACGTTACGTTCGATGAGTCGACCGGTCAAATGGCTCTGGACAATCCAGCCTCGGACCCGCACTTCAAAACAGTCCCATTGGTTCATCACTTGTACCAAACTCATCTCCAGCAACTCCATATGTACCTCCATCTGAAGATGATTTAAAGAAATTGTTTGATCCAATGTTTGATGAACACTATGAACCAAGTGCTGATGGAATGTCAATTCCACCAACAGAGGCTGCTCCTATCCCTGTGAATGAAGTCAACCCTTCAGTCTCAATTTCATTATGTCAAGAAGCGCCTGCTGCTGATCACTCTGTCTCATCAACAAATCATCAATCATCAAATGTACATCATGGAATTGTTTCTGGCATCAATGATGAAGTTAATCCCTTTGCAACTCCCGAAGATGCTCCATTTGAAAACATATTTGCTCCTAAATCATCGTCTGAACCATCTTCATCAGGAGATATCGACTCTGCTACTTCAGTTCCACAACAACAACCACATGAACACCTTAGAAAATGGACACATGATCACCCATTAGATAACATCATTGGAAACTGATAACGCTACACGCGTCGTTCGGGGTCAAGGAAACTTCCTTTTCTTCGAGCAAGTTTTATAACACCCTAGGCAGTGAACCTAATCGTTGTAGTGTAGTAATTAGGGTAAGCCACGGGTATTGATATCGTTCTCTAGGGGAATAGGAATGCTAGTAAGAAGTTACTACGCTAAGGTTAAGGTTGAGGAAGATTATTTTTTGTATTTTTATATTTTATGAAATGGAAAGGTACGAATCTCGGTATTGGATTTGGGGGTTGGTATTTCTACCGATTACTCTACTATTATCTAATTATCTAAACTAAGGTTGTGGGAGTCTATGTCTAATTAATGTGTGCTCGTATGATAGTTTAAAGATGTGTTTACTTAGGTTGTACTACTCCTTAATTATCTCCTATTGATGGTTGAGTTGTCACGTCCTTATTCTTAGTTGCGTTGTGTGTCTAAATTTGTAGGGTATCGTTTCTCCCAACTCTTTGAACTTACCAAAGGGTCTCGCCTACAAAACCCACTAGGGATAATAAACTCTTACTCTAAGGCACTCTTTGGATGGTTTAGCTTACAACTACCCAGGTAATTATATTCTAAGGTTCACAAAGATGAATCAAGCATTAAGTACATAACGAATGACCTATCGCATTACTAGATCATTAATCAACTAAGGTAAGAAACAACCAATCAATATTCAATAATTAAGTTTCATACTTCCTAAGCAAACACACAAATAAATTAGCCGGACATGGAGAACATGCAAGCATACACACAAATAATAAAAGAAATAATTGAATTAATGAAGTAAATACTTATCTTGATGTAAGATAGGGTTTAAAACCCTAAAATCTTGTACAAGACACCTTAGGTTCGGTTTTAGGTTTTCACCCAAAAGACTCTCTAAAACCGAAAAATTCGGATTCTATATATAAGATTACATATGCGACGGCGTCACCTTATGTTTCGTGGCCGCCGTGTCGCCGTCATTAGGGTTTCGTCTTGGCCATGTTAACCTTGCGACGACGTCACCTTATGTCCGTGACGCCGTCCTCTTCGACTTCGGCGTCGTCTGGATTGCATCTAGGCCGTCCGAGTAGCGACGGCATACTCTTTTACAACCGGACGTCGTCATTTGAAAATACGAGTTTTGGGTTTTGAACCGTCACAAAAAAATCCTCGGACGGCGCCGCATAGCACCGACGCCGCCTTCTATTTTCAGCATGTGAGTGTCTCGATTTTGACTTTGGCCATTTTCTTCATATATTCGCTTTTCGTCCAAATAAGTGCCATTCCAGCATTTTGCCTTCAAGAGACCCAAAAAGTGAAAAGGAACGATATTAAGCAATAACGGATACAAAAGTGATCAAATAAGGACTTAAACGACCCCTCAAAATGGTACCTTTTAAAACCTTATCAGAAACCCCTCTCGTCCAGTATCCACACGAAAACAACTTGCAACCGATGCCTTATGGTGCTTCTTCAACTCCGTACTATCTAAGGTCGAACCAAAAGACATTAAAACCGCCATGAATGAAAACTGCTGGTTCAATGCCATGCAAGAAGAAATTCATGAGTTTGATCGACTTGATGTATGGGAATTAGTACCTGCTCTAGATTGTGCTATGATCATTGCTCTAAATGGATCTTCAAAGTGAAACTTGATGAGCATGGTGATGTCTTAAAGAACAAGGCTCGATTGGTCGCAAAAGGATACCGTCAAGAGGAGGGTATTGACTTTGAAGAATCATTTGCTCGAGTTGCTCGTATTGAAGCAATCGGAATCTTCTTTGCTAATGCTGCTAGCAAGAATATGGTTGTGTATCAGATGGATGTTAAACCGCCTTTACGAATGGAGATTTAAGAGGTGGTTTACGTCGACCACCAGAGGGTTTTGTGAATCCGCAGTATCCTACTCATGTCTATCGCTTGAAAAATGCCCTTTACGGTTTAAAGCAAGCTCCTAAAGCATGGTATGATCTGTTGTCAAAGTTTCTTCTATCCACTGGATTCACAAAGGAGCGATTGATCCGACATTGTTCACCGGTCGAGCAAACATTTAATTCACGTTCAAATTTATGTTGATGATATTATCTTTGCCTCGACTGATCCCAATGAATGTGATCGTTTTTCAAATGAAATGGGTTCCAAATTTCAAATGTCAATGATGGGACAAATGTCATTTTTCTTGGGATTACAAATTTCACAAAGTCCCGGAGGCAGTTTTATAAATCAATCTAAATATGCTAATGAGATTTTAAAGAAATTGGATTTGTATCATGTGACACCGTTGACACTCCCATGATTGAACGAACAAAGTCGGATGAGGACCACTCGGGGATCATGGTAGATCAAACAAAATATCATAGCATGATTGGATCCTCGATGTACCTCACGCCTAGCGCACCATACATCTTGTTCGTTGTGTGCATGTGTGCTAGATATCGTGCTAAGCCTACTAAAAAGCACCTTGAAGTGGTTAAGCGGGTCTTCGGTATCTCCAAGGAACCATCAATATGGGACTATGGTACCCAAAGGACACCGGTATGTCACTAACGACCTATGCGATCTTGATCATGCAGATGTCAAGATACACGTCGAAGCACATCGAGGTGCTCGGTTTTGGGTGATAAGCTTGTGAGTGGTCTTCAAAGAAGCAAATGAGTACTTCTATTTCCTCTACAGAGGTTGAATACATAGCCATGTCATCTTGTTATGCTCAAATCCTTTGGATGAGATCCCAATTATCGACTATGACTTTGAATTCAACAAAATCCTCTCATCTTGTGATAATAAAGTGTTATTGCTCTCATGCAACAACGTACAACACTCAAGAGCAAAGCACATTGACATCCGACATCATTTCATCGTGAGCAAGTAGAAAATGGTGTGGTGGAACTCTATTTTGTGAAGTCGTAATACCGGTTAGCGACATCTTCACCAAAGCTCTTCCAAGAGAACGTTTTGAGTTTATTCTTCCACGACTTGGCTTGAAAAGCCTTCAACCAGAAACACTCAAACGTCTTCAGGAGGAAGACGAGGAGTAAAGGTCTTTTCTTCATCTATATTTTGTATATACTTATTCAAAAAGCAAAATACAAAAATATAAATCTCTCAAAAATCCATAAAAATTTGAAAAACTTGAAATATCTCAAAAAATATTGTCCTTTTTGTCATGTTTTTACCTCGATTCGATTATATCTACGGTCTTTGTGTTGTCATTCAAAGAATGACACGGGACTTTAGATGTTGTTCGAATTCTCAAAAAAAAACAAAAAAAACTTTTTTGGGAGAAAGAGAAAAAATGGTTTATTGTTATTTCAGGCAGTAACCCGCTTTTCAAAGAAAGAACAGAGCCATGCTTTATCTCATATTTCAAACCTAATGCTCGATTCTAAAAACAAACGTTTGTCATCAACAAGACAAATGTTTAACTTCAAATATTTTCCTTCTAAAGATTCCTCCGAAAATATTTGCAATCTTATGAAAACTCAATTGTTTTGAAAACACTTGGACTCTATTTTTGAAAATCAAAAGAACTTATCAAGTGTCAAAATCTCAATTCATCAATCAACGACTTTCGTCATTGATTGAGGGGGAGAATGATTTTTCAATTAAATCAAAAAGTGTTCTTTTCAAACAATTTGCACTTAAATGAGTAAGGTCTACTCTAAATGTTTTACAAAATGTTACACAATTGGTTCCAGACCTTGGTTACTTTTATGTTTTCAAAAGATAATTATGCATGTTTAATCAATGGAGTTTAAAGTCTCAAAATCCAATCCTTATCAGTTAAAACGCTTTCATAATCAAGTCACAATTCTCCTTAAAAGCTTTCAAAATCAATTTAAATCTACAGAGATCACAAATCTCAAATGATTTGATAATTGTGATCGGGGGAGAATTTGTGATTTAAATTGGATTTAGACTGATAAGACGGTAAATGGTTTTATAAGGATGTACAAGTTTTCCTCCCCGCATGTGACAAACGATTTCAAATTTTCCATGCACATGTTGAGGGGGAGCATCTATTTTAAACCTCAAATTATTGAAACGTGACTGAATTGTCTCTAAGTGCAGGTTCCCTCTAATATGTGCAAAAACTCTATCAAAATTCAAGGCACACATTAAGGGAGAGCAAACTTGTGAAAACCTCATCCTTCCTCAAAATGTTTTATCTACTCAAATTGATTGGGAAGTGATGATGATCATTTTTGAAAATGTTAATCAAAAGATTGGACCTTTCATTCTTAATCTAACGATTTCAAAGATCTCTTGCCTTCACGTGCTAAACAAATTCTAAATATTTATGCATATGTTGAGGGGGAGCATTTCTAAAAGGTCAAAACAATTAAGATACAAAATGCTTTGATTCTATATCACAAGTATCTTGATTGATTTTCAAATGGTTTTCAATTGGTTTCAAGGCGGAAGAACTACACCAAAAGACTGACCAACTTTACTTTATGTATGGTTATATAAGGATGATAAGGTTAGGTTGAGGTCCCATGATCCGCTAGAACCGGAGGGATCTACCCAGGGACAATCCACTAGATAGTGTAGAAGTCCTTAGGTATGATGAAAAAAAGGAGAAAAGTGAGATATGGGAAGAGTGCATACTGAGACAGAGCTAGTACTGGAATAAACCCAACAAGGTTCTAGTAATGAAATCTTGGTAAGCACTGAAGGGGTTAAAGAATGAAAAAGAATTAAATGTGAAAAAGGGTGAAAAGAAATAGCCCTTTATTTAATCAACCTTAGGGCAGAAACCGGGTTCAATTCATATACTACTGGTGGTTACCAAGGTAACATCGGTATTGAAGACAAGACGTCATGGACCCAGTGACGCACTACACTTCAACTTTCCAAACCACTCAAGTTCCTCTTAAAAGGACTTGTTTCTCACGGGGAACCGACATAATCTATCAACTTTCTCTTTGAGATAGTTGATATTGAAGAAGGAGACCCTCTCCCTAGTCTCCGGCATAGGAACCAAATATGCACAATTGAGTCTAGAGCCACGAGATCATCATATAAATCTCATTAGGACACTTTCAATGAAGACTCTCTTTTCACACAATGTGGAAAGAGATTATATCTTATGAGTCCCACGATTATCCTTGTGGTATTGCTGAACATCCGAGTGATATGCACATATTCACGATGAAGATGGAAAGCCTTCGAGCCTACATCAAACAAGCTCCCGGTAGGTGGCATGTGAGATCTATCCAATAGATCAACCATGTGACAACCGGATGAAACAATGGAGCGATTCAATCTTATGAATCAATCCTGGTTCAGGTTATGGTTTGACGGATACCTTTGAAAAACCGGTCGTTGTGCTTAAAAACTCTTTTCTTTAGCACATCGACTAAGTACATATTTCTCAAAATAAAAGGTGTTTATGATTGATAATTGATTTTCATTAAAACCTTCGTTGTATTGCAAAAACAATTTCTATTGAGCAATACACGATTGTTTTTCAAATCTCTTTTCATCAATCGCTGAATCTCATTTCATTGGTTCACTCACTCCGTGTTGTCTTCTTTGAGATGTTCGGTTTGAGAACGACTAGAGCAAATGCGAAACCTCGTCAAGGAAATTCTTGAATTATACACGATCACAAAGCGGTACTTGTACTGATCAACGGGGAA
Organism: Chrysanthemum lavandulifolium; assembly: GCA_022545495.1. Lineage (NCBI taxonomy): Eukaryota > Viridiplantae > Streptophyta > Magnoliopsida > Asterales > Asteraceae > Chrysanthemum > Chrysanthemum lavandulifolium. The sequence continues at coordinate 108,588,708 of CM040240.1, forward strand.
CCGTGGGCCGTGTACCTCAATTCAATGAAAGTGATCAAAGACACTTTTGTATGCTTTATTGCTAACTGTCTTATGCAGGTACACCCCGACGTTTGCAGCTGATCAGAATGAATCGGTCAATCCATAGCCGCATGCTCACACAACACATTCATATCTAAGGAAATCATGATTAGTGCATCAATGTCTCTGATATTTTCACTCCATGCTTCTGCTACGTTGTTGCCAATATCATGAATCATCGAAAGCTTCCGCTACTCTGAATAGAAGAAATCATGATCCAGAATGTGAGCATGTCGGTCCAAAAGTCACGTCATCACATAATACCAACACCACAAAGGATGAGTCAGAGATTTAATGTTCTTGATGATCTCAAAGTCGGCTCAAAACTTCGAGATCACGTGGATCACCAAAGACCTCCACCGCATTATCCAAAACATGCAAAAATGAAGAATCAAAGACTACGAGCTACAGAACAAGAATCCAAGAACAATCTCAATGTAATATTTGTTTGTTTTCTATGTAATTTAATGTGTGTATTGAGGTGACCTCCCTTAGGGGGAGATTGTTAGGATTTGGAAAATCCAGTAGTAAAAGTGTCGGTCACCTCAACTATATGTAATCGTTAAAAAGCTCGTAGTCGTAGTTATTTTATGTTAAGTAATATTCAGTTTAGTAACACCGTGGATGACGGACGGGTCTTTACCCACTGTATGCCTGATCCACAGCCCGGTAGGTGGCATTTTATGTAATGACTATAAATACTCTCTACCTCCCAAGGTAGAGAGTTGGAGCTCACAATAAGATTTTTCTTTCTCTCACTAAAGTTCCCTAAACCTCTAACTTTCTCTCTCTAGAACGCATCTTGTATGCCTACTTTGGTTATGGTTTGATGTGTATGTGAAATCCAATATGTTACAAGTATGTTCACTTCTTAAAGGAATAGTTCTACCAGTAGGCATCCATTTTCTAGTGGGCATTGTCTTAGCAGATTGAAGGCACAACTGATTATCCTTATGGCCAAAAGGTATCCATTGATAACCTATCTTACTAAATGTTCTTCCTATGGGTTTCCACTGTTTTCTAACTTTCTTTCGTCTTTGCCTTTTAGCCTTCTTAGCATGATTTTTAGCATTAACAATTTTATCTTGGCATTTGACAGCTTTAGACAAAACATTCACACCGCATTCATGATTAGCAACAGAATTCAAGCAGACATCATTACATGATTTGCAGATAGTATCAGAATTCGAATTAATTACAATACGCCTATGGCTAATACTAGAATCAACACGATTCGCTTTATTCAACTCAAACTTAAAGTTCCTAGGATGGTCTTCTACTCTTCCAATGCACATTCTTAGCTTGCGAGGTCCTATCTTGCTTGGTATTGCTGGAGGCTTTGACCCGCTTGCTTTAATGTCACCGATTACTCTGTAGAGGGAATTATGGGAATATTAGTTGGTTGATCTACTTTTGCATTCCCGAACTAGATGTGCAAGGATCGAACTACTAGAAGGCACATTAGTGTTCACTTTCTTAAAGTCGGGCATGGAATGGTTTGTATGCTTGGCACTAGGCATAGAGCAAGGCATCACGACTTTACCTTCGCACCTAAGGATTTAGGACATGTTGCAATTAGACATTCTAGCAGCTCCCGAGATCGTTTGGCACGAATGCAAGCAAACCTAATTTCTATCAAGAGGCTTATTTATGAAATCCTCTTCCACAATCTCACGGAGACATTCTAGACTATCCTTAACGTGAGCACAATAGTTATGAAACACAAGTTCATTATTCCTAAGATGAGGAGGAATGTATTTAATAATCAAGATATTTGCAATGAGGATGACTTTGAAGCAACATTCTCATTAAAACAAGTGGCGCTTCCTTTTCCCGACTCCTCGATTCTCAATTTCTTTTGTAAAGAAGTTATTTTTCGTTGTTTTTGTCACGAGTGACTTTCATTGAATCATATAACTCTTTAAAGTGTCGTTTAACTTTTTATTTTCTTCCGTAAAACTCTCGCTTTTCTTTTGTAAAACATTAACTAAGTTTTGAAGATGAAAAGTTTGAGAATACCGAGAATCTAAAGGAGGAGGCATTTGGGAGCCACCACATTGTTCTTTTCACCCTTTAATTGAGAGATTTGGGCTTTCAACTTTCGATCGTGCAACAATGAGCTTGAATTTGTTAGTCACGCTTATTTATCTCGAAAACTCGCATCAAACTCGGAACATCCGAGAATGTCTTGATATTTGAGGTTTTAACATTTTCTTTAAGATGTTGATATTTTAGTTGCAAATCAAAATGTTCAACTTCTAGTTTAGAAAGATGTTTTACCAAATTATCGTGATCATCTCGATCAATTTTCTCACTAAGTTATGAGTTTTGTTTTCAAGCTCAATGACACGATCATGGGAGACTTTCAATGCAATAGACAATTCATGAAATCGAGAAGCGAATGGAATGATTCGTAGCGATGTAAAACACATCTTGAGTAATACATTCGAAATAAGATTCTCATTTAATGTATGCAAGTTCTTCCTCTCAATCTCATTATATTTTAATTCATACTCATAGTCACTAACCTCAACTATCATTGCATCAAATTCCTTTTCCATTTCTTTAATATCCGAATCCATCCCCTTTTAAGACTCTCAAATTGATCTTTTAGTTGTTTAAAGAAAGGCATGACCTCGCTTAATTAGCATTCTTTAGTTTGCTCAAACCCCTTTCCCTTCGCTTATCCCATGGGTGTGATCCTTTTCTTACAAGTTTTCTCAAAATCAACAAATAATTGAAAGATAACATATTGAATGATTAAAGTCTTGCTTTTAGTAGCAATAGTTCTAGGAACTAAATGCATTGGTGTATTTGGAGGATACACAGTTGCTGAAGGCCTTTTCCTAAGGGGAGGGTTTGTTACAACAAGATTCTCTGCTTTTTGCTTATCTATATCTTTCTTCCAAAAAATCTGTTCTGGGGTTAATTGAGTTTGAGGCTTAAACATGTTAAGGGAGATCCTATTTTCCTTAGTATAATCATGAGGTTTGATAGTTATGTTTTTCTCTTTACATGTAGGGTTGTTGAGTTTCTTATTCATTCTCTCCCTAGTGACTTCATCTGATTTCTTATCTTCCTCGCACTCAACAAACTAGGTTTCGCCTAGGCTTAAGGATTTCATTACCATCATAAATAACCTTATGAGCGGTTCTAGCCTTTTAATGACCCTGGATTTGGTTCCTCAACAAGGGAATGCTATGCTTATCGCTAAGACTCTATGCTTAGTGATCAAGTGAGCGATCGAATGGTGTTCCTTGTACGCATAACTTAGTTTCAAGTTTGTTTTTCAAAGTTTTTAGATTGGAAAAATCATTCAAAAGTTTTGATTCCTTAGCATTGAATTCTTGCTTAAGCATTTTCACATTTTCTTGAAGTTCTTGGTTTTGCTTAGCAGTTTTAGAAAGCTTTTCTTGTAAGGAGTTTAACTATTGTTTTAGTACTTCTTCTCTAAAGTTACTTTTTCTAATAATTGTACGCATTTGGTCATCCATTTCCTGCTCACGGGTGGTCAACTCAAATTTAGCACGTTGTTCATAAATAGCAACACGTTCTTTATAGGCATTAAGTTCAGAGACAACAGAATCATCAGGGGCACATGCAGTGTATTCATTAAAAACATAGTCATCATTAACTGCGGAAGATGCATTACTTGGTACAACCTCACTTTCATTTTGCTTCACATATTGATCATATGAGACAATATTGCTATTACCCTCATCATCAATATCTGATTCATAAGTCTCAAGAGATTGTATTTCATTATTCATCTTTCGCTCATCAACATCATCATATAGTTTTAATACCTCTGAAATGATTTTGTCTTTGGATGGACCAGCTTGTTGTGGTGAAGAGAGCTTTGGAGAAACCATAGGTGAGATGCTCGCCATGAAGATTGTTTGAGCATTAGGTTCATCATCGACATCAGAGTCAAATGCATCACAATCAGCTACTTGAAAGGCATTCTGATGATTATGACCTATCTCCTGAATTGGCTGTTCGTCAACATCAGCATCATATGTCTTTGCATTCCTTCAAAGAAGAAACAATAACTCCTCTTCATCCAAAGTTGCTCCATTATCCCGAGCTTGCACGAGCAACATCTTATCCTCAAGTACTCTGCATTCGAGGCGTTTTAGCGATGTGCGCCTTGCAATATGTCCTCACCACCACGGTTGTAGCACTTAATTGGCTTTGCTTGACCACGATTTCCATTCCTTCCCGATTCGATTTCCAACATAACCCCACCTACTCTACCTCTTCCCCGATCATATTGCCTTCCTTGAACTGGTTGAACCATAACTTTTCCATCTCTAACAACTGCATGATTGTGAAGGTTGGATGCAGTTCTGATCTCATTGTTAGTGTGAAGACTGTTGGAATGTGGATTGAGATTTTGTTTAACCATAAGAGCCAGTTGATTAATGAAGTGTCCCACGGCTGCATCAGCATCAGCTTGTTTGAACATTGGATCGGGAATGAGTTTGTGATTACCATTACCCATGGGTATGACTTGAGATGCTTTGGTGGTAATACCAACATTGGTGTAGAAAGCTGTAGAATCATTTGGTGAGCTTGATTCTCCCTGATTGGTTTTGAATTGATCCAGAATCCTTTTCTCAAACATAGCATGCCTCTCATTCTGAAAAAGAAATGCATACAATTGCTCATAGTTTGTATTTTTTAGTCCTTTGGTAAGCTTCACATAAGTGACAAATTTGTGCCACTCGGGATTCATGTTGTTTACAAACTTTGAATTCAGCTGAATGTTGGGCATGGTCATTTTGATGTTCCTCATGTCATTCACAAGCTTATGGAATCTCACATAGTACTCTCATCTGGTTTCATCTTGAAGTGCTCAAACTCATCATACAGTTGTGATTCTATGTCTTCCTTAGTTAACTCAGAACCAGAGAGAAGCATCTTGACATTATCCCAGACTGCCTTAGCTTCAGTGTTGTGATTAATGAGCTTGTAGATGTCCTTTGGAAGACCCTGAAGTATAATGTTGGAAGCCTTGATGTCAGCATCGAATCTCTTTTTCTCCTTATCATTAAGCTCATCATATGTCTTTGGTCTGTCTAATCCAAAGATCATTGTTCCATCGCCAGCAGATCAATTATGTCTCTTGTAGTTTCAATCGATAAGGTCCTTCATCGATTGACTTGAGTATGTTGACTCCGTTTTCTTTTCCCAAATAGTACAACCGGATTCGTTGAGCCCATGAGTCATAATCAGTTCTGTCAAGCATAGGTGGACGAGTATCTGATCCCGATGCTTGAACGTCCTCAGCTACAGAAGAAACAATAGTTGGAACGATGTTTGCCATGATTACAAGTTCTACGGGATTTTACTATTCTTTGATTAAACCGGGAAATTGATTCTTTCACGGGATTTTACTAAACCAAAAGAACAACCGTAAGAATGTAGCACGAAGAAGTAGCAAGTCTCAATAGACAAGTAGCTAAACACTCAACTCGCTTAATTATCAACTCGCTAAACAACTAAATCGCTTAAAGAAACAAGTCGCTTAAGAAATCAACTCGCTTAATAGCCAAGTCACATATAGAGACAACTCGCTTAATAGCAAGTCGCAAAAAGACACAACTCGCTTAACCACCAAGTCGCTTAAGCTAACTCGCTAGCTATACAACTCGCATAATAGCCAAGTCGCTTTAGAACTCAAGTCACTTAAAGAAACAACTCGCTTAGAACCCAAGTCGCTTAAAGAAACAACTCGCTTAGAACCCAAGTCGCATAAAAAGTCAACTCGCTAAATAGCCAAGTCGCATATACCAACTCGCATCCAGTAACGAAGCAACTCGCTTTAAAGAAACAAAAGTCCGAGGCTCAACTCGCTTTGTACAAAGTTCACAAATAACCACTTTATCAATCAAAAACAACCAAACCACAATGATTTAAGCCTTCCAATTCAAAACATAAACACATATGATGATCCTAAACACAAAAGTACAAGCAAAATTCAAACTTTAACACTAGAATTTGTCCAAATGATTCAAACTCTCCTAAACACTTAATACCCCAAAAACCTTATGAAATCCACCAAAACAAAGAGCATGAAAGATGAGTGATCAAACCATGGCTCTTGATACCAAATGTAAGATATAGGATTTCACAAACACACTAAACCATAATCACAATGGGGCGTTCAAGTATGTTTAGAGAGAGAAAGCTCTAGAGAGAGAAAGAGAAGAGAGTTGGGAACTATGTGAAACAAAGAAAAATGGTATTGAAGCTCCAACCCTCTACCTTGGGAGGTATAGGTATTTATAGTGTCTTACAAATAAACGCCACCTACGGGCTGTGGATCAGGCATACAGTGGGTAAAGACCCGTCCGTCCTCCACGGTGTTACAAAACAAACTACTTGCTAACATAACATGACTACGACTACGAGCTTTCTAACGAATACATATACTTGAGGTGACCGACTCTTTAACGACTGAATTTTCTAATTCCTAACATTTAAGTTCATATAAGTGTAAAGTAAAAGCAAGTAGTTGAGCATGTATCTCCCCCGAAGAGTTTATAAAACAATTAAACGAGTAAAAGTAGGGCTACGAACTCACCTGATGCAATGATTATGATGACAAAAGTAGATACACTGAAATGAGGTGCGATCTCTATCTGCAACCTAATATGAATGATATGTTCTAATGTAAGCCATGAAATAATGTCGTGCATGCAAACTCATATGATATCCATACCACTTATGCATTTTTAAAAATGAAGTTTATCGTCGAAATACAAGTTTATGACATCTCGTCATGTTATAAAATACCTTACAAGTACTTACGTTGAAATGATATCCTACGATAGTCGTTTAGTGATTTATCAAGAAATTATAGTTTATGAGTAGTTTTTCGGAAAAGTTTGAGAGATCGTATATTACTCGTTACAACTTCGTTTGACGAACGGTTGAACATTTTGGAAAATAGGCCAGGTGAACTCACTTTTACTTACAGACATTATTTTCTCAAAAGTACTCTATCGATAAGAAAAATAGCTCCAAACACGGTCACTTGCAATAACCATTTTGGCCTAATAGAAATATATAAGTGTTAATATTTGTGAAAAATAATAGTTACGATAGCCATAATTAAAACGCTTGTAACTTAGTCAATATAGCTTGGTTTTCTACGTTCTATATATCCTCGGAATCGTGATAGTATGTACTAATATATTTTTGATTAATCGAATCATTTAGATAAGGTTTAAAACTCATTTTTGCCCCTTAAATAACCCTTGACAGCAAGTATAATTTCATTAATTTAGTTTTCGTCGTTAAACTTGAAAATAGCATAACTTCTTCGTTATTAATCCGTTTTAACCCGTTCAAGCGACAACGGTTTTTTTTTAAAGTATATTTTCTGAAAATATAACCCAAAATAGTCCATGACCTGTTGAAATTTCCAGATTTTGAAAAAACGATCTGACCTCAATTCTAAGTTGTCGAATATGATTTTTCTAGCGTAATACTTGTTTCAATCACTTCAAATCAACACCAAATCTATTCTAAACCTACCATACACCTTTTTAGGGTGTCATGGGTTCCTAAAAATCATCAACAATGATATGTTTCAAGGGATTAATTATAGGGTGATTATAACTTATAATAAGTACTAAAAATAATTAAAAGTGGTATAAATACATATGATACTTGCATGATTTGTACTAGGATGATAAAAATAACTCAAGTAGGATTATGAAAGAGTAGTAAAATATATGAAAAGCTTACTTGAGTGATGAAGGGATTTTTGTTGCAAATATATAATCAACCTAGTGGTTTATATTTCAAAACCTTAGATATAAGACTAATAGAGATTATAGAACTCTTGATCTTGAAATTTTTATGGATCCTTCTTATTGATCCTAGCTTGGCCGGTTTTTAAAGATGGAAATGGAGAGAGTTTGATTTGTTTTCACCTTGAGTAAGTGTGGAACTATGTGTTTTAGGATAATATCTAGTATATTAAGTAAATATCTAATAATAACACATGCCTAGTCATTTTTATGTGTATGTGTACATTTTCCTTGCAAGATTTTTATAAAAAGTGTGATGACTAACAAGGGGAGGTCGGCAAGGGTGGCTAGGGAAAAGGGTTTTGTGTATTTTTTATCATTTAAATGTAATTTAAGTTATGTATAATGTATATTTGGTACATGTAATTAATTATTTAGTGTAGCGTTAGCTAGAAATCGGATTTTACGAAACAAAATAAAATATATCGAAGTCATAAAAATTATAAAAATACATTTCTCGCAAGTATAGAGTGAAATAATAATTATCGAGTTGAATTTACGAAAACCGTCTTAAATATATATACATGACAATTTATATACAAAATAAATTCAAAACATCGGGTAAACTAATAATATAATTTTTATAGTCTTAAAATGATTATAAAAATATATTAGGATAATTTTAGAAGTGTCGGATCGATTATTCAAAATAAATGTTCGTACGATAGCGTTTATTTAATAAGAAAAATATACGTTACTGAAATATGCAAACTCATGCATGAACTAATATGAAAATGATGTTACGGATGTTATGTAGACTAACTCTAGTCTATATGAAATGTCCTTAATGATGTTTCATGAATGCGCAGCTAAACCCTTACGGTTACGCAAATTTTGATACTCGTAAACCTGTAGTTTACGAAAATGATGAATAAAAATCATGAATATAAATTTTTATCCGGGAATGAATAGTGTTTTGTGAATAGTAAAATTTTGAAATAACCTCTCAAAATATCAAATCGACTTCAAAAACGATGAATAGTAACTGATGAATAGTAAATTCCCGAGATGAATAGTAATTTTTTTTAAAATTTGCAAAATGACCGAAAATTGAGAATTCTGACATTCTTCCCCTGTTAGAGGAATCACGTCCTCGTGATTCGATTATTGATAACTATAGCCCGAACCGCGACAAGGGTTCTAAAAGTTCATGCTCGTGTATAGTCTAAATGATTATGTCAATGCTCATGCATATGGGTTCCTCATCCAACTAAGTACGTTCTTGTGCTATCGTGACCATTTCCCATTCTAAAGACATGCTCTCTTATGGTTGGGTTTGATGAGGCAAGCTTTCCCATTCTCGAGCAAAACCCTCAAAAGACTTTTAGGTAACCGATTTTTACTTAATCTCACAACTCATCAAACAAGAACTGTCATGAGATTAGGCTAAATCGGTTTGAGTAACAACTTGAGTCTAGCTTGATCTTTGCAACTCATCAAACAAGAACGTCACTCGATCAAACGGAATCAAGTGGTTTGAAGAAAATCTTTGAAAATTTGGCTCGACACGAAATTGCTTTCACATATGAGACTACTACTCCTTCATTGCATGATTCTTCCGGATTAGACATAGGTGATCGTGCTATGTATAATTTAGAGTAACTATGCAATGCTTGGACTAATCGACTCATATGATGTTTGGTGTTGAGTCATGAACCCGCATGTATAATGAGTATGCACTTATAATGATATGATGAGATGCTATGATAATGTAGTTATAGTCTAGGGTCAATGATGCAACCTAGTTCTCTATAACCGATGCTCTTATACCAATCATCACACCCCAAATTACATGCTTTTGCGTGAATGGAATACCGGGGATGACCGTCATAGCATCAAAGTTACAGTTATATCGAACGACCTAAAGTGTCGTTTTGAAAATATCGTTTGATTAAATAAAATAATCAGAGTTTACAAAACATAGGTCCCAAAAGATTTCCAATGTACCAAAATGAGTTTGTTACAATCAAACGATAGTTAAGTGCATGAAATATATGTGAGACGCGTCGACATCGCGACTCTATGATAAGTCCACATGCATGCCATGCAGTGAATGCCTTAGATACCTGAGATAAAACATGCTAAAAAGTGTCAACATAATGGTTGAGTGAGTTCATAGAGTTTGTCTAACATGTAAAACTTTTTAAAAAACGCTCATGCAGCAAAGGCAAAGTTTTTGGTCATTTAGAATAGTCCACAAAGCAAAGGCATTGTAAATCCACTCAGTTCCAAGTTCCGCCCATACAAAACTTGCAACCTGTGTGTTCACAACCCACTGCCAAAAGTAGTATGTCTAGAAGTCAAGTACACGTTATCATAATAGTTCACAAAGCACCACGTATATAATAATGTATGCCAGGCAAAGCCTCTAGAATAAATAATATGCGTCCCGTAACATACTGGATGAGAGGTTGGCCAACCTCTAATAGCGCTATCCAGACTACCTACTGGTAGGAGACTAACAATGCGAATGTATGAACGGTACATCATACAACTATTAGTATACAATTAAGAACACTCCGACATGGGAAAATTTGCACTGCTCCGAACAGGGGAGACTTTAAGTGAGGGACATAGCACGTACGGTTCAATAAGTTCAAAACATGTCATAAGTTCATAATTAAGTCCAAGTGTTCCATTCAAAAGTTCGTAATTAAGTTCGAGAGTTTAAGTCGAGTTCAAAAGTTAAAAACAGTCAAAGAGCTCAAAACATATCAAAAGGTTCAAAATAGTCAAAGGGTTCAATATTATGTCAAACAAGTTCAAAATAGTCAAAGGGTTCAATATTATGTCAAACAAGTTCAAAATAGTCAAAAGGTTCAATATAAAGTCAAACAAGTTCAAAATAGTCAAAAGGTTCAATATTAAGTTAAAAGAGATTAATTATATGTCAAAATGTTTTAAATCAAGTTAAAAGAGATTTATTTATATGTCAAAATGTTTTAAATCAAGTTAAAATAGATTAATTATATGTCAAAATGTTTTAAATCAAGTTAAAAGAGATTAATTATATGTCAAAAGAATTAAATCAAGTTAAAAGAGATTAATTATATGTCAAAATGTTTTAAATCAAGTTAAAAGAGATTAATTATATGTCAAAAAAATTAAATCAAGTTAAAGTGTTCAAATCTATGCCAAAAGGTTCCTATCAAGTTAAAAGAGTTCAAATATATATGTCGAATGGCTCAAAATCAAGGAAAGTGTTTCAAATAATAGTGTTCATAACATAGTATCAATTTAGTTCGGGCATAATCTACTTACTAGCATAAGTAGTGAAACAACAGTTATTTAAGTTCATATAAGTGTAAAGTAAAAGCAAGTAGTTGAGCATGTATCTCCCCCGAAGAGTTTATAAAACAATTAAACGAGTAAAAGTGGGGCTACGAACTCACCTGATGCAATGATTATGATGACAAAAGTAGATACACTGAAATGAGGTGCGATCTCTATCTGCAACCTAATATGAATGATATGTTCTAATGTAAGCCATGAAATAATGTCGTGCATGCAAACTCATATGATATCCATACCACTTATGCATTTTTAAAAATGAAGTTTATCGTCGAAATACAAGTTTATGACATCTCGTCATGTTATAAAATACCTTACAAGTACTTACGTTGAAATGATATCCTACGATAGTCGTTTAGTGATTTATCAAGAAATTATAGTTTATGAGTAGTTTTTCGGAAAAGTTTGAGAGATCGTATATTACTCGTTACAACTTCGTTTGACGAACGGTTGAACATTTTGGAAAATAGGCCAGGTGAACTCACTTTTACTTACAGACATTATTTTCTCAAAAGTACTCTATCGATAAGAAAAATAGCTCCAAACACGGTCACTTTCAATAACCATTTTTGCCTAATAGAAATATATAAGTGTTAATATTTGTGAAAAATAATAGTTACGATAGCCATAATTAAAACGTTTGTAACTTGTCAATATAGCTCGGTTTTCTACGTTCTATATATCCTCGGAATCGTGATAGTATGTACTAATATATTTTTGATAAATCGACTCATTTAGATAAGGTTTAAAACTCATTTTTGCCCCTTAAATAACCCTTGACAGCAAGTATAATTTCATAAATTTAGTTTTCGTCGTTAAACTTGAAAATAGCATAACTTCTTCGTTATAAATCCGTTTTAACCTGTTCAAGCGACCACGGTTTTGTTTTAAAGTATATTTTCTGAAAATATAACCCAAAATAGTCCATGACCTGTCGAAATTTCCAGATTTTGAAAAAACGATCAGACCTCAATTCTAAGTTGTCAAATATGATTTTTCTAGCGTAATACTTGTTTCAATCACTTCAAATCAACACCAAATCTATTCTAAACCTACCATACACCTTCTTAGGGTGTCATGGGTTCCTAAACATCATCAACAATGATACGTTTCAAGGGATTAATTATAGGGTGATTATAACTCATAATAAGTACTAAAAACAATTAAAAGTGATATAAATACATATGATACTTGGATGATTTGTACTAGGATGATAAAAATAACTCAAGTAGGATTATGAAAGAGTAGTAAAATATATGAAAAGCTTACTTGAGTGATGAAGGGATTTTTGTTGCAAATATATAATCAACCTAGTGGTTTATATTTCAAAACCTTAGATATAAGACTAATAGAGATTATAGAACACTTGATCTTGAAATTTTTATGGATCCTTCTTATTGATCCTAGCTTGGCCGGTTTTTAAAGATGGAAATGAAGAGGGTTTGATTTGTTTTCACCTTGAGTAAGTGTGGAACTATGTGTTTTAGGATAATATCTAGTATATTAAGTAAATATCTAATAATAACACATGCCTAGTCATTTTTATGTGTATGTGTACATTTTCCTTGCAAGATTTTTATAAAAAGTGTGATGACTAACAAGGGGAGGTCGGCACGGGTGGCTAGGGAAAAGGGTTTTGTGTATTTTTTATCATTTAAATGTAATTTAAGTTATGTATAATGTATATTTGGTACATGTAATTAATTATTTAGTGTAGCGTTAGCTAGAAATCGATTTTTACGGAACAAAATAAAATATATCGAAGTCATAAAAATTATAAAAATACATTTCTCGCAAGTATAGAGTGAAATAATAATTATCGAGTTGAATTTACTAAAACCGTCGTAAATATATATACATGACAATTTATGTACAAAATAAATTCAAAACATCGGGTAAACTAATAATATAATTTTTATAGTCTTAAAATGATTATAAAAATATATTAGGATAATTTTAGAAGTGTCGGATCGATTATTCAAAATAAATGTTAAATGCGATAGCGTTTAATTAATAAGAAAAATATATTCATCGAAATATGCAAACTCATGCATGAACTAATATGAAAATGATGTTACGGATGTTATGTAGACTAACTCTAGTCTATATGAAATATCCTTAATGATGTTTCATGAATGCGCAGCTAAACCCTTACGGTTACGCAAATTTTGATACTCGTAAACCTGTAGTTTACGAAAATGATGAATAAAAATCATGAATATAAATTTTTATCCGGGAATGAATTGTGTTTTGTGAATAGTAAAATTTTGAAATAACCTCTCAAAATATCAAATCGACTTCAAAAACGATGAATAGTAACCGATGAATAGTAAATTCCCGAGATAAATAGTAATTTTTTTTTAAATTTGCAAAATGACCGAAAATTGAGAATTGTGACACCTAATTGGTATGCCTAATTTTGTGACTAAGAAAGATCTTAACACATGCGGCAAAATCAATGGTGTATGTAAAAAGAAACAAATAGTAGGATCCATGTGTCCAACAATGAATGAAGTAGGCATATAATTAGTCATGTAAAATAGGTATCCCAATCATTTTCCAAAATTAGCAAATCTTTTGGATTAAAGCTAATTTTTTGATATGATACATGAAAAACCATAGCCACTTCTTTCCTCTGTTATTCATTCACATAGTTGTTACTTGTTCGTGTCCAGACCTCGCTTCTAAACTGTTATTGACTTCTTGTTATTATTTGAGATTTACTCACAATGGAAATAGAGAAGGTATAGTACGCCTATCTTTTTACCATCGTGTTAAACTATCTACATTTACACTCTGTTCCCAAATTTTTGAGATGAAAGAAAAGAAAAGAAAAGTTAAAAATGACATAAAAGAAAAGGAGATGAATGAAATTTAATTTTTTATGCTATGTTTCCGAGTTAAGAGAGAAAAGAAGAGATAACTGATGATTTTACAATTATACCCTTTATTATATTCAAAAGTTATGTTTTATATTAGGTTATTTAAGTAATTACATTTATTAAAAACTTCCAAATATCACTTCTCTCCAAATCATCCCATTTTCGGGAAGAAAGTTTTGGAGAAAAGTTTAGCCAAATTTCTTCTCTTCTTCTTTTCTCTTCTCTCATAAAAAAACATAGGAACACGATTTTTTTCTTCCCTTAAAAATAAAACTCAGAAACGCAGTGTAACGCTGAGTTGTATCATTAACTTTATACTACTGTCATGTGATACCTAGGGGTAAATGAGGCGAGCTTGAAGTTGACTAGTATAAGTTTATTATGCTCGTTAGGTCACGCTTTCTGGGCGAGCTTGAGGTTGGCTAGTATAAGTTTATTATGCTCGTTAGGTCACGCTTTCTCGATTCATATTCGTGTATGATGTTAAAGTAGTTTTATTTTTTATTTTATTTTTTCTTTATTTTTTCTATTTTTTACACTTATTTAAATTATTAACATTGTTTATCATATTTATCACATAAGTAGAAGATACAAGTAAAAGAGTACTTATAAAGATAGAGAAAACCTCGGTATATGGTTAAATTTGGGCTTCGTAATGACAAAGTGACTAATTGTTTTGGTTATCTTTTGTCGTCGAGATCGAGATACATCTTTATCAAGATTCACTTTAAATGTCAAAGGCTGGTTTTGGGTATTTTAAGGTGATTGTGAATACAAGGTTTATACTCTCTACTACGTGATTGGAAATGAGGTTGTATTTCGCAAGTTCGTGCACTTATATATATTCGTTTCTTTCTTTCTACGACACAAATATGACATAGAAGCTTGCTAAGTGTGTTTGACAATATCTACAATAGTTTAAATGCTACGTCAAAGCTAAAGATATGACATCTTCTACATCTTCCACTGTACATTTAAGTCAGAAGATATGTACACACCAAGTTTTGAATATGATGGGTTGTCGACTGGGGGAGATCAAATGATAAAGGCGTACTGATAAGGGAAAGTATAACATAGTTAGATTTGTTTACGGTGTTCTCGTCTGCAAATGATGAAAGAAAATAAGAAAGCCCAAGATTTAACAAGAATAAAAGCTATCATGTCATCCTCAGAGCTATTGCGCTTAATGTTTACTTCACCCTTGTACTTGTAGGAAACATTGTAAGCAATTTCTGTATGACATCACTTGGGAATAAATTGTTAGCTTTCTAAGTGAAGCCATTTACGGGAATTGCATTAGAAAACTAGTATGCGAATAACGCATGTACTACTAGTGTCATATTAGAATAGTTATCTTGTAATAAGCCTATAAATACCTTCCTAGTGTTTCTTAATAGGGTATGCATGAGTGTGCGTTCTTCTTCCTTTTTAATAAAACACATATTTCTTCTCACCCTCTCTTTACATTCTCTCTAACATCGCCGTGTCCAACTTATACTTTCATTTTCCCTGACCTCTCAAACAACTATATCCAGCGACGAAACCAGGAATATATATTATGAGGGGCTCAAAAATTTTTGGTATTAAAATACAATTCTTTAAGGGACGAAGGATCCGTGAACATATACATATTATGTTTATGTATAACTTAAAATAGTTTGTTGAATTTAAGGATATTTGTATAAGTGTAAAAAAAAGATACGAGTAATATTTAATAGGATAAAAAATGTAATTGGTTAAAGACAAACCATATAGTACAACCTCTTAAATAAAAATAAAAGAAACAATTTTTTAAGGTTTCATCTGTACTTCTTTCCTCTCTTTCGCTCTTTCTTCCATAAACACCATTCTTGTCTCCCCCATCTTTCTCAGTCACCTACATCTTTTATATCCAACGCCTAAATTATCTTTAATAACACTACCAAAACCTTCACCAAGGTGGTTTCCTGCATAAATCTAAGATAGTTTCCTTAAAAAAAAATAACAAATAACTTTTAAATAATTTTCCGTTCTAAGGTTGTTTCCGGGATCCACCATGATACAAGGTAGAGTTTGGACGGTTAAGGGGGGCCGAGCACCCTCCAACCCTCCTACTGGCTCCGTGAGTGACTATATCAACTACAGTAAAACCTCCATAAATTAATACTCGATAAATTAATAACCTCGATAAAATAAATAATGTGTCTAGTCCCAACTTGGGACCAGTACAAATTTGGACCCCAATTGATAAAATAATAAGATAATAATTTTTTTAAAACCCCAGTGTATATATATTAGTCCCAACAAAACTATAAATTAATAATTACTAAAAATTGTACATATATGTATATATGTGTGTGTGTGAGAGAGAGAGATACACTTCAAAATTCTAAGACTGTTTAGGAAAAAATGAATCCATAGTCATTTGTTTTTTGTTGAACTTCAAATCTATATTAAGCTAATCTTAAAATCTACTTATTAATCTAAATAGTTGGTGCGTTGTCTTCTCGTATTACAACAAAAACCGTTAATTTTATTTTCATAAAGTGTGAATGTTAATTCATAAAATGTTAATTGGAACTTGTTTTTCAAATTTATTTTTCGTATCTAATGAGTATACATTGTAACTAGCTAGTATATTAGACTTGAAAATTTAATGGCCATACATAAAACCTCTTTAAATTAATAAATTATTAAGTTATCGATATAATAATATCTCGCTAAATTAATAAAATATCTCGGTCCCAACACTATTAATTTATAGAGGTTTAACTGTAGTTTTGCGATCCTACAAAAAGTTCATAGTAAACATACCAACGTGAATTTGAATAAATAACATCATAAAATAAATTTTGTGTAGCTAATCAGTATACCATAAAAGAAACATATTATTTTTTTATCATCCATCTCCAAAAAGAAATTAAAGCTAAAAACTACATAAAATAAAGTTAGTGCATTCCCATATATAAAGGGTCGAAGTTGGTATCCACTGATTCTGAGCGGAACTTTTTGCTATTTAATTTTGGTTAGTATTAATCTTTAAAATCTAAAATCAAGAATATCTATACTACTATGAGTCACTTTATTTTCAATACTCAATATTCTCTACATATCATTGGACAGATCTGAGCCGTTAATCTAAAAGACAAAAATTAAGGAAAAAAAAACACGGAGGGACCGAAATTGTAAAATATATAATCTTAACTCTTTTCTTCTCACATGTGACTTTCTCACTTTCCCCAACTCTCACCAACTTTCTCTCTCTCTACACATAAAATCCCAACCAAAAAATCCAAAAATTTGCATAAATTAACCATGCAAATCACGAAATAAACACAAAAAAAGAACAAGGAACTAGTAAATCAGCCGATCCGGGAAAAAAAACGGTTGATTTACTAGTTTCCTTTTTTACACCGTCGTGACCACCACCTTCCGGCGACCTTTATCCACTGACGCCGTCGCGATTACCACTTTCCAGCCACCGATATCAAGATAAAATAGGTACGAAGTAGTTATACGACAAACTAAAAGAAATAAAATATAGAGTTGATGATGAACAAATTTTTGTTCAATTTGAGATGAGGTGTTTGACAGCATAGTGTGTGAAAGAGGAGAGATAAAGATAATAGATGACTTGTGATAATGAAGATAAGTTAAGTCACATGTGTAATTGGAATGAATTTATTGTTTTTAGTTTGTTGTTATTTAAATACTTTTCTTTTGTAAAACTCTTCTTATTTTTTAATTTTACTTTTTTTTTATGATATGTATGAATATTTTTGTGATTTTATTCATTCTAGTTGCTTTCAGATAGATTATACTGTGATGATTTGTGATACTTTTAGTTTGTTGCGTATATCACATGTGATACAAACAGTTATAAACGGGTGCTTATTGGTAGTATATCACCTGTGATACAAACGGTTGTAATGATTGCTTATTGGTAGTATATTACATGTGATACAAACCGTTGTAAATGATTGCTTATTGGTAGTATATCACATGTGATACAAACTGTTGTAATGATCGCTTATTGGTATTATATCACCTGTGATACAACAGTTGTGATGACTGCTTATTGGTAGTATATCACCTGTGACACAACATCGGTAATGATTGCTTATTGGTAGTAGATCACCTGTGATGATGAACAGTTTATGAGATGAAAATTTGTTTTTGAATAAATGTAGTAAACAATATTTATCAACTTGATGACCTTATACAAGCCTTAACAATTCTGGAATCAGCAAAATTGTTAACTATATCTCCGGAGATTGATAAAAGTAAAGGTAAATTGTAAGATAAAAACATGTATTGTTTTACCCTTTTCTATTTTTACAAGAAGTTCGTATATTAATCAATAAAGTATATGTACTTTTTCGTGAGGAGCTAACCGAAGGAATGTTGCCGCAACACATCTTCTTTGTGACGAATAGATCTCGCACCACCGTTGAGTTTGGTTTTCACGGATGACGATGATGGTTATGATTTTGAAAAAGAGGATTGCAATAATGATGATGTAACTAGTATTAGTGTTTATTGTATTATAAAATGTGTTTTGATAAGTTAATGTTTTGTCACTTGTTATAAATCAATAAAATGTTACGTTAACGATTTATCACTTGTGATAATTCAATAAAATGTCACTGGTACTTTATATTTATAATGCCTACTGTTAACTTAGTGTTATATCACATGTAAAAATGTCACTGATATTTATATTTAAAATGTGAAATGTCATTTGTAATTAATTGGATAATTGATTTTAAAATGTGAAATATCAAGTGCAATATTGGTTTTGGCTTTGGCTTGGTCAGCAACTCCTTCGACGACTTAACATTTCTTCATAATATTAACCAAGTATTGCGCTTCAATTTCACCTTAACTTTTTTCTTCTTGAGCAACATGAGCCTTCGGCTCTAACCTTTTCTTTTTCTATTTTTTTTTACTAATATCACATGTGATAAAGTAATATGATGTAACATTAATTATGGTATTTTACATATGAGTGATAAATTTATGTTGCTAAATTCTGAGTTATAGGTTTTTGTGTTTTTTGTTATGATAGTGCTTAAGTATATTAATGTAGATGTTATATTGCTTTTAAATAAGTTGTTAGTTTTTTATTGGATGTGTTGTTGTTTCAGTTTAGTCTTTTTGTTGAATCATCTGTTATATTGTCACTTGTGATATTTTTGATTCATAGTATCACCAGTGATATTTCAAGTAATGTATAGTATCGCCAGTGATATTTTAATACTATTTTTGAAGTTATTGTGTTTTGCTTTTTGACTTTGTGTTTTATCACCTTCTTTACAGCTTCTAGTGGTTTGAAAACTCCTCCTTCTTTTATTCATCATGATTTTATTGATACTCCTGGTGGATCGGTTTTTTGGGTTCCTAGAGTTGCTGCTAGTGTGCTACCAGTTTTGTTTAGTGTTTATGATTCTGTTGAGGATTGCATTAGTATGTACATGAGATATGCTTCAGAGGAATGATTTGGTATTAGAAAGTCTACTCAGAAAAGATTAAGGGATGGATTTGTAAAAGAGAAGTATTTAGTTTGCAATAGGGAAGGGTGCCCAAAGGAAATTCGTTTGAATACGTTAGCTCCTAAAAGATATAACACTGCATATTACATATACCAAATATGTATAAAAACAAGAAATAAAACTACAAAAATAAAAAACTTGACATATCTAAAAATCAAAGAAAGTGTTACATCAAATTTAACAGAATATCATAAGTGGTATAAACATCAAAATCAAAACCAAGTGTTGCCTCATTTTTAACAGAATATCACAAGTGATACCAGATACAAAGAACTGTATGAATCACAAAAATCCTCATAAAATCATTCCAAACTATTGAGCATAAGTTTTTTAGCAATATTGAAAAGCTATGAATTACAAGTGTTACATCAAACAAAATAAATTTAAAAAAAAGAAATGTAAAATCACACTTCGACTGCAGCAGATTCACCTTCAACGGAGCCGCCTCCAGGAACACCGCCCCCAGGGGCAATGACTAGAGAATACTGGTAACGCACTAGCCGAAACTCCAGGAACCCAAAAAAACTTATCCCCCAGGAGTGTCAATAAACTCATGATGATTAAACGACTTATGTGTTTTCACACTATAATAAGCTGTAAACAAAGGTAAACATACGGTAAATAGGGTATTATAACAACTTAAAAAAAAATAAGATTTAAGAATAATTATAAAACAATAACAATGAAATATCACTAGTGATAATTTACATGACATATAATAAAGTTTAACCTATAAATATTAAAACGTATAAAAAACAAAATATCACAAGTGATACTACAAAGCTACAATTCAAAAGCAAGAATTTTGTTTATTTGTAACTCTTTTATACCCAGTTGATTCCCTCTCAATTTCAATTGTACATTAAATATCCTATTTGGAACTGAAATCACAAAGATATGTGCATACTATAACAATTATGTTGTACCATTCAAGACGAGACCAAAGATGTAAAGGTAGGTAATACCTAGGCAACGACCTCCACAAGGATAACAACCAAAAGCATTTTACTAGGAAATAAATATATCATAAAGTGTTTTATCTTGTCCAATAAGGTGAAAGAGGCCTTGAATGGTTCTAAAACTTTTCCAACAGGTTTTGCAGCATCATTCTGAGAGAAAATTTAGTTCAGTATTAAAAAGTATAAATTGCGATCACGAGCTTCACCACGCATCTCATAATACATATTTACTGTGATCTTGACAAAGTCAAAGCATTCATACATCGCATACATTAATAGAACCTATCTTAACAAGCACTAAGTTTCATAAGAAAAACATTACCGACCGCATCTCCAGTTTCAAGCCAAACAGGAGTTGAACACCCTGAACTCCGGTTAGCTAATTTATTTCCATAATTCAAACTTCCATGCCCACCATTATAAGCATCTGCCAAGACATGAGAGCTTCTACTGCATCCAATGGTTGTATCTTGAGAAGCACATAAAACAACCAAATTATAATATCATTAAATTCGGATATCACTGGTGATACCACACGTACGATAGAGAGCAGATTCAAAAACAGCAATCAGACATAAAAATAGCATTTCAGTGTTGTTAAAAACATAAATTCAACTAACAACTTAATTAATAAGTAAAATTACAGAAGCATATAACAAGATTATCAAATATTTTTCACTCACACATTTTATCAAACACTTGGTGTGCAACTTGATAAGAAGGATTGTTACACAACTTGATCCACATAATTAACAAGTGATTCAACATCATTATCAACCACAACAATATAAATCAAATAAGCTTCTGAAACAAACGGTTCATTCAAATCAAAATCTGCTACTTACCGGAGGTGATGATGAGATAATGATCGGAATGGTGATGGTGATTGGAATGGTGATGGTGATGATGATCAGAACGGTGATGATGATTGGAATGGTAATTGTGGATCGGGATAACTAATTTTTGGAGGGAAAAAATGAGAGCAGAGGAAAACACATACAAAGTGTGTGTAAAAAATGACGAATGGTAAAAAGAAAAATAAATAAAGGCTTTATATAGTTGGAAGATTAAGGTTAAACATATTAAATCTTAGATTAATCTCAACCATTTGATCAATCCAAATAGAAGGTGAGGATTTGTCCCTTGGTAAGCACCAAAATAAGAGTATGCAAATGAAAATTCCTCATACTACTATATAAATTATTTAGAATATCTACACACTTGCCACTTATGGAATCATTTTGTTGATTTCTAAACATTACAAGTTTTAAAGTACAATTAATATACCATATGGTACAAAACAACAGTGCATAAATACTTTTTTTTCTTCATTAAAACACTCACTAAATAAAATTTATGAATCATTAATGGTATTATTAAAATACCCATCACTCAGAAGTACAATTAATATAACATATGTTACAAAACAATAATGCATAAATCATCTTATATGTTTTTTTCAAAACACCTACTAAATGAAATTTACAAATCATTAATGATATTATTAATATACCCCCTTACTCAAAAATACAATTAATATATCACATGGTTAAAAACAGTAATGCATAAATCAATTTTTTTTTAAATACCACTAAATAAAATTTACAAATCATTATGCATATCGTACAAACCAATCTTTTATGTAGTCAAACTTTCTGACACCACTTTTTTCGACCACGCAATGAAACACCATTTACGATCACAACTAGCAACATAGACACCACCAAATGGCGCCGAAACCGCTACTTTAAAACACCCTTTATGTTTAAACGTTATATAATATTGCATGTCCAAAACAACTAGCAATAGTGGTGACCACCGTTTTCGTATCGTCGTTGTATCATGATGCATGGGTTCACTGCCATTTTTTATGAAATAGTGTGCGATAAAGTTTTTCCCTAAAGTTATCGTCATGCGTAAAGTTAGCATCATGAAAAACATATAATCGCTCACCAAAATTTTTGATTACATGGTGTCCGCCACCGCAACGCGTGGGTACCCCACTATAAAAGTTTTTTATAATTACCAAATGCATAAGCAAGAATACCAACTAACTTTCAATTAATAACCTCCGTTGGACATTTTTTCTTCCTTCTATAAAAGCAATTTATCGAAAAGACCTTATCGTCACCGATAAAAATAACCAAACGTGTACCTGCTGCTGCAACGCGCAGGTACCCGACTAGTTTGATATAAATGATAGTGAATAGTCTTTATTACATGGGTTGAGGGGTACTTTGGTAAATTAAAAACTAAAAGCTCCAAAAGAAATTAGTATACTTCATTGAATAGCTTTTTATTTATGGGTACTTCAGTAATTTTAAAAACTAAAAGCTCCAAAAGATTTAGTATGCTTCATTGAATAGATTTTTATTTTATGAGCTACTTTTTTTTTGAACATACATTTTATGAGCTACTTGTTCAAAATAAAATGTTGAAATAGTTCAACCTAACAAAACTTTTAAATTTGAAAGAACTAAGGCTTGTCGCAGTGGGCACTTTGGACATCGGTTTAGCATGCAAAATACACACCCACGACCGATGTTAAATCGGTTGGGTACCAATGTGGGAGATCGGTTGTGAGTTCGGTTGGCCAAGCAATTTGTGGACATCGAGTGCTTCGGCGCTCGATATTGGAGCATGCTAAATCCTTCCCAACGCATTCATTAATACAACTTTTAAAAATTAGACCGTTTGGTCATACAAAAAAAAAAAAAAAAAAATTCAAACCTATTTTACCACTCTATAAATACACACATTACCTCAAACACAATTCACAACTTACCATTTTCATCTATATTCAACTCAATCTAATTCTTATCCAACTTGAAAATGTCAAAGAAAAATACACCACAATCAAAAACCCGACGATCACGACTACCCCAAAATGCCCCGGATCTAAATTTCTCGCCGGAAAACAACTTCGAGTTAACCGGCATATCACCACAACAAAACCGGCCTCCTATTCGCTTTCGTCCGCAAAGTTTTGATTATCAATCACAACTACCCCAAGCAAATCAAAACCAAAACGCGTTTTATCTTAACCGTCCTTTTGTCCCACCGCAACGTTCTTACCAAGATTACCGGCAAGAACCTAGTGGGTCTGGTTACCATCCAAACATGGACTTCATTTATCCTTCTCAACCGTATCAACCTTATTCCCCTATTCGAAGCACTAATCTAGACATGAATTTGGAAGATTGGATGGGGGAGTATCCGACACAAAACTACCCAAGTCAAAACTACCCAAGTCAAGATGCTTCGATGGGACAAGGTTCGGGTCACGGTTCGCACCACGGTTCCATTCCCGTTGATGATTCTGATGATGAGAAAACCGCTTCCGCTGAAGAGATGTCCCCCATCAAACCAAGGCAGCCATCTAGACGTGCTTCAAAGGCCAAGGACAAAGGCAAGATGCCGGAAACAAGCAAGGGGAAAAACAAGAAGGCAGCAGATCCATGGACAAAGGAGGAAGAGGTGGTGCTTTGTAAAGCTTGGGTCTATGTGTCGGAAAACGCGGCGAGAGGAAACGCCCAGAACCGCTTCAAGTTTTGGGAGCAAGTGATCGCCTACTTTAAGAAAGAAACTGGCAAAGACCGAACCTATGACTCCATCAATACCAAATGGAAGAGCAGGATTCGTAACAGGGTTGGAAATTATTGTGCTATCATGGAGAATATCAAGAACACCCATGGAAGCGGTGAGAATGATATCGACGACACCTCAAAAGCTCTTAAAGAATACCGTATGACGTACGGTCATGATTTCACTTTGGAGGAGTGCTACGAGGTTTTAAAGGGTCATCCTGCTTGGAAGGAGGTTGAGTTGCCGGCTATATCAACAAATAGTCGGAAGAAAACAAAGGGTTCTACCACTACCTCTGGTTCAACGGCAGCTCGTGATCCTTTCGATGTCTATGACGTTGATGATTCTGCTGAGGAACCGACTAGAGAATCACGACCGTCTGGTCGTGACAAAGGAAGGAAGAAAGCATCCTCCTCCTCTCGTGATGGTGATGTTCCATCAGACTCATTTATGCAATCGTTGGCCAAAAATTTCTTAAGGACCAAGAAGCCGTCAAAAGAGGATAAAGATAAGAATAAGCAGGGTTTAGAAGATACTTGGTTACGGTTAAGGGAAAAAGAGCTCGAGATAAAACAGGCAAAACTTGAGCTCATGAGGACATCAAAACGGGAGTCAGACATCATTTTCTACAACACCCCAATCGATCCAAATTTGACCGGCCGCCAACTAGAAGAGTTGGAGAAAGTTAAGGCAGCAATCAAAGAACGTTACAATTTAGATTATTAGTTTAAGTATTCTAGTGCTTATTTAAATTTCGTATTGTAATGTTTTTTTTTTTTTTTAATTTCGCAGTGTAATGTTTTTTTTTAATTTCGTAATGTAATGTTTTTTTTTTAATTTGAATGAAATTTAAATTTAATGTTAAAAATGTTTGAATTAAAAAAAAAAAAAAAAAAAAAAAAAAAAAAAATCGACCGGGGCATCCGGGTTGTCCTGCGTCATTTGAAAGAGAAAGGCGGCGATGGCAGCAGGTTGTTCTGCAGTCGTCCTGGGTTCTGGACGGGACTAGCCTAATATGTTACTATTATATAAAAAGCACCTCCTACCCAAAAATCTTACACATCAGCAAATAATAGTTAGAGACTGTTCTCAATTTCACATTGCTTGATTTGATGTTAGCTTTTTTACGTTGAGTGTACTCGTAGCCAAAGGTGTTACCCTGTGCTCCTATACTTTCCCTCATTCTTTTTCAAACTTCAACAATTCACATTATATCAAACTCATCATCTACTTGCCAGTGCAGTTATGACGATAATACCATTTAACTTCCTTCCTTATTTTTTATTTATTTATTTTTTTTCCTTTATGCGTCATATGGTTTTACCAGTGAACTTGCATTTTTTTCTCAGGTTTGTTCGCTTTTAACTTTGATTAATTTGGTAGTGATGCATCTTTGAAGCAAGAAGATAATGATTTCTTGTCCGGAACTTACATTTTCTTTTCAGGGTTGTTCGTTTTTAACTCTTTGAAACCTTCTACTATTAACTTTCTTAAATTAAAAAAGACATTAAAGCATAATAATCCTTACAATTTTTTTTTTTTTTTTTTTTTTTTTTTTAATTATTTTTTATATATCTATCTTTTCATTTTTCAGATCTCCATTGGTTTTTCTTTCTTAACAAAAGTTGTCTTCATAAATTGCGATGTTGGTCTCTTTGCGAAAATACTACAATTTAAGAGCTTTTGTTTTAAATTCTCTCAATCAGCCTTTATGAGTGAATGAAACTCCTTTCATACAGTATTAAGTTAGTTACTATATCTTTCAGTGCTTAATCTTTGGATTTATAAAGATGTCACAATATTTCTTAAGGGCAAAAAGAACTTATCCATGAATTATATGGTTTTTCTAGAAATTTTAGCTTTTGTTTTGGCTGTGTGTACATGTACATTCGGTGAGTTTTTGTTTTAAGATGTTCTTGTTCTCCGATGCTATGGCCAAGCTCATTTGCCTAGGTTTATATGCTTTCCTCTCATTCTTATTTTAAGTTGAGGCACTTTTTGATAAAAAAAAAGTTCGTGTTTTAAAGAAAAATTCATACAAAAGCAAGGAACATCGATCTCCCATACTTTCAAAGCCTGTAGTTTCATTATTTTGCTTATTTGCTATCAGTATATATTTATGTGCATAAAAAAGTTTTTCGTTAATATACAACCAAAATAGTTCTAAAGTTCTAAGATAAAAAAGAAATGGTTATACCTGCAGAGGAAAGCAAATTTGTATCACATATCTACGGTTGAAAAAATGGATGGATCTTATTGAAAAAAATAATGAACAAACACAAGTACATTTCACATGAAGCTACCAAGAAAAGTGTAGTATGGGCATGACGGGTAATGGGGTGTCCATTTTTTCCAATTATATTTTTACTATGTTGCTCATAATTAAGTAATTAACTGTTTTTAGAAGTAACTTTGCCCATTGAAAATGTTCATTTTTTTAATAAGTTAGCTATTGTTCGAGATCTACGATTCATTAAATAAGATTACATATACCATATCATTTAAGTGGGCTGTAAATGAACCGGAAGAACACGAACGGGGCCTTGTTCATGTTCGTTCGTTTGATTTAATCGGACAAATAAACGGACACGAACGCTTAAACGGACGATTTTTCTTGTTCATGTTCGTTTATTAAGAAAATGAGTTGTTCATGTTCGTTTATGTTCGTTCAGTAAGAAACTAAACGAACGCTAAACGAACATAAACGATCAAATATAAATGAATATAAACAAACAATCATTAACTTTATTAAATTATGCAAGATATAATGTTCTATAAGTGTTGTTTTGTTCAAACAAACCAACTTTAAAATTATACAAATAAAAGATATAATATAATAACATAAATAAATAAATGAACATAAGCGAACGCATAATCGGACGTTCACGAACATAAATGAACGGACGCGACCTTTGTTCATGTTCGTTCATTTAACTAAACGAACGTAAAAAATTGTTCATGTTCGTTCATTTAATAAATAAACGAACTTTTTATCGGACGGTTAATGAAATGTTCATTGAACGTTCAGTTTGTTTAGAGCCCTACTGATTTAAATGGTTATCAACATGTCTCTAAATAACATCTAACATATTGAATCTATTTATTTTTTAGAAGTGCAAGATTATTGATCTCAAAGTTGTCAATATTTACGATAAAATTTGTGATCATCAATTGTTGGATGTTTGTCTTAGATAGTTATTGGTTATTGTTGTAGTTGCTTTGTAGTTTTTTTTTTTGAACAAATAGTTGCTTTGTAGTTGTTCGAGTGTTATGATTTACTTCATAATTATGGGCTGTGTTTAACACGGCCTAAAAAACTTCACTAGTTATAAAACAAAAAGCTTCTAGTTTTAAATGCTCCAAATTCTCCTAATTTCCAAGCAAGCCCAAATTCTACTAGCAGTTTGCATCATATATACTTCGAGTTTTGATCCTTTTTTTTATGGCACAAACATTAGTGATAATTTAGCAATAACGCTTTTCAAAAATTAGTGAAAGATATTATGGCACGAATAAAGCTATGGTGATAAGAATATAGTTAGGCTAGAATTCCATTTGTTCGAGGCCCAAATGGGCATATGCTTTCCGTATGGCATCGCATTACATTAGACAAGAAGAATGGATGTGAAATATATCAATAACATGTGATTTTATATTCCAAATTAAATACATTGCCACTCTCCTACACTATAAATATGTGTGTTAAGCACACTTAGATAAATTCAGTCACGACACTTTCTTGAACTATTTAACACTTTATTTCCCTGAAACTATCATATTTTTTGTGTTCCTAGATTCTAAATATCTTCAAATAACTTATAAGATAAAATGTATCAACGTCATGTTGCTAGCTCGAGCTCCTCCAGTTCACACGATTTGCCAACATCTCTTATCATGACCCTAAATTTGGGGTTAATAGTAACGGATATGTGTTTTAACCCGACTAACTCAAGGCTACTTCTTAGTTAGTTTTCATATACTTACTAAACGTACTGAATTGTGCTTGCTTGCTTATGATGTCAGGAATTTAAGTTTCTTTTTAACTTATTTTGTCGTGTTGGCAGTTGGAACAAACACTGGAGATATCGCTGTTTGGGATTTATACAGTAAAGAAAGGGTTTTCCAAAAGACCTTCTATGTCTCATGTTTGCCTATGTGGGAAGAAGACTTAGGGGTCAACATTCTAGCTAATTGCTTTTTACTGATTAATAGATATTTTAACTTGTTATCTATTGACATCTTGAAAATATGTTGACTTTTGGTTCGTAATAGGAAACTTTGAGGAATAACTATGCCCTGCCAATAAATCGTGTAACATGGAATGCTAATGGAACCCAAATTGGTATTGTAATCTTTGAAACATCACGTATTTCCTTCAAGTATCAACTCTTTGATATATAAATATCTAATAGACACCTTTTTTTACATCATTTTTTATATTCAAAAGTTACGCACTAAGGTGTAGCAAAGAGTTTATTTATATGTTGATAACAAAAAGGGAGAGAGTTTCACTGAAAAGCGGCACATGTAGTAATCATTTTTATTGATCTCATGTAGGTGCTGCATACTCGATGTATCTTGTGCAAGTATACTCTTATCATGGTGGTCAAGACATAAGAACCATGTTTGAGGTAGATGGTGACACTACACTAATTATGATTTAGATTTGTATGATGCATGTGTCATTAATCTTTATGTTTTCTGGTAAATACAGGTTACCGCTCAGAAAGGGAGTGTTAATGATATCGCATTCTGCTATCCAAATTTTCTGGTTACATGTGGAGAGGATAGGGAAATAAGGGTTTGAAACTTACTTAATTTATAATTTTGCTTTTTTCTTGGTGGTACAAACTTAATTGTTACAAGAATTATACAGATATACAATGCAGCAAAAGGAAATAGACTAAATAGACTATATGGTCATAAGACATGTGTGCATTCCGTATGTCCTCGATTCGAAGAAAATAAGCTGGTATGACCATTTAATGTTAGGTAACTAGCTAA
The DNA here is from genome assembly GCA_022545495.1 of Chrysanthemum lavandulifolium. Classification (NCBI taxonomy): domain Eukaryota; kingdom Viridiplantae; phylum Streptophyta; class Magnoliopsida; order Asterales; family Asteraceae; genus Chrysanthemum; species Chrysanthemum lavandulifolium. Next base: position 108,617,843 of record CM040240.1, read on the forward strand.
AATGTATTAGTCTGTAATGTTACTAAGAATTTTTTCTCTATGAATTAGTTCCTTATTTCAATGTCAAACGATGGGAAGATAATGGCTTGGTATGATGCTATGAGTTCAATTATTGCGTATGAAGCGCGTGTTGACGTATGGTCCGGACCGGGCCAGAATGGGTCAGCCGTGATCACGCATTTCCCCACGCCTAAACCCTAATCCACGCCTATATATACACACGCAGTGTTATCTCTAACCCTAAGATATATTGGCTACACTACGCCGACATTAACTGATCGTCGGAGGTGGACCCCGGGCTACGGCTCCGGTCCACTCCTAACGGGTTCTCTTTGTTGACAGTCTACTTGGCTCGAGAAGACGACTAACGGCCAAGGAGAGTCGTTGAATCCAACGCATGATTATGCTTCAACAAGTTGGCGCCATCCGCGACACGAATAAACTATGTTTCGTGGTCTCATATTACCGATAAGCAGAGATACATTCCTAAAGTCGGTAACCCTAAAACTTTGCATTCTGCCATCACGTGTATTCTGCCATGCGTAGATAAGTTCTATTCGATTATCATGGCCGAAATCAAACATCACGTTAAATTGCACGTTAAACTAAATTGCATATTGTTAAATTACATATTTTATTCTTTTATTAAAACATATAAAAGAAAAAAGTCCGCATGGCTTACTTTGAATACAGGTCTAATTCACGAAATATTGTGATATTATCATCATGCGTAATATTAGATGCGTACAATCCGATGCTATACATTATCATCATCTCATTATTTTTATAATATTCTAATTATCATAATTAGTTGTTTACTTCACGTGAATATATTTATAGATAATATTCCTTCAGATTATTACTTCACGTTAAAGTATCTCACGATAAGTGGTAACATGATAAGTGCTGCAATTTACAATATAATTTGTTACAGCGTATCTTTACTTTAAATATTATTCTTTAATTGAGTATTGAGATTTAATATATTCTTTGATTTGGCTAAATGCTAAAACATGATAAATCGTCCGCATGATCGGTCCTATTTTAAAACATCCGCACAATCGGATCTATTTTATCTTTTAATCCGCACGATCGGATCTAAGAAAAAGCCCGCACGATCGGAGCTATTTTATCTTTAGCCGCGATAAATTGCCGCAGATCGCTTTTTTACGGTTGGTACACTGTCATACCTCAACAATAGCGATCGCGATAAATCTACCCGCGTAAGACCGCATGCTCGAGAGATCTTTGCAGAACGCGACGCACGCGGATACTACGATGCTAGTCAATCGCCATGATGCGACCGGACCAAAAGCCGTGGTATAAACATCTGCGATCATCCGAAACGCTCGAGTCTATGCGTTAAGATAAATCCATCTCGTGTCTGTCAACATGTCACGGTACATCCATCCGAAGTTTTATTTTATACATTAAAAAAAAGTAAACAAAATCTCACGATAGGTTTTATTTTAAAACAAAACAATTGTTTATATATCTTGTACTACCTCACGATAGGTTTTATATTTTTTTTGCTATGCGCACTCTATTATTCATGCTATGCTACTGCTATTGTTTTAATTTTATTAAGTTTTGTATGTCGCGATTCGCATATACTTTTAATCTTTGCATTCGGTGTTTTTCGCAGATTAAATAAGTTTAATGCTCCTACACGAGTAGCACCATCAAACTGGGGGCTACCAGGTATACGCTACCACCGCTTTCGACGCAGTGTATTTGGAAGCGATCAAGACGAATTTAAATATTCGCACCAACTTGCCGTGGGAGACGTCCTCCGTCGGTTGTAAAGATCTCAAGACAATACAGACTTATGCGCAGGACACGCCTTCGTCAAGACCTCTTTGTTGCGCACAACAAGACACTTACGCGCGTGTAAGCACGCCTCGTCGCACCTCTTTGTTGCAAGACAACAAGACACTTATGCGCAGTGAGCACGCCTTCGTCAGACATCTTTGTCGCCAAGACAACACAGACCGCTACGTACATCGCCTTCGTCGCGACCATGCCGCGCCGCCATCGGTACAAAAGGTACGCCTCACCCGTGATGCGGCATGCGGGTTCCACTTTCACCCACGCCGCCATCGAACTTAAGTCTAGCATCCGCAACACGCATCGCAAGATACTAAACTTGGGGGCTTGTTGACGATGGTCCGGACCGGCCAGAATGGGTCGTGCCCGCATCGCCCACTCTACGCCTAAACCCTAATCCATGCCTATATATACACGCGCAGTTATCTCTAACCCTAAGATATATTGGCTACACTACGCCGACATTAACTTGATTGTCGGAGGCGGACCCGGGCCACGGCTCGGTCCACTCCTAACGGGTTCTCTTTGTTGATGTGTCTACTAGGGCTCGAGAAGACGACTAACGCCAAGGAGAGTCGTTGAATCCAATCCGCCAGATTATGCTTCAACAAATACAGGCAATATTCATCCACCAGTACTTCAATGGCATATAGTGATGATGGAACAAGGTGTGAAAGTTTATGTTCCTCTAATGATTAAAGTAAAATTCATTGAAACATGTTGCTGATGATGATAGATATATGCACAAAATTTAGGTTGTTTGCAAGTGGCACCAAGGAAAATAGCAAACCCTACATTATTGAATTGGATAAAAGTAATGGAGTTGTGAAGCATACATACGATGGGATAGGGTACCCAGAATCTGGGAAACTAAAGTTCGAGATTATCAGGAATCACTTGATTGCTGCTAGTGTTGATAACGTAATCAAGATTTGGGATTTCAATAATGTTAACTTGCTGAGAACTATTGACGTGGAGGGTGGTCTGTCGGTAATCATCAGATGCTTCCTATATGTTTTCTTTTTGGTTTTGTAGTTGCTGATTATTATGATGCTTAACTTATATGCAGGCTAATCCATGTTTAAGGTCTGACAAAGAAGGTATGTTATTGGCTGTTACAACCAGTAATAATGGAATTACAATTCTAGGCAATAATAGAGGGGCTATTTTACTTAGAAGAATGTCTCTAGATTTGCATCTTTCCCTGTGAAGACGATCTTAAGCCACCTTTCCAGAGTATAAGAAGCCCTCTTTTTGTCTCTGTTAAAAGGTCAACAAGTATGCAATGACCACTCTTGGTACTGGCAATGCATCATGAATATACAGTGATTTTGTTGAGTGCTATCCATAGATACATCCTATGTTAAAGTTTGGCATACATATGCTCCCGTGTTCATCTTATTAATTTCATGTTGATTATTTATAACATATCCATGGTTTTCTTATTAATTAAAAGGTGATAATAGACAATCAATATCATATATTAGTCATTACAAGTATGGCTTATATTTTTGGCCTGTTAATTTGTGATCTCAATGTTATATTTAATTATAGTTGTAAGACGTTGATGCCTCTCTTGATCACGATCCACTAGATTAAAGTGTTATTATGGTGATTATTATTTAGGAAAATACAGTCTTTTTCTCACAAGTTAAATTACTGATGAGTTGCAAAATATTTGTCAATTACATGTGATATTTAGGATCACAATCAGACTAAATATTAAGTGTCTACCAGATTAAACACAAGCTACTGCACAGAACTGAGCCTTTTTCATGATTCCCCTGCCTGTTTTGGTACTCTTTTGCCCAACCACAATCTAGTACCATATGTGCAAATTTGGACCCAGCCTGCCTCTGAACCACAATACAAATTAACATGCTCTTGAGCAATTGACTTAGTTTCATATAACATATATGCAAATGAAACATGCATCACCACTACTGGAAGTGCAAAAAGGGCTTCAAAATCAAACATTCTCCTTACATATCTTCCATGAACTAGAAGAAAAAAAGTCAGTGATGAGAACGGCAACACAACAAAGCAGGAAAAACCCTCATGTCAAAACTCTTTAAGAGCTTGCACTCCCAATCTTTAATACTTGAATATCAGCTTGAATGAGAAACACTTCGGCCATGTGTAGTTTATATATATATAACAGCTTTGCTTCATCGATGTTTCGTAGCTTCACAGTTCAACTTGGGTATTATTCATCTTAGGCAACTTAGGTTGTATTTATCTTACACTATGTTCTTGAGTTTCAAATAAGTGGAAAATTAAAGAACAGGGAAGTAGTGGAACTTGAAAGAAAGAAAAGAAAGGAAGTAAAGTTAATTTATGTTTGTTCTTGAGATAGCTAGGCACAAAAGAAAAGAAATCAAAAACAGATTCATGTTCTCAAGTTCGATGAAATGGAAACGAAAGTGTCACATTTACATTTCTACCCTTCCTTCATAATTTGCTATAAGGAGACATGAAACTAACTGAGATGTCTACCATGCGTATATAAGAAAAGAACAGATCTTCCATTAATGGTGTAACTTCAAAAGAACATCACCAACACAATTATAATCAGCAAAAAAAGTGATCAAGTTTTTTGGTGTTGGTGCACCAATATTTACATCATATAAATAACTAAGACTAATAAGGCTTCTTCATTCCATGGCACCCATCATCATTATCAATACGTCCATTCGATCTTCAAGTGGGCAACCAAAGAGAGCTCGTACTTTGTCCGGACGTTCCACGAGAAAAAGATACGCCATTGGTATGCCAGTGTTAAAATAGGTTCTTAATGGGAGTTTCCAGGATCAAAGTTGATCAAACAACATCATGCTACATCATCTACAAGAATCGATAAATATATGAAACAAAGAAGATGGGTGTTGAACCCTTTTAATAATCTGATATTTAGAATACAGGAAAGGGTTGATTTGAGTTTACAGAATCCTATTCTATATATACTAGATGAAACGTTGTGAACATGTCGTTTCATACAAAAGTAAACGTTGTAAGTTGTAACCCTAAACTAATAACCGTTTCCTGCCTATAACTACTATCTAATGGGTTTGGTGGCCCATATCAGAAATTTGCAGGCCTTATATTTTGGGTTAACAAGACTTAAAACAATTAAGTCCAACATGTTCCCCCCTAATTGTTGAAGTCTTGTTCTTCCAATCTGCAGGCTTCCATCTTCAGTGTTTCCACAGCCTTTCTTCTTCATGTGTTGATGATGAAATCATCAATCTTTGTCTTTGATGTCTTCAATCTTTAAAAAAAATGATGTCTTCTATATCTTCATAGGGTCCGTCCAGTCACTTGATATCGTGACTTTGGGGCAGGTTCCTTTAGCCCTCTTCTACAAAGTTTGTAGGAATTTATGCAGTCACTCGATCATCTCGATCAAATTGGTGACGCTTTGGGCAGGTTTCCTCCTAGCCATCATCTGCGAAATTTGTAGTCATCTCAAGAACATAATTTTGTTCGAGTTTTGGCACCCTGTTAGTGCTTTGATAGTACTTGAAAACATCTTCTTCTCGGTTAAATCCACCGTCTCTAATCTTTCTTCTTTAATTGGAATCCATGGTTGGTTTGAATCTTGATTGGCGATTGAAACATGAATTGGTATGTTGCTTGATCCCATGGCTCTGATACCACTGTTAAAACAGGTTCTTAATGGGAGTTTCCAGGATCGAAGTTGATCAAATAACATCATGCTACATCATCTACAAGAATCGATAAATATATGAAACAAAGAAGATGGGTGTTGAACCCTTTTAATAATCAGATATATAGAATACGGAAAGGGTTGATTTGAGTTTACAGAATCCTATTCTATATATACTAGATGAAACGTTGTGAACATGTCGTTTCATACAAAAGTAAACGTTGTAAGTTGTAACCCTAAACTAATAACCGTTTCCTGCGTATAACTGCTATCTAATGGGTTTGGTGGCCCATATCAAAAATTTGCAGGCCTTATATTTTGGGTTAACAATACTTAAAACAATTAAGTCCAACAGCCAGCACGGTTCATACCCATGCACTGCAGTTCTTTATAATTATCCTCCTTGGGATACACACGTGGACTAGAATTTTCCATTAATCAATAGACAAAGAACATCAGTAATTAAATAACTACCGAAAATAAATCATGAACAATATACTTTGTATATAAATCCAATACTTTACATTTCATTTTAATTCTTCTCCTCTGTCATCTATGTCTCTCGAAGGATAAATTTCTTCGTTTGGTGTTGTATTTAACACCTCGTGGATCACTTCACCTTCAAGTTCTTTGTCATGATCTTCCTCGAGTAAAAAGTTATCAAGGATACAACAAGCCAAAAATATGTCTGGTTTCACATGAGTAAAATGGTTCGGTTATACTTCTTATTATAAGAAACCTTTTCTTTAGTACACCAAATGCTTGATCAGTTGAGTTTCATAATGATGCGTGACGTAGGTTAAACAGCTCAGATTTTTTTTAGGTGCATGAATTGAGTACTCCTTTAAAGGATATTTAACTCCTCTATAAGAAGCTATAAATGTACTTCTATGGGGAAGACCTCCATCTACCAAATAAATTTATGATCGGGATAAATAGCTTATCATCTCTAGTGCTTATTTTATTATTCTTAACCACTCAAAATATATGTGAATTCTAAATCAAATGTACACGCAACTAAAACATTAATTGACGGATAACCCTTACGACCACAATATCTAGGAGAATCTTTGCTATGCACTTTCACACGAACACGTGTTCCATCTATCGCCCTTATACTATCCTTAAATTAGGAATAGAATCTCTGTTTTTCACGAATTTCTTTTTGAATAATGTCACAAGCACTTCTAACGATATTATTGCGTCCAAAACTGTATGAAAATGCCTACTAGTGGCAGGTTGGGATCGTCGATAAGACCAAGAGACAAAGCTGTTTCTAAAATCATTTCCTACAATATGAAAATTGTTGGAATATGCAATCTAATTATCATAAAATAACACATAAATAATCACAAGTACGCAGCGAAAAAGATCATATAGTGTAAACAAATTAGCCTAAAAGAAAATATACCTTGTTAGCTTCCAATTAAGGTTTATGCAATATCCCCAATTAAATCAAGAAACAAATAAACCCTAAATTAGGGTTTATACCAATCGACTATAGTTTTAGTCGAATACTTCACCACCAAAAATCCAAGAAAGATTTCTCTACGATCTCGCACACACGTTGTTATTGAAATTCAATTAGAATGCCATTTTTTTATCACGTAACAAACCAATCACTAGTGTTCAACAAGCAAAATCGATGCGGGGTGGTCGATCAACCAAGAAAAGAGAGGACAAGGAAAAGAAGATTGACTTGCTTTTTTCACAAGATATAAGAATAATGAAGCTTAAAGGGTTCATTTTTCTCATAGCAAGCCAAATCCCTATCTCCATCTATGTGGGATAATGAGTTTTTTTGTGAAATAATTAATATCATACTTTATTAATATTAATTATAATTGAATCTTCAAACGTAACGTGTGCGATCCCATAGGCTGGAGTTCGAAACCGGACACACGTTTATAAAATATGTTCACAATCCAATAGGTCTCACTTGGACATGTTTTAATAAACGTAATGACATTGGTTAGCGTCTAGCAACACACCAACGCCCCTAGAACAACTAGAGTGTGGTTTCATGAAGCACAACTAATGATTTATCATTATACTATCCTTTTGTTTCTAATACAGTGTTAAATATGGATATGGATCTAATTCATGCCATAATTTAATGATTTTGTTTCTCATTTCATCGATTAATCAAGATTACCAAAATTATCAGGACATATCCAGATCTCTTTTGGGCATGGTCATGCAAACATCTGATCAACCATACGAGGGGCCCAGTAGTATTATACTTCAAAACAAATTTGAAGGAACAAATTTTATCTTGAGTACAAGTGTAATCCGTGAATTTCACAACACTTATGAAAATAGCCCTTATGACCACCAGTTACGGATAACGGTAGAGTATTTCACAAAAATGGGATCCACCCACGCCATTTCGGCTTGTGTCTCAAGTCTAAGGATAAATAAACATTATCATTTACATGTTTTACTTAATGAAAAAGATCAATAAAGTACAATCATGTCGGTTGGGATACATCCGATATGATATCATGTGTGTATGGTAGGACCTTCCATCATTATACAAAGTATAATACTAATGTCTTAGATTTGTCTTAATTTAATTATATTCCCATATAATTAATCGATAATGGACAATTTAGAATAACCCAAGCCATTCATAGATTTAAACAAGCAAATATGGGACACAACTTATTATTGAATGAAATCAAACATACTACTTTGATTCTTAATAAATAATAATTTTTTAACATCCCTTATCAAAATACTAAATAGTTGATGAATTATACCTCAAGACATAACAATCACACTTGATCACAAGGCATAAAATTCAACTTGGTTCTGATCTATTAGAATTTTGAGAATACTTATTTCCAGAATTTAATTAGTGAAGCTATTGTATGTGTGCATACAAACATCTCGATATTGACACACAATATTCCATAAGGTGTGTAAGAACATCAAACACCTATTTCATGATAATCATCTTTCTAACTTATAAAGTTTAAAGTATTCTTATTCTTTAATGTATAATGTAACCGTGCTCTTAGTTGAGCACAACTAGTTCACATGGTTATCATCAAGGATGAAATTCTACCACGACTAGTATTGATTGTCATCTCAATTGAACTAGCATCATTTTTTTCACACAACAATATGTGATAATGGAATTTTGCAAAATCACAAAACTTTTACAATCCTCGTAGGCAGTGTACCTAATCGTTGTAGTGTAGAGGAATAATGTTGTGAAGGCCGAAATGCATGACGAATTAGGTCTAAAGGTGAGGGATGATTCCTTTTGTATTTTTATATTTTTTTAGAAAGCAATTAAAATATCTCGGGGTTTGAAGAGTTTGGTTAAACTATTAATTAGACTAATTATGCGGAAAATAAAGTGGTAACTTCTTATGATAGATAAATGTGTTTACTTAGAGTATTCTTACTCCCTATTATCTCTTATTGATTAGTCCAATTGTCACGTTCTTGTTTTAATTAGCGTGTTGTATTCCTTAATATTGGTCATAGGGTGGTGCCGAAATCCCTAACTCTATGAATGTATAGGTCTCCTTTAAGCAGTCTTAATGTCACCAATCAATAATATGCCGTCTAATTAAGAAGTCTTAATATCAATAAACCGCAATTCACGCAATAAATACAACGAATAAAAACAACTAGTGCACTCTAGTGAAGAAAGCGCTTAGTCGGATGTACAAGATAATATACTAAAGATAAAGCCAATTTTCCAAACCCTAACACGAGTCAACTAATTAAACAAGAGACGACAATCAATAATTAACAACTAGGTTTCATTCAATACTAAGCAAACACTAGATAATTTAGCCGAGCAAGTTAAAGTGAAGAAAAGAAACACATATAATCAAATAACACATAAACATATTGAATGATTAAAGATGAATTACTTAACTTCAATAAAACATGGAGTTTGGGGATGAAAAACCCTTACAAGATCTTTGAAGTTCGTGCCCTAGGTTATCTCTGCAAGATGTTATATTTACAATAGAAAATCTATGAAAAATATATAAAGTTATACAATTGTGACGACATCACTTTATGCTTATGACGCCGTCAGCTCGCCTTCATTAGGTTTTCGTCCTTAGCTGTGTTGCCGTCGCCTTGTAATCTGTGACGGCGTCGTGCACTTTCCTCTGGTAGTGACGTCCTCAGCTCTAGGCTGTCACAATAGTCTGAACTGTCACATGGAAATCTTACATTATCTAGAAACTTGATTTTGAAAGTGACGACGTCACGTTGGGATTGTGACGCCGCCAGGCCTCCTTTTCTTGACGTTTTCGCGACTTGGTCGTTTCCTTCGCTTTCTTGTCCAAATAAGCCCAAAACTTGATCCTTTCTGAAATTCACTCCCAAAGTACCTAAAATATGAAAAGAAACAATTTAGGGTAATAATTGATCAAATATATACGAGTTCAGAGACTAAATGACCTCTTAAAAATGCACGTTTTAAATCCTTATCAATATGCTCTTTGAAAAATCCGTAAACTGTGAACATTTGTTTTGTAATGTTTGGTGCCCCTCCCTAAACTTCAAGTTTGTTGGCTATGAAAGTTACGCAAAAAATTTCGTATTGTACATCTATAGAATTTGGGAACAGCTCTGGGCTGAGGAATGAAATTCTAAATCCAAACATATTCAGTTGGAATATTTATTACATTAGTTATCTAATAACTTTTAATTAGATATCAAATTTGTCAAATCATCTGGCATTTATGCATGATATAACAATTTCTTTATATAACATGATGTACATGATGAATCCTTGAGTCAGACTTAAGATGTCATTCATGTTTTATCTGATCAAAAGATATATATCCACTGAGACTTTTTAAAGGATATGTCATGTTGTATTAGACTCATTTACTACACGTTTATAACAATAAACATATATTCCAAGGTTGTATGTCTTACTTCCTAAACTTTTCAAGTGAAGTTTCATTCCAAGCTAAAAATTAACATTTAACTCAGATTGAATGTTACTTCTGATATGTGATAACATATATGATTTAAGATAATAAACACAATACTCCCACTAGCTTTTAGGAATACTAAGGAGTTATCTTAGTTTAATTATAAATCAAAACTTGGATTTAATATTTAAACATAAGATTCATCTCCTAGATGCATGCATTGATCAATACTTGGATTCTTGCAATTTGTACACTTTTAAAGAATATGTGAATTCATAAAACTCTTTTGATTACTTACCGTCCTCGCAAAAGTAATCACACAAGAAAGAGTTTTTAAATTCCATTGTCAAATTTCATATTAATGAAAATAAGTATGACTTTATATATTTAATGTGCCTAGGAAAGAATATTCAATCACAGTCAATTGCTTAAGTATGATTAATAATCTTGTCACCAGACATGCATTAAATATGTGTATAATATTGTCCATATGAGCTTTACACAAAAAATCAAACCATTAGGGTTTTCCTTCTCTTTGAAGAAACTCATATTCATTCTATAGTCTAACTATTTAGATTAAGATAAACCAATTTTCCAAAAATTGATCATCTTTATGGACAACATCTTAACATTCATAGTATGAGTAATTTACCGAATTCAATATTCAGCAATGTATCATTATGATTAACAGGTTCACTATGATCCTGTAACTCATATTCCTCAGCATTGATATAACCATATCGATTAAGTGTCTAAGGTATCCTTGCGGATTTATGAATGAGAATTCCATCATCTTAAGGATTATCATTTACATGTATAGCCTCATCATGACATTCACTAGTGTGTTTTAGAAGGTTATGTATCTTGTACTTATATCTCTTCTAGATCTAAAAACTCCCATTTGCTTTTTGTAATTTAGAGACTATCTATAAATACTTAACACGTAGAAAAACAATAGATTGATCTCTTTTGGGACATTACAAAACACATTAACAATTCTTGACTCTAGTTTGTTAATAACCAGCTTCATAATAAGTTTTTAACAAATTTAGAACTTCAATTTTAAGACTTAATGTGGTTCATCACAATTCATAACATGATAAAGTCTTATTAACCTTTTATGTTGGAGTCTTATTGAGTATATGCAATCCATACTCAATTTTCTAACCTTGATAACTTTAGGAAGAAAAGAAGTCATAGTTATCTTGAATCAAATGCTATAAATAGAGTTTGATTTTCCTAATTGAACATACCATAAAATTGTGGTATTCTATCAGGATTTATATTGTGAGACAATATAACAATATGATAGATAAACTTATACTCTTTGACTTACCTATTTACCAACTAAGTCAAACTGAATGGTATAATAGAATTTCCAAGCCAATTGCATGCATTATAACGCAAGTACTCTTTGACCAAGTCAACGACTTCATGTCCATGCCTCAACAAGAAGACATGAACATTTATAATTCCACTATACGTTATAAGTCATTAATTGTTTGGTCACCATTACTAATGATAACAAAAGCATTACAATGATATAGAAATAAGAGAGAAAGGTATAATGTTCGATACTTTCACAAGAGAGAATAACAAAATATTACTTGCATGTATGAAAGAACCAACACTCTTAAATGAGAGTTACAAGAGTTTAAATAGGAGAGGGAGCTAGGGAAACACTTCTAGTCCCTTCTTTGTTCACGTTTAGACCTAGTCATAGGCCCATGGGCTTACTTCATAAGCCTAGACATAATTACTAACATATAAGCCTAATTGCTTAGCAACCTATTACATAGTTAATGAACGAAACTTGATAGTACTTACACGTGATCCCAAAAATCTCCCTCTAAGGGTTGGTCATCTAGGTTGCTTGCCATCTTTCCAGCAATCTTCTTTCATGTGAGTAGATGTGCTTTCCATTCTTTAACTTTATCAGCTTGACATCTCATGTGTTTTTGTTCTTTGTTCTTTGTTGTTGTTGTTGTTGTGATCATATATTGTTGTATGTCGTTCATCAACGTCTTTGGTACTGGTGTCTTTACGTCTTTCTCCACCATGCTCATACTTCTTATGACTTTGAATCTCCATATTAGCGTAGTTCTCAAGTCTTTAAACTTTGTAGATTCTTTGACTTTGGCATAGAACCATCATTAACTTTGTGTTGCCTTGATTTTGGTGAGAACTTTCATGTGATATGATGTTGGTATGAGCATGTGGAGATGGAGTGTTGTTGATGATAGTGGTGGTAGTGAAGGTCTCTCCGAAACTCCGGATCTCCAATCCTGGATGAAAACAGTTAGCAATAAAGTTCCCGACGGAAGAGTTTGGATATTTCGTACAGGTTCATCCCAGATTGCTGGCACGTTCTTTGACGAATCTCAGATTGGATACTCACTGGCATGTTTCCGTACTCAATATCTTTACTCTGTCGTTGTGAGTCACTAGAGTACACCGAGGTATCACTCCACGACTGTAGACCGTTTGAGACCACCGTGAACACTAAGTGTAACCCATAAGGTATTACTGAAGTGACCTGCTATCAGGGCTGTTTGATGTTAACCCTGGCAAGAGTTTCCATTCAATCACCGAGGATCACAATTGTAAATCCTCTCAAAAATGGTATGTCAGATTGCTAGGATCTGCGTAGGACTCTAGAATTATGTCACTTGTGTTGTTATTATTTGCACAACAAGTGCTAAAATATTAAGTGTTCCTAAGATATCTTTTGATGAATCTCATGGCTCTAGACTCTATTAGTGCGTTTTGATTTTAGTAGTCGGAGACTGGAGCGGTGTCTCCTGTTTCAATATCAACACATCTCGTAGTGAGAGGTCGATAGATTATGCAGGGTTCCCCAAAACAAGTTCTTTTGAGAGAACTTGAGTGGCTTAGAAGGTTTAGTGTAGTGCGTCACTGGGTCCATGACATCTTTGTCTTCAATGCCGGTGTCATCTTTATGACAACCAGTAGCATATGAATTGAACTCGGTTTCTGCCCTAAGTTGAACATATGAAGGGCTATTTCTTTTCACCTTTTTCTTTAAATTTTCTTTTTAATTTTTCAACTCCTTCTTTATCCTTTTCTCATATTCTCCTTTTTTCAATCATACCTAAGGACTTATAATTCTAACTATGGGTATTGTCTTTGGGTAGATCCCTCCGACTCTGGTGGATCATAGGACGTATTTTTCCTAACCTTAGTCACCTTATAACTCCATAACTATTCCTATGTTGCCATAAAACCTTTACTTGAAAATCTCTCAAAGTGCTTGTTATTGTAAAAATATTTTGTTAACACTTTGAGAGTTTTGTATTTTCAGAAATACTCCCCCTCCACTTGTGCTTATGAGTTTTGACTTAAATCTGCACAACTATGGTGAAGTTCGCACTTTTGAATTGATCGAATTCTGATAGACAATTCCCCGCGAGACACGGTAATGTTGTATAGTTAAAGAGTTCCATTATCAGCTTTTAGGTGACAACTAGCTCTAATAACTAACTTGAAGATGTAAACTCTCCTTGAAAAGGAGGTTAGACCCATCAAAGTTCATGTCTACAAAGAGTTACTCGAATTGGTACATTCTACTAAGACAAGTCCTATTCGAGACATGTTTACATCACTAGAAAACTAGCTTGAAATTATTACCCTTCCAGGACAAGTCTTTTCGATTACTTACATTTCAAAGTTCATCAATTCATGGGTTATGTCTGAGTTTGAGCACTTTCGAGATTTCATACAATTCACAACATATTTTTGATAACATATTTTACTTTTCTCCCCCTAAAAAAATGGCATGTCAATGTTGTTTTTTGAAGAAATATTGATTTAAAATATGTCCATTTTGAGTTTTACGGGACAAGAACGTTTAGTTTTGAACAAAGATGTTTTGCAAACACTCCCCCTCAACAAGTAATAATAACTTTTTGAGGTTTTAAACAACGAGGGGGAATACTTGTTCTTTTGAGCAGAATTTTGAAAACCATAGAAAATTTGATTAATTCTACTCAAAAGTAAGAATCTTTCGCTCCTTATGTTAGGATTGAGGCACTGAAGCATACCTCAGGGTCCTTTCTTTATAAGAACGGGTTGTACACTGATATATGTGCACAAGGTATAACCAACAAATCACAAATATATCAAGAATATGCAAACAATCCAAATATTACACAAAACTAACCAATTACTCAGGACGTTGAAACATCATAATCGGAAAGCTCGGTCGTCCTCCTACATAGCTCTCCAGCCTTCTCATCTGATCCCGATGTTTCAATCTCTCGTCAGTCCTTGCGACAAACTGAAGAACCTCCCTTTGTTCTGATGAAGTCCATCTTCGACCCTTGTACAGTTTTATATCCTTCAAACGAAGGTCCAAGCCATCATGAACCAATTTTAAGGTATCATCACAAATTTTTTGTATTTTATCAAACGCCATAAAGCAGTTTTCAAGATAGATACTCCTGTAGACGAAACCAGATTTTGGTTCTTTGATAAGAGTGTATTGTGGCTCCTTGTTAATGTTGATGAAATTATGAGTGGCTTGGTGAGATTCAGCTTCTTCTCATAACTTTCCATACCTAACTGAAGATCTTCAACTCGTTCTTGAATTATTACACTTCTGATGAAGACGAGAAGAGAAGTAATGAAAGCCAGCTGTAGATCTGTTGGGAACTGACGCATTTTGCCTTGAACCTTGAGGAGATACATGTCCTCAATGTCGTTGAGCGTCAATCTTGGAAAGTCAGCTTCCAATATTTCATATTCCTTCTCATCTTGTCTTTTGACCATGACCCGCTTCAAGTAGGAGTAATCCCACTTTTTTGTAGTAGAGATGGACATGATAGCAACAATTCTTTGTGGATGCTCAACTTTCCCTTGTGTCATATTCAGTCTGCAGCTACGGCAGAAAAGTTTGCGCCTTTCTGGCCAATAGTGAATTCCAAACAACATATCTTTGTCGTATGTTACAAGTTCGTCAACGAATAAACTAATGGCGTCTTCCTCAATTGCCTTGTTCAGGTACCTTGCAGCTGGAATGTTAAATGTTAGATAAGTGGCATATTTCTTGTCAACTTTGCTTCCATGTTGAAGAAACTCCAAATTTGTGTTGAAGAAGAATCGAAACGGGATCTTGTGTTGTTCAAGTTTTCCAATCAGTGGTAGTGGCTTGGTCTAATCTGTGTAGTATGGTCAATGCTTCTTCGATGTGTGGTCTACGTTGAACTCAGGGTTGAGCCAATCGATATCATTTGACATTGCATGGGCAATTTTTTCGAGGTGATATTCTAGCTCAATAGCATTCCCAGATCTGTCCTTAAGAAGGTTGAAGGCGGTGTTCTTGATCCTTCTGAGTTCTTTCTTGTTGAGCTTCTTAATTCGGAAGTCTCGTTTCAACTTCTAGACATGTTCCACAGTTCGACCATCCACTGGTTCTTGATCTTCTGCAAGTGGTGGTGGTGCCTTGACCATTTTATCAAACCATTCATATTCTTCAGTGTTTTCGTTGTCTAACCAAGCGACGAAAGCTGGTTTCTTTCATTTTGGGCTTGAGGATGATGGTGATGGTCCAGGTCTGGTTGAAGCTTGAGGTCTGGGTTGTTCCAAATCTTCACATAACGCATTGTGTTTGATCCCAATAGTTAATAATTTACTAGCGGGTAGCCACGCATTTTTTTTTGCTAATAGCTTGCTAAGTTTATATAATGGGTTCTTATAATTGTAATTTTCATTTAAAGGCTGTATTTAATTAGTGACATTTAATGAAAAAAACGTGCAAGAAAAAAGTAAGTTCAATCTAGCATCTGTACTTTAAATATATTATTTGCATTGTTTAAATTTAAATTTAAGTATTGATTGTGTTTTGATTGGTTTTACTTGATGTTTTATTGTTCGTATTGCTGAATTTTAAGTTTCAACTATTTTAGTGCATTTAATGTTAAAAAAAAACTTTATACATTATAAAGTTGTAAGGGGGGTGGCAACACTCCACGGCATGGCTTCGGTATGCTAAGGCATGGAGCGGCATCCCATTGCCACCAATTCGGCATGGCCTAATCGGCATGGAGAGCGGGTTCCGAAACCGCAACGGCATGGAGGAAAGCATGGAGGAGCGTGTGTGTTAATTTGAATTTTTTGACCGTTTAAATGCATTGACCATTGCCACTAAAAAACTATGGTGAGGTATGAGATTAGGTGGAATGAAATTATTGTTGGATTGTGAGGTATGGTGAGGTATGGAATGAAACCATTGCCACCCCCTAAGATGTATAGATAAAAAAAATTTACTTTTAAGTACCTATATTTGCATCTGTTTGGAATCCGGGTCAAATATAAACCTATCTCATTTGATTTGTTTAGCACGCTTGCTAATACATTTATTTACATGATAACATAACCCATACGAAATATGTTTAGCTAGGAATATATATATATATATATATATATATATATATATATATATATATATATATATATATATATATATATATCAAAATTAGAAGTTTTATTATGACATATTGCATTGGGAAGAGTCATATAGACAACAATTATTATGAATATCTATGTATATTTATATATATTGGGAAGAGTCATATCGACAATAATTATTATGCATATCTATATATATTTATATATCAATGACTTGTGAAAGTACTAGCAGCCACTTTTATTTTCCTCATAATCTTTTATGATGCTTGGGCAAAGTAGAGGTGCAATTTTCCACCTTCAACTTTGTTATAACAAAAAGTAACATGATCCCTTTCACGACAATCATTCTGATTGATAAGTTGAGTAGTGTCGGCCAAGGAATATCCTGGGTTTCTACCAGCAACCTTAGTAATCGATAAAGTCCCATAGTTGTGGTATTTGACACATTGGTCAAAACTACACCTAACGGAATGTTTTGATCAAGTGCATTTCCAATATGTGCTGGCAAATGTGGTAGTATCTTAGTGTTGAATTCTTCCAATGGGAGAAGAATTTTGTGCCTACTCTTGCTCCTGTCTACGTCACTTCCAGTGAGCTTTAGTCTAATGACAGACATATTCTCGTACTAGTGAATGAAATATATGTTTTAAGTGGAAATCAATAATAAAAGAGAAAATTCAACTCTATTTATATCTGAATGGGAGCATGCGGTTAATGATTGATGCGGATAAGAAAATTAAGATGAGAAATATATTCTGATCAAATTATTAATGACTAAGATATTACTAATAAATCAAATATTCTATTTTTAAGCATGGGTTATGTTATTGGTCTTAAACAATCAATTATTAAATATTATATACCCCATATTTTTAAACGCATGTCGCTAAAGGTGCATTACTTGATAGAATAGTTTCGTGTAAATAGTCCTAAAAAGTTCAATAATACACTACAAGAAAAACGAGAACGGGCAATGGGACTTTTAACGAGGTTACTTTCGTTATCGCCAAAAGTTCCTAAACGACAAAAAGATCCCATTGGAAGAATTCAACACTAAGATACTACCACATTTGCCAGCACATATTGGAAATGCACTTGATCAAATTATTAATGACTAAGATATTACTAATAAATCAAATATTCTATTTTTAAGCATGGGTTATGTTATTGGTCTTAAACAATCAATTATTAAATATTATATACCCCATATTTTTAAACGCATGTCGCTAAAGGTGCATTACTTGATAGAATAGTTTCGTGTAAATAGTCCTAAAAAGTTCAATAATACACTACAAGAAAAACGAGAACGGGCAATGGGACTTTTAACGAGGTTACTTTCGTTATCGCCAAAAGTTCCTAAACGACAAAAAGATGCTCGCTTTTAGACATTAACCCGGAAGAAACGAGAAGGAATGTTCAATGCAAACTTTTGGCTAGGACAAGTCCTAGCCAAAAGGTTGATCTATTTTTATTTTTTCGCCAACTTTTTTACTTTGGCTAAATTTTCCTAAATATTTTAGCCGTCAAACCTTTAGCTAAAGGTTAAGTATTAATTGTTTTGTTAAATACTTTTGGCAAAGTTCTCGGCAAAAGTAATTATGTAAATACTTTGTAGATGATTTAAATAAATTAGAAATGATCTATAAGGAATTTAAAAGATTAAAAATGATTTCAAAATATTTAGTAGTTTTGTCGAGGACATATCTTCGGAAAAAGTATACACAAAATGAATTTAAATCGATTAAAATGATTGCTATTATTTAATAATGATAATAAGTTAAAAATTATCAAAGTGAAATAAAAATGATTTAAATAAAATAAAAATAACTTTAATTAAACATAAATGATTTAAATTAAATTTCTTTTTTTACTAAACGATGAAACAAAAAATAAATGTGAACATATTTTAATTTTATTCAAATTTAGTTAACACATTCAAATAAAAATCTCGATCATTTCCATGTCATTGATAAAGGTAAGCACCTCGATCGGGGTAACGGTGAACAGTCACAAATTACATTGCGAATTGATAAATGATTAAATGTTAACACATTAAAATAAATATTTAAAATAAACATACGGACTAACACATCAAATTAAACATACAGATTACACTCCACACGAATATATTCCATTTCATCTAACAACTCATGAACTATTGCAGCTGACTAAAATGCGTGGTCCCCGGGATGCCTTTCATTTCTAGTCTTTCCTCCGGCATCTTTGTCTTAAGATCTTTGACCTTCAAATTTGGACACTGTTGGTGCATATCCATGAGGTTTCGGAGAATAACTTGGATGTGTTGAAGGTCCCGGAGAAGAACCTTGAGCTTATACAAAGTCAGTAAATATAGATCATCCTTCCGTATAAAAGTCCACATATATATATATATATATATATATATATATATATATATATATATATATATATATATATATATATATATATATATATATATATATATATACAAGCGTTCAAATGAGAAATCTATTTTTTGTGAGAACGCGAGAAGAGATCTGGACCGTAGGATCAAGTAAATATGATTTTGGGCGGAATGGCATTTTTGTAATTTTTGGCCAAAAATTAGAGGGGTCTAAGTGTATTATTCCCATTTGCTTCCCACCCACAAAAAAATATCCCTTTTCTCTCTGGATAAACTAAACACTCTTAAACACACACACACCTACCAAACCTCTTCTTCATCTCCCTGGTTTTTAATCACACCTCTGCTTCATCTCGCTGGTTATTAACCGTTATCTCCGTCATCTCTTTGTCGCCAATAATCTCTGGCGTTGACTGCCGCGTTGACTTATTAATTGATTGTTTTCCGATTCAATTGGGTATAAATTTCAACTTTTCAACAATTTTCTTTACATAATTCGTATGTTAATCATTTGAAACAATGTTATGTGGATTTGAATGCTAATATTGGTAATTATTTTCAAATAATGAATGTTTTTACTGGTTGTAGTTATAAAATATGTGTTTAAACCTCTTATGTATTGCATCACATGTCAAGATGTTATATGATGCTTTGTGTAATTGATTGATTCATTGTATGCGTAGACTAAGTGTTTGGCAAAATGCATAACTATGTTGTGGATCGCATGTGTAGACCTAGTGTTCACGAAATGCCTTACTTAGTAATGTGTATTTTGGCTGTTGACTAGTGTTGATTTAGAGGAGATTATTTAAGTTTATAAGCAAATCTTCACTTGTTGTTGGCAAGTGTTAGTTACTCATTGTAATAGGTAGCGGCCTTTATGTTTGTTTAAGGTCCTTATGCCTCGGCCCATGTCCAATTGTTGCCCTAGATTGTTGCTTGAGACCTTTCACATACTCTACGCCTACTAAGAGATGTGTGTTTGTGTGTGTGTTGAAAACACCGTTAGTTGCTTAGACCGCACACTAAGAGACAAAACATCGTTAGGATTACCGATTGTCTCCCACGATTATCCTCCCAGCGTGAGAGTAAGTAATCGATTTAGGTTAAAGGTGAGTTAGGGTTTTGAGATCGCACTTTAACGAGGGATATGATTCCTTTATATACGCACGGAATCCTTGTTGGTTCCGTGTTCCTCAACCTTCGCGATCCCGCCCAAGTCGGTTGGGGAATGATTATCTCCTTGATTAAGAGATATCCGATATCTATTCCAGAAATAGATTCGCTTTGGGCCTCAGGCCTAAACGCTTATCGCGGGCCCGCTCAGGCCGGGCTTGTCAAGATTGGGCTTTGGGCGGGTTCGTGACCGGATATAGACTATACGTCATCATGTCCCCCAGTCTAGTATGCGCAGTGAATAATCATGGATGCTAGACTAATAGCCTTAGTTAGAGAAACAACATCGAGCGTAGCCAAGAAGCCATAAAATATATCTTCCCTACATTGTATCTAGACATAGGATTAGAAAATTGGTTCCTCGAATCGGGGAAAGTTATCGCTATGACGTCCCATCAAGCAATCTCACCACACTATTAGCGGTAGTGCGGTCCACGTGTCACCATCGTGTGGGTGAGAAGAATTATATAACCCCTCGCTCATTTCCCTTCGCTTCTCACAAGAAAAACATTCATCCGCCATTGTTAACAAGACATCAAACCGCAACCGAGAAAACATTGTATTCAAAGGTAATCACGCTTTGTAAAACAATACCATGGTCAAGCGGTTGTCCGACTTTACCTCCAACCTCGCCGAAAGTGATCTTCTAGAGTTCACGCCGGATTACTTTATACCTCTAGACGCATCCGTTGTTCCGGTGCGCGAGCATCTATCGCGGATTTCCGGCGGAAAATAGGGTATACACACGATTCTTTGAATTTGCCAATCAACGTGTGCCCTATCCCGATTTATGTGCGATGTTTTAAATTATTACGAGTCGACATATCCCACCGCACCGTATTGGTGGGCTAAAATTACTAACTTTGAGGTGAACCGCCGTTGTCGGCGGTTAATCCAACCATCCACCTATTCCGCGCCTTTTATCACACGACATGGTCACATGGTCAGGTATCCTTTTCTAAGCGTGCTTGCCGATTTCGATGTTATAATCGAGAAATTGGATGCGCTTAGAAACCGGAGAGAGTCGTTTTCGGGTAGACGACACATGCTTTCCGTGGCACTATGACTTTTTACCCGGGAACATTGCCGAGGGATGAGTGCCCGTGCTCGATCCTATGTAATGAGGATGCGAATCGATAAATGCAAACCGCATCCCCATTAGTTCCTATCCCGAGGAATTTTTGTGCATATGGGCATCACCGTAATTATTTTGGTATGCCGGATGAGATGCCAATCTTTTGGGCGCTAATGGTTGTGGTGGGTACTGCCTCGCACCTCCTTTTATCATTAATGTAAGAGTTTTCGCTCTTTTCGCACACTATATAACCCGTGTTTATTTGGTGTCTTGTATCACGCAGAGATGGATCTTTTCACCGTCGCACACCCAGCGAAGCCAACCGAGGTGAAGGTAGGGATGCGCCCCCGAGAGAAGGAGAGGAGGCCATACTAGCGGCCACCGCAGTCATACCATGGAGATGAACATAGAGGAATAGGTACTAGCTCCTCTGCTGCGGTGGAGGCGACCTTGCCGCAGAGCGTGCCGAGCCCCGTGTGCTCGCTTCCCGCTGCGCAGCCCACCACCGTAGCCGTGGCGCAACCTATGGAAGAGGAAGAGGAAGAGCCGTAATCTAGGTTACAACAAAGAGATCCCGCGAGAGGATGGTGCGAGCTCTTCGAGGAAAAACGCCATGTAATTGTCACCGTGGAATCATCTACCGGTGATGTTGCGCCCTCGCACCCATCTCGCCGATGTCGCTGGCCCACGAGAGTGATATCGTGAAATGCTTTTTTTTTTTTTTTTTTTTTTTTTACCGCCTATTTGTATGGGAAGTTGAGAATGCTCGTCCGCGTATGCAGTGTTTGAACAGTTGCGAGTCTCCCCAAGGATAGTCCGATACGCCCGAGCCGATAGTCAAAAGATGAAGACTTAACCGGGAGACATCGCGGTCAAATGGTTGAGGAATTGGCACAAGTGTCTGCACACCAAGCTGCAATAGTGGAGAAGCTAAGGGTGCGCATAGCTTGTGAAGACAGCCAAAGTGCTCAAAAAGATGAGAAAATTTCCTTGTTGGAAGCGCAGTTAGCTAGTGCCAGGGCTGAGGTAGAAAGCTTGAGCATGTACGCACAGAGGCAGGCTGAGGAGAAATTGGCGCTGATGGGGCAAATAAGCCAAGAGCGCACAGAGTCATCAGGGTACAAGGCTTCATGCCTCTGGGCACTAAAGTATCTGGAGAAAAATAAGGATACATTGACCACGCAGTTGGAAGATTTTGGTGCCACCGTGAGGAGTGCTCTAGAGGCCCAAGAGATGAAGCTACGTAAGCTAAGTTTGGAATATGATGAGGAATTATATCCTCATCTAATGTTTGTCATCTCGAGCGCAGTGGCTTATCACCATGGTCTCAAGGCCTTGTCATACTGGGTACTCTTGAGTCCAAGGATGTAGTTGACAAATTTGGTGGGGTAGTCCAATGTGCTTTGAGAGAGGAAAATCGGTTATAGAGGTGCTGCAGGAATCTGACTTGTTGAAGGTACCTGCCGAAAAGGTTCCTGGGTATGATGCACAGTCTTACGATAACCTAGTTGCTGCCATGGAAAAGATGAAGACAGTGGAACTGCCCATGATTGCTGAGTTAGAGCGTGTTCAGGATTTCCCGATAAAGGTCATTATGGAGGGATTGACCTTAGCTCGACATCTTGGTGGAGAGGCCGTTGCGCAGCCAGACCATTTTCTTAAGCCTGATGAATCTCAACTTCACGTGCTTGTATTTGCGCGCCCCAAGGATATCTTGAATCCTTTTGTGCTGGAGAAGGAAGTGCCCTTGAAGCAAGTTCTGGAAGCGCATGCTACGAGGCTTGCCGAAAAGGAAGGAATTAAGGGTAAGGCTGTTATGTGTGGCGTGGGCGCGGCACATCTCCCTAGATCTGATGGGATACCACCGGTGTTGCAACCGTGATCGCGCCGAGATTCCGACCTTCCAAGAGGTGAGTGAGGTTAAAGAGGCCGCTAACCGCGTAGGTAGCTCATCTTTGGAGCGGTGTAACAGTTGGTAGGTTTGCACGTTGTAAAGTAACAATCCTTTTGTAATAACGCCGTAGTTATTAATAAAATTTTGTTAAGTTCATATTGTCGTAACTTGTAATCTACGTGCTTGTAACGTATTGTCGATATGTACACCAAATAATAATATAGGAAATTCATAGTCATGTATGAAGATCATAATATACCTAAAAATAAATTCTAAGTATTTTTCAATCATAGTCGGTATGTTATGATATGCACAGATCAGAATATCACATTAAGAAATCAAGTGTCTTGGTTTCTAAGTTGTTAAACGCAAGCACCATATGCGATGTTGCGCACCCGTCGTGGATGCGCACAAAACTTATTCCAACGCCTTGAGAACAAGGTGTTTAACAAGGATACGTGATCCGGTGTTGATGGGTTTGCAACCTCTTACTCAACAAGTTGTTTAGTAGGTTAACTTATCCTTTTACCATCGTGGGTTTATTTTAGTGCATGCGCGCCATGTAGGCAAGAGATAAAAGAAAAGTGTTAAGACATATAGTATATGGAAATAACAAATTAAAGTGTGTCGCAGAGTTAGCTAGAAACCGCGACGTTTTATTGATACTTGCAAGTTTTGGAATAAGACATAATACTAAGTAAAAAAAAAAATACATAGATGTTGATTGGGCATTTCCATAAAGTGTCGGGGCGTCTGTGCGCTGGGCCGTAGCCATCCCTATAGGTAGCACCTCTTGAGGTTGCAGATGTTCCATGTGCGTGGCAGTTCACGACCATCCAAGCCTCGTAGCTTGTACGCACTGCTCCCGATGCTTCAAGAACCTCATAGGGTCCTTCCCATTTTGGTCCAAGCTTACCGTGTCTTCTGCGTGGCTCGCATCATTGGCACGGTAAACGAAGTCACCGGTCCGAATGAAACACGACGCACTTTAGCGCCATAGTATCCTTTCATTCTTGACTTTGATTTCTCCTCCCGGATGGTCGCTGCGCGCGCCGCTTCTTCGAAAGGTGTCTAAGTCGACACCTCTCGTCATCATTGGTTGCCACATTGATTTCAGTAGTGCGGATAGTTGGCATTCCGATTTCGGCTGGTATGACAGCTTCTGTCCCGTAGACTAGAGAGAAGGGAGTGTCTCCCGTGCTGGTTTTGATTGAGGTGCGATGCGCCCACAAAACATGCGAAAGTTCTTCCACCCATCTTCCTTTGTGCTTGTCCAAACGTGCTTTAATTCCTTCACCCAGGCTTCGATTCGCACGTTCAACTAGGCCGTTGGTTTGTGGGTGTTTTACTGACGCAAAGTGCTGTGTGATGTTTAGCTTCTCGCACCAGTCCTTGAAAGGGTTGTCGCAAAATTGTTTCCCGTTGTCCGAGATGATCTCACCAGGTAGACCAAAGCGGCATACAATGTTTTCCCGCACGAAGCGCTTCACGGTTGCCGTGATCGCTACCACCGCTTTGCTATGATCCACTTGGTGAAGTAGTCTATGGCAACTATGAGGAACTTTAAACCTCCTGCTGCAACAGGAAAAGGACCTGCAATGTCAATACCCCACTTGTGGAATGGCCATGGCGCTGTAATTGGTGTTAACTCCTGTTGTGGTTTACGGGGAATGGGTCTGTGGACTTTGCAGTCGCTGCACTTTCTTATCAAATCCCGCGCATCACGGTGCATGGTGGGCCAATAATAGCCTGACCGTAAAGCACGTGCCACCACTGACCGTGGTCCTGAATGCATGCTGCATGATCTTTCGTGGATTTCTCGCAGTACATAGTTTGCTTGTAAGGGACCAACACAGCGGAGCCATGGTTGCAGGAAAGAGCGTCGATATAGGATGTTGTCCCGTTCAAACCTTTATACAGGCGCCGTGTCCTTCGGGCTTCTTTCGCTCTTGGGGTAATACTCCGCTGCTTATGAAGTCGACTATTGGTGTCATCCACGAGGTCCGCCTTCCTCTATTACCGTGGATACTTCCATTTCTAAGATGGATTTGCTTTTCAATGTTTCTACCAACACTGTTTGGATAGGTGCGCAAAGCTTGTGGATGCGATTTTGCTTAGTGCATCCGCTTTGCGGTTTTCCCCTCTTGGAACCTGTTTGATGGTAAACCTGTCAAAGCTTTGAATTACTGCCTTGGTTTTTTCAAGGTACTGAATCATGTTTTCCTCCTTGGCTACATACTCGCCTAGCACGTGGTTGGCTACCAGTCTGGAGTCTACATTCGCTTCCAGGTTGCGTACACCCATTCGAGATGCGATGCGTAGTCCCGCTAGTAGGGCTTCATACTCTGCCTCATTATTTGTCGCTGTGAATTCGAAACGCAGTGCGTAAGTGAATTCCATTCCTTCTGGGTTTGTGAGGATGAGGCCTGCTCCTGACCCATCCACGCATGAGGATCCATCTGTGAACAAGATCCATGGATCTGGTAGTTCCTCCGTGTGGTGCAGTGCATCATCGGTGTCGGCTTTTCCGATGAAATCACCAAGATTCCGCCTTTTATTGCAAAGACGTGGTCTCAGAGGTGATGTTGTGCTCACCTAGCAACACACTTCATTTTTGCGCCGTCCCGATGCATCGTGCTTGGAGATGATTTGCTTGATCGGTTGGTCTCGTGATTATCGCTATTGCGCGCTGAAGTACCTACGTAGCCGCTTAGCAAAGAACACCAATGCCGTGACTAATTTTTCCATGGCGCTATAGTTCATCTCTGCTTTCTTGAGTGCCTTGCTTACAAAATAGACAGGGGTTTGTATTGAATCCCTATCTCGTTAGTAACATCGCGCTAATCGCTCCTTCGCTTGCAGATAAATACATAATCGCCTCTTCCCGTGTCCGGTGCAACAAGTGTGGGTAGCGCTGCGTGTGTTGTTTAAGCCGTGTGAAGGTTTCTTCCGCCTCCGTGGTCCACCGAAAGTCTCCCTTTTTATACACTTCGAGTGTTTTGAAAAGGGGTAATGATTTGTCTGCCGACTGGATAGGAATCGCTTAAACCGCCGCCTTTCCGTTGAGAGATTGGACTTCCTTCAATGTGCGCGGTGAAGGAAGTTCAATGACGGCCTTAGTCTTTTCTGGACATGGCTTTATGCCCTCAGGTTCTATCAGGTATCCAAGAAACATGCCTTCAGTAGCGCCGAAGGTACATTTTTTGGGATTCAGCTTCATGTTGATCTCTAGTAGAGTTTTGAACGTTTCCTCAATATCGCGCACTAACTCATCTTCAGTATGGCTCTTTATGACCAGGTCATCAACATAGACCTCTAGGTTGCGCTCACCGCTTTTCAAAGCATTATCTACTAAACGATAGGTAGCGCCAGATTCTTCAAGCCAAAGGGCATTTTTGTGTAACAGTATACGCCTTGGCTCGTGTGAAAGGCCGTTTTTTCCTCGTCCTCCTTAGCCATCTGGATTTGATGATATCCTTTGTATGCATCGAGGAAACACTTTAATGGATACCCACACAAAGACTCTATTTTCCAATCTATCTCTGGTAATGGGTAGCAGTCTTGTGGACACGCTTTGTTTAGATCGGTGAAGTCCACGCACATCCGCCAGCTACCATCGCTCTTCCTTACCATGACCGGGTTGGAAAGCCACCATGATAGTAGACTTCCGCATAATTCCCGCCTACTAGCTTGTGTACCTTTGCCAGATTGCTCGCGCATGCCTGAGCCCGGCCGCTTCTTTGGCGATGGGTGAGTATCCTTGTCTGATTCTCGCTTATGCTCATATCGAGCGTGGTACCACAATCATGTGTTTAGGCTCCCATGCAAAATGTCCAAGTTCTTTTGCAGAGCGCGACATACACCGCTCCGCCGTCGTCCGATAGTGACCTCCGATGGATATTTCTGCTCGGTATTCGTGGTGAATTGCCACCTTCGTGTTTGGAATTTTGGTTGCTGCTCTCACTGTGCCGCTTCGCATGTAATCGTGTTACATTCTCTATGCGGCACAAAGGCATTGTGAAGAGTAACAATACCACCTTCCACCGGGAATTTAAGCATCCCGCGCCCGTTGATGGCATCACAAGATAGTCGATATCCCGTGCCTCCCAATAATGCCATTGTATGGCGAGGAGATTTGATCACCATAAATTCCATCCAGCCGTCATGAGTGTTTTTATTTCGATGTCGACTAGTAATCGATTTGCCCCATAGGCCATATCTTTTCACCAGAAACCCGTTAGAGCCGCTCGACCGGGCTTAACCGATCACAGATTTAGGTCGCAGCCGCTAAAGCAAAGGCTCATACATGATGTCTGCAGATGCTCCACCATCAATGTACATGCGATGGATATCGTGACCCCGCACTTATCTCTATGGTGAGTGGTTCCACCACCGCGTTGTCCGCAGCTAAGGTGGGAAAGAGATTTCGCCCCACGAGAAAACTCCCGGCCGACCTTCCGCTTAGTGACCCGCCGCCATGATTGTATCATGTAGATAGTGTCGGCCTTGTCTTTGGGTGTCTCTTTCTTGTTCCCACTCTTCCGCCTATCCTTTCCTTCCTTTATGTTTTTGACCAAATGGTCCAATCGCCTTCTTTAACCATTTTGTCAATGAGTCATGAGTTGGACACATTCGTTAGTGGTGTGGCCCTTCCGTGCGTGGTAGTCACAAGATCCATTCCCGCTATACCGATCTTCCGAGTGCGATTTGTGGCGGTTCGGGAAGTTCGCACCTTCTTGCGTAGTATTTCCTTGGGAGTTTTGGTCACGGGTGTATTTGTCATTATCCTTCCATTCCCCGATCGCGATAGCTCCTATTACTACACTACTCCGGTCGGTGGATTGTCTCCTGTGTTGTTCCCGTGACCGATAGTTCGAATAGTTTCTTTTGCTATCTGCGCATGCGCTTCTCCTTGACGAAGGACCGAGAACGTTTCATGAGTTCATCAAGGTTTCGTGAATCTTGTCGCTCAACCTCTTGATGAGTTCGGGTTATTAATCCCATTCATGAAACCGTAAATCTTTAGCACTTCGTGGCATGCTTTAACTTGCATGCATTCATCTTTGAAGCGCTCCATGAATGCGCTTGTAGATTCTCCTTGGCGCCTTACCTCGGCGAGTTCAACAGATTTTTAGCGCACTTCTTTCACGAGTAAAGTTCAGCGAAACGCCTTTCTCAATTCTTCAAAGCCATTGATGCTTCGCGGGAAGTTTGCGTAACCGCCCGCTTCTTCCACCGGTGTGGAGTTGAACATGTGGCACCATACAGTGTGGCCAATTTTCAATTGTAGCGGCCGATTCAAAATTTTGAGGTGATCATCCGATCACCGTTCCGCCATAGGTTTTACATTAGCGTGCATGCGCCTCCTTTGTTCTCTCGAGAAGTCACCGATGCGCCGAGTGAACGATCCACCTTTGACGCCGCCATGGGAGAGATATATCTTCATCCTCCCGGTCATTATATCTGCTTCGACTTCCAAAGGTCCGCCACTATCCCCGTTGTCCGAGGAATTTCCAGAGGACGACTTTTCCTCCTTCGGGCCATACCGACCGCCCTCGAGTTTGTACTCAAGGGCTTTCACTGGGGAATATCGCCGCCCAAGTCCGTCTCTATATTCTCGCGGCTACCAAGTCCGGTGGGGACACCGGTACGCTGCTCATCCTCCTCACTTCCTTCCGTGTGCCGTGAGTTGGACATCTCATCATCCTCAACCTTTTTCCCAATTCATAAAACACGGGTCAGAGTTGTCTCGGCCGCTTCTCCTTCCGACGGCGCGGGGGAGGTTTCAGACCGAGTCAAACCGAGTCGGGCTTTTAGGCTCGACTGACCTCTTTCTAGCTTCCTCTTCCATGAGGGCGGTCAAGGTTTCGTAATTTTGGGATACGAAATCCTTGGTGTTACTTCCAGGCGACCCTTCTAAAGCAAGGGTGTTCGCTTTCACCGCTATGCCCTTGTTTTTATCCGGCATCCGTACCTTTGTCGCCGCCTCTAGCACCGATTGAAAGGGAGTAGTAAGAACAAGGCAGCCGGATCCATGCGTTAGTGGTGGTCGTGGTAGCTCTGGGTTGTCCCCAGCGGTTCCACTGTGGTGGCTTGATCCCTTGTTTTAGCTCTGGAGTTGCTCCCCGAGCTGCTTTGCGATCGTTCCACTGTCTTAGGTGAAGACCACGCCTTGGATACTTGATCCCTTGTTTTAGCAAGACTGATGTTGTCCCAGAGTCTCGCTTATCCTCCGCGAAGTCGATTTAGGTTAAAGGTGAGTTAGGGTTTTGTTCAGGGATATGATTCCTTTATATACTCTTTCTAACCTTCGCGATCCCGCCCAGTCGGTTTGATTATCTCCTTGATTAAGAGATAAAATCTAGTGACCTAAAACGCTTATCGGTATCAATTGCCAAACTAGTATACGGGTGTATTGTTCATCCGCCTTATCTCTTTCTAGTAAGCTTGTGTTGTAAAACTTTATCAATCGTAACTAGTTGGGTGAATCGTTATTTCTTGAAGTGGGTTTTGGTCGCGTAGAATAACGTGATACTTTGGTTCGCTTCAAAACTCGCTTTTTACACTTTTAATCCAAGATTCTTGTACTTTTAACGCTTTAAGTTGTTAAAATACTTGTTTTTGGCAAAAGTTTCAAACTTTATGCGTGGATATACGTTTTTAAGCTAGTTTTTGTTCAAGGGTTCGTCCCACGATAACTGCTTTTAGGAGTTTTGGTTCATCAAGTTTCACACTTTTGTGTTATTTTGGTGATATTGAAGCTATCTCATCACAAAATCGGTTTAGAAACATCTTTGGGCATAATCATTTTTACGAGTAAGATTACGCGTATCAAAACCCTAATCTTACGCATAACTTTATCCGTGGTTTGATCTTCATTTTCGTGGTTTACTCCGTGTTTTCTTGCTTGGATAAGCCCGAAAATACGTCGACTTTGGATATCTTTTGCACCGTGATAGTGTAAAGATCATTTGGGCAAAACCCTAAACTTACGCATAAGCATAAAGCTTACGCCAGAGAAATCCCACGATAAGATTCATCTTACGCCTAAGCCTAGTCTTACGATAAGGTAATCCCACGCCTAACTAACTTTGTGTCTACGCCTAACTTTAGAGTCTTTTCCCTACTTACGCCGAAGCTAAATCTACATGTAACTCTTGATTGTTACGCGTAACTTTGGTGTTTTTACGCATAAGTGCTACTTGGATTATTGTGATTTCTACGCCTAAGGACACTTCATCAACTAAGGTTCATTCAACTACAAAGATCCATTTTTATAACACAAGTTTATCAACATGTCACAACCACCATACTCTAACTATTTCCCTTACACTTATTCTCAACGACAACAACAACTAAGTCCACAACATCAACAATGGAATCAACAACAAGCAATTTATCAACAACAATTTAATCAACAACATACTCCACAACTTGGAGCAATTCCTCCACCACAAATGGTTCAAACACCACCAAGTCTTCAAGTTCAACCCTAAACAAATGAATTCAATCAACATCCATCAAGGAACACTATGAAGGAACCCACTTGGTTTGCAAAGATGTGTGAAGCTTTAAGCAGCCAACAATCAATTCATGAGGCTGGATCACTTGATAGACCTCCAATGCTCACTCCAGAAACTACGATCAATGGGTGATAAGGTTCTTTAGGTTTTGTGATCCAAGAAGCCACATGGAAAGTTCTTAAAGAAGGTTATCTTGAAGGTCCATTTGAGATGCCTAATGTCATTGTACCGGAGATCCTAATGCTAATTCACCAAGAGATGAACAATCAAACATTGCTATCATTGCACTTGAATCAAGAACTTCTACACTATGAAGTCGATGAGCTTGCAATGCAATATATCCTTTAGGATTACCAAACCCAATTCTTCAAGTGTTGATGCTCAAAAGACCGCAAAGAAAATGTGGGAACATATTCATCTACTTATGGAAGGATCTCGCACTCAATCGTGAAGATATGGAATCCAAAATTTACTTGGCTTATGAACACTTCATGATTGAACCCGAGAGACACTAGAGTCTTATCATCATCGATTTTCATACATCATCAATGATTTGGATAAACACAACATCATCATGCCAAGAATTGCAATGAATACTAAGTTCCCGAGTTGTCTTGGTCCCGAATGGGAGAAGTATGTCATTTTTCTCCGCTGCGAAGAACATGCATCATTCTACATATGGATTGTTGTACGATTACTTGAAGCCTCATGAAAAGGAAGTTGATAGGAAAGGATTCTCCGTGCTCAAATTGCTTCAACGACTAATCCGAAAAATCAACAACTTGCCTTGTATGCTCAAAACAGCTTATCCTCCTCAACAAGCAACTCAACCAACCGCCTCTACCACACCAAACGATCAATCACAAAGAACCTCAACAAAATCAATTGGTTCCTTACAACAACAACAATGATCAAGCACTTCATAGTCAAACTAATGAGGAATCCGATCCGCTCAAGCATTGCAACAAGGATTTGTTATGATTGCTAATGCTTTTAGCCGTTATACCAACAAATCCAACAATCGTATTCGCTCCTCATCTAATACACGAAATCAGTCATTGTGAACAATGGACGAGTTGAAGTTCGTAATCGTGGTTATGGTCGCCGATGGGAGGTGGTCAAGGGTTTAATGCTATGGGTAGGAACAACAACAGAGCTCAAGTGGTGGAACAGGAAATGCTCGTAATGGGTTGAATGGTCTTCGATGCTACAACCGCAATGAGAAGGACACTGGCTAATGCATGCCCAAAGCCGAGGACTAAGGCAAGGCTTATTTCAAAGAGGCTCTTCTTTGGCTCTTAAGGATGAAGTCGGTGGAACTCTCACAAACAAAGAATGTAGTTTTATGGCGATGCGCACTCAAATGATGATATGGAGGACTTGCAGGCTAATGCAATTGTTATGTTAATGGCTAATATGCATGAGTTACACATGAGTGACATAGGCCAAGTAGATGACACCGATGGCTTGTCTCGTGTACCGAACAAACCATATTTATCTCTGATCTAATATCTCCGCCAACATCCGAATCCGCAAGGCTCGTAATGTTCAAAATGAGTCATTTACATCTCATTCCGACGATTTTCAATTAGACCCGTAGTTACATTTGACGATCAAGATGACCTTATGGTTTCCTTTGACAATCAAATTGACTCCGTGGTTATACTGAGGATCTAAATAATGATCATGTGGTGACTTCCGCTGAACAAGTCGAACTTTTGCCTCATCCGATCTTGCTCTTTACTTAAAGACCAACAATCCCAAATTGAAGAATGTTGTGCATTAAATCGACCTTAAAAGTAAAATGCATCATAACCAAGGATTTTGAATGTTTACAAAAGCAACTCAACTTTTTCAAAACTCAAGAAAACGTGAAAAGGTTTTGAAGCGCCTTTACTAAATCTCATCAAAACGAAAATACTTAGAGACAGATGCGTGATCTAGCCGCTCAAGAATGCTTTGTTGTCCGAAATAGAACAATCAAACATGAACATAAAAAGCAAATTAACGCCTCACCTTGGAAAATCAAAAGCTAAGGTCGAGTTGTTAACTTGTCAAAACAGCTCTCAAAGATACAAAAAGCATTCAACGAAACGAATAGATGATCATCTTGAAGAAATTATCGGCTTGCAAAACAAACTTAAAGAGTTTAAAACTGTTGTTTACAAACATGGTGAGTCAAGAATCGCTATTGAAAAGTTTACTTTAAAACCCAATCCAAATGGATATGGACCGAATCTTGCAGACACAAACCTAAGCTTTCAACCAAAGCATTCAAACCAAATCTCAAGTTTCCAAAGTGTAATATAAAATTGATAATTCATTATGAGTGTTGTTGAATATCATCGTCAAGAGGAATTAGATGCGTAAGACGAGAGTCGATCAAAATTAAAACCGTTGTTTACAACAAACCTTTAATTATTCAAAACCATTCACTTTTGTCACACCAACGGATTCTTCTAACACACCAAGGGTTATCATAAAATGCCTCGAGTCTTCTAATGTTAATCCCCAACCGATTATGCACAAATTTATGGTCCTTTACCTTCCATCGAAAGTAAACTCAAAACCCGAAAATCGAAAAATTTTAGATATTTTGACATTTTCATGGTCGACCTCAAAACTTTACAACATGAGATAGAATATCATTATGAAATCAAAGTTCAACATTTTCAATCGCCTCGCGCGAGAACAAAGAGACATTTTTCGTAAAAATCTTTACCAAATGTTAAAAATTTGAAAATTGTGCATTGTCTTGGGAACGGACTTTCATAAGGAACTTGAGTGATGAAGGTCATTTTCGAGAAAACGTAAACATCTATTTCTAATACTAAACGTAAAAGAAAATGTTGAGAAAAGATGTTGATCGACTCTTGAAAGATGTTATCCGTGCCGATATCCATAATGTTGTGTTATTCAATTCTTTGCCACATGCATCCGATTATATCTCTCGCCGACATCGTTGATAATGTTGTAATTGTTGAGAATACCGATAATGTGCTTCGATCGAGTCTTTAAAAGTCGAAAATGAACGATTCTTACACGAACTTTCAAATGCAAAACGTCGCCTTCAATGGTGTCAAAAGATTGTCAAAATCGTGAACTTGTTTTTCAAACCAAAATTCACCAGCTTGCAATCAAACAATTTTAATCCAAAATCGAGCAATTGGATGATCAAACGTGTCTTTGAAAAGTCAAATCTCAAAATATGAACAAGAACTTGTAAAAGTTAAACAGAATATGGTGTCATATTTGATTTACTCAACAAGACTCGTCATGAAGCATCAAACGAACTTGATCACTATCTTGCACACACTAGAGAAGTAATGAATTTTGTCGGTAATATTCGCTCGAAAATCAAGATTTGATTCACACTATCTTTAAGTTAAGAGAAATGTTAGGAAAGTATGAACAACTTCCGCCACCGTGATTAAGAGAATAGCACCAAGAACACTTAGTAATCGTGAACCTAGAATCCCTACCGCCAAATCACAAGTTGCTAACGTGCTTCCTTCTATCGAAACAGAATAGTTGCGTTTTTCCAAACGTCCGCACTTCACAACCTAGAGCACTCAATCAAGAATAGGAAGTTGCACCTAAGAAAAGATCAATAAGGAATGCTAAAGTAGAAGAACACCCTAGGACTATGAATAAGACTCACGTTGCTTCCACTATAGATATTAGTCCGCAAATGTAATAGAAATAGTGATGTAACGAATGCTAAACCTTTAAGTACTTTTGATATTCACCGATGCACCTTGTGTTATTTGTCATAAAAGTATGAATTCGATTGTCATGACAAATGTGTTGCTAAAGCTATAATCTCTCGCTTACTAATCCTAAGAATCGAATACCTCTAGGCCCACTAATCATTCTAAGTCCGTGCTTGGTAGACCGCCTTCTTTAGATTCTAAGGCAAGCATTGTTGTCCTCGTAGCTCCAGCCACCTCCTAAGAATGTAGTACCACCTAGTGCATTCACTAAGACTAAAGCAAATAGTAGTTATAGATGGCGAAATGGATATATAACACATTAGGATTTAAATGGATGCCTAAAGTTATTGATGTGTGTATGTCTACTATAATCGCATCGAACCTCTAACATTTCGGGTTCCACATCTACTTCTATTCCATCCGTGTCGTCTGTGTGTAATGTAGTGATACAGATCATTCTCTGATTGTTGATAGCGGATGTTCCCGACACATGACAGCAACCTTAAACTGTTATCAAACTTTATTGCAAAGTTCATTGGCACCGCCGATTCGGAATGATCACTTCAGCCTATCATGGGCTACGGAGACTATATCAATGGGAACATCGAAATTAGCAGGTGGTTTACTATGTGGAAGGCCCCGGTCACAACTGCTTTCGAGAGGTCGGCTTTGTGATGGAGATTTGAGGTTGCTTTCCGGAGAAAACTTGTTTCATTCGTGATCTACAAGGAAATGACCTTATGTCCGCTCGCGTAATTCTAGTCTTTACACTATCTCTATACAAGACATGGTTGCTTCATCTCCCATCTACTTACTTTCAAAGGCAACATCAACAAAATCCTCGGCTATGGCACCGCTGCCTCTCACATCTAAACTTTCAAACCATCACCAACCTTGCTCGACACAAACTAGTTGAAGGTCTCCCACGATTCCTAGATTCAAAAGATCACCTTTGCTCACCTTGTGAACAAGGGAAAAGCACTCGTGCTCATTTTCCTTCAAAGGTGGAACACAGCCTCAAAGATGTGCTTCATCTTCTTCACATGGATTTGTGTGGCCCGATCGCGCTGCAAACGATCAATGGCAAACGCTACATCTTAGTAATTGTTGATGACTACTCACGATGGACTTGGGTCTACTTTCTTCAAGCAAAGACCAAGCTCCACAGATGATCATCACCTTCTCACGAAAATACGTGTTCACTCAAACACCGCCGACAAATCGTAATGCATAAAGGAACCGAATTTGTTAACCAAACCCTTCGTGAATTTTATGAGAAAGTGGAATTCAAAGATCGACATCTATTGCACGCACACCGTAACAAAACGGAGTTGTTGAAAGACGAAACCGAACGTTAGTGGAAGTCGCAAGAACAATGTTAATCAATGCTAAACTTCCAGACACTTATGGGCAAGTCAGATTCATCGCATGCTATACTCAAACCGCTCTATGATTACTAAACGCCACAACAAAACACCGCTTGAGCTTCTCCACAACCATAAACCGAATCTCAAACACTTTCATGTATTTGGATCCCTTTGCTATCCGAATAATGATCGTGATGATTTTGAAAGCTCAAAGCCAAAGTCGACATTGAGTCTTCATTGATATTGTGAGAATTCTAAAGGTTACCGGATCCGAATCGTCGAACAAAACAAAGTTATGGAAACGATTCATGCTCATTTTGATGAACTTACGGAAATGGCTTCGAGTATAACAACTTAGAACCCGGTCACAACCGCTTAAACTTCCTCAACCCCATCATCACCGAACAAAGCCCCCACCACTCACAACAAATGGAAAGGTTATTTGTCTACTGCTCAAAGGACGATATTGATGAACGTGCTCAAGGTGTATCCGCTGCTTCACCGCTCAACCCGATACTACTCTTATACCGAACACACCTACAACAACTATCTGTTGAAGAAGCACCACCAGCTGACTCCACCACAACAGCTTGAACAAACCGCTCCAACAATGATGAACCGCCGATGATGTTCTTAATGAAGTACCCCACCGCATATTTTGATCCAAATGCGTTTTTAACCCGCTTGCTAATGACATCGCCGCACTGATGTCGCGAATCATCAACAAACCATTTGAATCCTCGTAATCCGCACAATGTATACCAACATCAACCTCTACACATCGATGGACAAAAGACCATCCTCCGCAAACATTATTGGCAACCCTAATCAACCAACCGTTACGAGACAACGCCTTCACACGATGGTGAACATTGCATTTATGCACTCACCGCTCGCTAACTGAGCCTAAAACATTAAAGACGCAATGACAAAAGACAACCGGATTGAATCCATGCAAGAAGAACTCAACCAATTCAAACGCCTTGAAGTATGGAATCGGTTGAAAGACCAACAGGGTCTACGCTATTGGTCTCAAATGGATTTGGAAAACAAATTGATGTCAAGGAACGAATCCAAAACAAGTCACGCCTAGTTGCTAAGGGTTATCGCCGTGAAGAGGAATAGACTTTGAAGAATCTTTTGCTCCGCTTGCTCGCCTTGAGGTCGTTCGATATTTCTCGCGTCATGCTCATATGAATATGACGGTCTTTCGATGGATGTCAAAACGCGCTTCTCAACGGACAACCGAAGAAACGGTTTATGTCACCAACCGAAGGATTCGTTGATCCCGAGTTCCCAACCATGTCTACAAACCGAACAAAGCTCTTTATGGTCTCAAACAAGCTCCTGCATGGTACGATAAGCTATCATCTTTCCTCATTGCCAATAATTTCACCAAAGGTTCGGTCGACCCTACTCTTTTTATACAATATCACGGGCACATATCTTAATTGTTCAAATTTACGTGATGACATCATTTTGGGTCTACACATAAAAGTACTCAATCGCTTTTGCAAAACTAATGAAGAAAAATTTTGAAATGTCCATGATGGGTGAACTTACGCTCTTTCTAGGACCGCAAGTTCATCAATCACCCCGTGGTATTTTCTTGAGTCACCCAAATATGCCCTTGAATTGTTAAACAAATTTGAATGAAAACCTCGTGACACTTATGCCACACCAATGACTCATACCAAGAAGCTAGACGCCGATTTACATGGGAAATTAGTTGACCCTACCAAATACCAAGTATTATTGGGTCTCTCATGTATCTAACAACCTAGCGACTGATATTGTATTTGCCGCTTATCTATGCTCCCGCTATCGTCGCGACCAACCGAAACCCACCTCTCGAGGCTAAAAGAATCCTCCGATACATCAAGGGAACCATTAACTGGGGATCCGTATCCGGGATTCTCGTTTTGAACTAATCGCTTTTCAGACGCCGACCACGCAGGATGCTTAGATTCACGAAAAGTACTTCAGAGCACTACAATTTCTTGGTGATAAACCGTGTCTTGGCAATCAAAGAAGCAGGATTGTACATCGCCATCATCAATCAAGGTAATATGTAGCCATGTCCGCATGTTGTGCTCAAGTCATCCGGATGAGAACACAACTCAAAGACTATGGTTACGATTTGATGTAATCCCGATGTATCGCGACAATCGGAGTGCCATTGCGATCTCGCAACCCGCCAAAGACTCAAATCAAAGCACATCGATCTTCACTATCATTTCATCAAGGACCACGTGAATGTGGTACAGCTTGAATTATACTGGGTACAGAATACCAATTGGCGATCTACTCACCAAAGCCTTGCCTCCCGCTAGGTTTAATGAGTTGGTCCACCGGATTGGTATGAGGTGTTTGACTCAAGAGGAACTAGATGACCTCTTAAAACAGCCTTAAAACCCACAAACACCAAAATCTCTTTTGTAAATATTTTTCAAAAACAAAATACAAAAATATAAAACCTGATAAAACAACAAAAATATTCTTCTATCTATTTTTCTTTAAACATGTCAAGTACATATCTTCCGTCAACACTCAAATCTTTCAAAATTCAGTATTTTTACGATCAAGTGTTGAGGGGGAGAAATAAATACTTAACTGTTTCAAAATATCTGTGTACTTGCATGTTATCCTATCCCGGTTGTTTCTTTTATCAATGGTGGTAATTTTTCGATTCATTAACACCCTGACTAAAATTTATAACCTTTCATCATTTTCTTAAGTCGAGGGGAGTGTCATCAAAGTTAGTTCCTAAAATCTTTGTTTGGTAACCAAAATGGAAGTTAAAAGGCTTTGAATGAAAATGGAAAAGTGGAGGGACCAAACCGCCAAAAGGTTAAAGTCATTTTAATAAAACACCCCACCTAACATTTCACTTCACATTTATTACTCTTAACCAAACAAATCCTACGCACAAAATTCGCTTCAAATCATGTTTCGATCATCAATTTGTAAGTTGTTTCATGATCTTAACGTGTTTACAAACATTGGTTTTGATTTTTACACTAATCCAACGGTCAAATTTTTGCATATGATTGATTTGGTGTTCTACGATAAGCGTATGAACACCTAATCAAGAATGGGTGTTTGTGATTAAAAGATAGTGTCAAAATGCTTTAATAACATCAATGATACCTTTTCTATCCTCAAACGAACCCGATTCACGAATTGAGTGATTTTGAAAATTAGGGTTTACTCGTGGTTTTGGGTATTTTCAAATGTGAATGTTTTTGGTCAAAAGATTGTTGTGTGATGTTGTTATCATGATGAATTAATGTTATCTAAGCTCTATAACAACCCGTAAACACTAATTGATTGTGAATTAGAAATTAGGGTTTAATGTTCTTGAGATTTGGGTACTTTTGATTCATCGCTAATTAGGTGTTAAAACTTGGTCATTACACTCTCACAACATCTTAGACTTACCGTAAACACTTTGGTGCATATCCTATGGCTAGATTTCATACGCGTAAATTTTAAACTTTAGGGTTTTAGGCTACGCGTAACTTTTTCACGCCTAACTGCTTGAATGAGTGATTGTGATTAAATCATATATAATGAGTGTTAGTGTCAAAATTGATGTTATGATGATTTTATTTCGTGCTTGCTACCGTAAAACTCGTAATCAAGGTCATTGAAACTCTACGATAAGGATCACCTTACGCGTAGAAAGTTATGCGAAGAGAAATCTTACGCGAACTATTACGCCGTAAGGTTCTACAATGGGACCACGCGATCCCGTGAAGGATATGCGTAACAATGACTCCACGATAAGGTCTACTCTCACGAGTAAGCCTTACGCTGTAAGGTTTTTATACGCCACGCCGTAAGCTCTCCACGATAAGGTCCTCTTTCCCACGCTGTAATATTTCTTACGCTGTAGTAAGGATCCCACGATAAGCTTGCGCTCACGCCAGATACTTCTCCTGCTTACGCATAAGCTACTATTCCTACGCATAAGCCTTGATCAAACCTTCGTTATGAATTGTTACGCTGCAAACTTGTGAATAAATGAATCATATCATCACGAAACCAATAATGTCACTAATAAAATTAAACGCTTGATATGTTGTGAATTATAAGTGATAACATAAACTTTAAAACTTAAAGTTAACTAACTCACGAAACGTTTCACGACGCCATTGGATTATTGGACAAACAAGTGACTTAGGACTCAGAATAATCATTGACATCAGACATTCAATAATTAGACAATAAAACCTTCGTTGACTAACATTATGTCTTTCGATATGTTGGTTCTTTTGGCTAATGTTATTTCGCATCACGACATGGTCGCTCAAATGAATGTGGATGCACCGTAAGTTCTCATAATTGTCGACATCTTCCCTAATGGCTATCCGAGAAAGATTGGAAAGAACAACCTTAGGGTTGACTTTGAAACCCTCACATGCTCGTAATCTTCTTGTCTCATTGTCGTGGATATTCTTAAGAATCATCCCTACCGTAACATGCTCTCACACTCGCTATAGTACCGAGATCTACATTCAACAATTCGAATTCAATGCAAAGGATCAAGGGTCAAAGTGCAAGGATCGTGACTATCAATCACAAACAAGTCACCATCACTCATGCACTTTACGGGCTGTTCTTCTCATTCCGTAAATCGTACCAACCGACTTCTATGCCACACCCATCGAGGAGACAATTCTACAATTCTTGATTGATTTTGGCTATGATGAAGCCTCAGAACTATCTCTAAGCATTCTCATTCTTAAGAACATGTGGAGCTTAAGGTCTCTTGGTCGCGAACATTCCTCAACCGTGGAGAACCCTCTACATCATCATCACCAAATCGGTCTCGGTCGCGACAAGGATATGAGCATCCCAAGCTCATTGAGCTACAAATATTTTGGTCATTAATCAACAAGAAGGACATCGAAATTGAAGCTCGATATGGGATAACATGATGACATTTCTCAAAAGCTTGGCTCAAAGATTCCTATGTCGATACACAAAACTGTTGATCCAGAGAGCACTTGGACTTAATCTCGATATTCCCAAGAGGCTCAATGACCCCGACAATCACGACATGTTGATCGAGCCTATCATATCGCCGTAATCAAGGAATCACAACAAAGAAACAGGTGTGGTGTTACCCGATCACCCATCGACTAACGAAATCAAAAAGCTTGAAACGCATAAAAGGTATCGGTAGCGTAAGAGAAGGCAAAGTTGGTCATCTCGATGAAAAGCCTTCGAACACCTACCGGAGAACCGTAAGAGGAAGTGCCGGAAGTGCAAGAAGCACGAGAGTCAAAGGAAGGTCCCAAAGAGGAAACCCACTCCAAAGAAGAAAGTTCCTCTCGTGAAGTTGTTCCTATTCCTACACCGAACCACCAAGAAAGCTACCGGACGAAAGCTCAAGATACACAATCGATGAGAAGGTCCACTACTCAAATCTGCAACCAACCACCTCCCTCAAGAGCAAAACCTCCTAGTCCTCCAAATGACCTAGGAAAAGGGAAGACTCATGTACTTGTGCCATATGAAGAAAGCTCGAAAGTGATGAAGAGCAACTGGATTTATCATACAGAAGAAGTTTAAAATCGTTAGACACCTTCAAAAGCTAAAGAATTTGAACAAGATCAAATGCGTGGCCCCGAGGGTCGAGTGGTGGTGTCCACTCTTCACCGATCCCGATGCGTTAATCGACCCGATAAGGGAACCGTGCCACCACTCTTGTGCAACAAAGAAAGCTTGTGGAGGAATCTATTGATTATAACATTGAGGAACCGTAAAAGGATAAGTCCGAGAAAGAAAAGATCGATGAAGAAGCCTAGGCTCGACGGAAGTAAAAGCTAACTGACAAGATAGCGAAGGGAATTATGATGATTATCTTCTCAACAATTCAATTGCTCCAAGGAGGATACTCACCTCCAAAGGACTCGAGCCTCCTCATGTCTCCTCATCATCGATTCATCATCTCATTCTTCACAACCAACATCTAAAAGATCAACCAAATCTACATCCAAATCGTTGAAGAAGCCAACTCGATCTTGGATTTCTCATACTCATAAAAGAATTATGAATGTCACAAACAAGTCGAAAGAAAGACATGCTCTACAGAAGATGAATTTCTATGCCGATCGACATGAGATATTCATGATGATATCGACAAGATGCAAGTTGAAAGGAAGTATGTCCAGAAGCTCATGAAAGATGATCTTCAAGGGAAAATGGACGAAATGATCAAAGGGTACACTCATCATTACCTCCTTGACATTGTTCCTAAAGTTACAAAGGAGTTATTCACCAAACAACTTTATCCGAATCTACTTCATCTGGCCAAGCAGACTATGAAATCAACACCGATGCACGTGAACATCAATCCAATTGATCCCATAATATTCTCAGATGCTGAGTTAGTTGACCGGATGGTAGCTCAACTGTCCAAACGATCCGCAACACTTGCCTCTCACGAAGGTAAATTGCTTGAAGCATTGCCGAATATCAACTCAAAACAAAGATGCCGAGAAGAAGTCGAAGGCCAAAGCGCTCACGCGACGATGAAGATAAGGATCAGATAAGAATGACGAGCATAAACGTCAAGAAGTCCGTGAATCATCTTCTATACAACCTCCACCCAAACGGACTCAAAGA
Organism: Chrysanthemum lavandulifolium; assembly: GCA_022545495.1. Taxonomy (NCBI): domain Eukaryota; kingdom Viridiplantae; phylum Streptophyta; class Magnoliopsida; order Asterales; family Asteraceae; genus Chrysanthemum; species Chrysanthemum lavandulifolium. The sequence continues at coordinate 108,660,446 of CM040240.1, forward strand.
CAACAAAGGTCACCTCCTCGCTCTTCTACCGATAAACCTCGTGATTCTTCCGAATTACCACCCGAGACTCGTAAAACCGGTGATCACTTTGAGTATACGGGTGGTGACGATGAGGAAGTCCGTGAGCCCCTACAACAACCCACCTCTCCCAAACAAGTTCGTAAACCGTAATCCTCATCTAGGTCTAAACAAAAGAAGAAGAAGGCGCCCATGGTTGACGCCGATCATGGCTAGATGACGATAAAACAGAGGAATTTGCATGGTTCTCTACACTTGTTAACTCAACTCCCTACCCCGTCAAGGTCAAGATCCGTAGACGGTAATACATTGGAGCATGCTAAGATACCGCAAGAAAATTCGAGTAAAGAAGATGACGAACTGAGTTGAGGCGAATTAAGAATGAAGCTTTTCAACTTTAAAAGATAGCTCGAAAGTGCCATCGAGGTCGAATATCACCTTGAAAACATTGCTCGAGCTATGTCTAACAACATGGATTGGCTCAACCCAAAAGCAAACATCGACTTCACCAAACGGGATAACCCTCCATATTACAATCGATCGGTCTAAACCTCTACCAACAATTGGCCAACCAGATGAACCTAGGATTCCATTTAGATATTTCTTCAACAAAGACTTGGAATTTCTTCTACACGGTGGCGATGGCTAAAGGAAATACGCTACATCTTTGACACTTCCATTCCCAAAGACCATATACTCAAACCGCATAGCTATCGAGGAAAGAGCTAATCACTTGTTCTCCAACAAAGTGGAAGCATACGACCGAGATGCAATGTACGGATTCATCATTGGCCGAACACCAAGAATCTACTACGTGTCGCCAGTTCAAGTCTCAACATGCGTTGTTCAAGATTAAGGATATCATTGCCATCAAACACGTTGATCTTTCGACCAAATGGGACTACACTTTTCTCAAGAAGATTGTGGTCAAAAGGCAAGATGAACGGATTATGCATTCTCTCAAGTCGACTTTGAGAATTTGTCTATCAACGACATTGAAGACATGTACCTTGCCAAAGTATGTGGTCGCATGAGGCAATTTTCAATCAAGTACAACGTGAATTCATCAAGTCACCGCTCATCTTCATCGACGCATAGTCATCAAAGAACGTAGAAGATCTCCACCGCAGCTGAATCATATCGCACCGTGTCAACTTCACTCCACCTCGCTTGATCTTCCCGACAACAACCACCTCACAATATACACTCATCAAGAAACCATTCCCTCGCTTTACCGCAGTGAACTTCAACGAAATTGCTTAATGGCGTAGTGATCTTCACAAGTTTGGGGATCACACTTTGAAGATGGTTAGGACGGATTGGCTTATAGGTTGAAGGATATACGCCAAAAGATTGGGTCTCCTAAGCGATGGAATTCTCGTGATCAAGGGATGTGAGGAGGATCATCAAAATGATTGATGAAAGGTTGTATAGAAGGATCGCCTGTAACATTGGAAAGCTTTGTTGGTGGTCGACCCAGATTAACATCACCGCTATCAACGCCCGCTCGCACTCCTAGAAACATCATCGACTTCGGTACCCTTGAACCGCTTCTTTCATTATAAATTTGGATGTGTGATTATATATGTCTATGGCTTGTGCACACATAACAGTGTACAACCCGTTCTTGTCAAGAAAGGACCCTGTGGTACGCTTCAGTGCCACAATCCTTATAAAAGGAGTGAAAGCTTCTTACTTTTGAGTAAAACCTATCAAACCTTTCATTTTTCAAGGTTTTGCTCAAAAGGACAAGTACTTCCTCGTATGATTTTCAAAACCTCAACCGTTTATATCACTTGTTGAGGGGGAGTACTTGAGTTAAAAATTAGTTCACAAATTGTTCATAGTGGTCATCTTCCCGCAACACTCGAAATGGTCATATTTATTCTCAACTTTTCAAAAATAACATTTTATATGCCATTTTTTAGGGGGAGAAAATTATGTGATAAGAAATATGTTGTGTAAATGCAAATGAATCTTTGTGTAATAGACTTAACCAAAGAATTGACGGTACTAAACTGTTAGTAACTCGAAAAGACTTGTCCGGACGGTAATAATTTCAAGCTAGTTCGCTAGTAATGTAAACGTGTCTCGCAAAGGACTTGTCCAAGTAGAAAGTACCATTCGAGAAACTCTTGGTAGACATGAACTCGACGGGTATGACAACCTTTCGAGGCTTGTCTACACCTTCAAGGTAGTTATTAGAGCTAGTTGTCACCTAAAAGTCGACAATGTAACTCTTTAACTATGCAACGAACCGTGTCTCGCGGGGATTGTCTATCTTGAGTTGATCAATTCATAAAGTGCGCGCTTTCCCACGTGCGCATTTCCGTAAAACTCTTAAGCACATGTGGAGGGGAGTATTTCAAAATCTAAAACTCTTGAAGTGTTCAAACATGTTTTCATTCACAAACACTTTGAGAGGTTTTCATGAAAATGGTTTTATGGCAATGGGTTATAAGGTGACTAAGGTTAGGAATAACTGTCCTATGATCCGCCAGAGTCGAAGGGATCTACCCAAGGACATCACAAATAGTTAGTACTTAGAAGTCCTTAGGTACGATTATAAAAAGGAGAAAATGAGAATCGGAGAAAGAAGGAGTTGAAGAATTAAAAGAAATGCAAAGAAAAGGGTGAAAAGAAATAGCCTCCAAATTATTCAACTTAGGGCGTATAATCGGGTTCAATTCATATGCTACCGGTTGTCACTTAGTGACGCCGGTATTGAAGATTAAAAGTCGTCATGGACCCAAAGGACGATGCACTATACCTTCTCAGCCACTCAAGTTTCTCTTAAAAGAAGCTTGTTTCATTCTCACACGAACCCTACGTAAACTATTGGCTTTCTCTAGAGATCACCGGTATTGAAGAAGGAGACCCTCTCCTAGTCTCCGCCAGAAAACCAAAACGCACTATTGAGTCTAGAGCCACGAGATTCATCAAAAGATCTCTTAGGTACACTTGACATTTCATCACTTGATGTTCAACAATAAGAACATCGCGGTACGTTATCGAGTCCTTCACGCATCTTAGCAACTGTCGAGAACATTTATGAGAGGTTCACATCCGTGATCCTCGCCGATTGAATGGAAAATCCCGCCAGGTCAACATCAAACACCTCGACAAGCAGTCACTTCGTAACTCCCCGTGGATTACGCTTAGTGTGTCTCAAACGGTCTAAAGTCGTGAGGTGATGCTTCGTGTACCTCAATGACTCATCTCGAACTATAGATGTACTTCAAGACATCGCGTTATCTCACTTGTGGGACTCCAGCTCAGAACGGCCTTTGTGAGAATTAGAGTTGTGTTTTCACACTATGTCATAACACTCTCAAGTTCAAACTTGTAGGCACCGAATCCGCTTATTACTAACCGCTTTCATGTTTTCTTCTTATGGAAGCTCCGAGCGGGATGATCGTGCAGATTCTTCTCATGCTCACGCCAACATCATCACTAATGGAAGTTCTATCCAAAAGCAACACAACAATCGAATGATTCTTCGTCAAATCAAAGAATCTACAAAGTTAAAGACTTAAAGAACTTCATCAATACTCAATTCCAACGCCAAAGAGCGTGTGAGCATGTTGAAGAATGACGTGGAGACATCAGAGCAACAAGGCACTGAGGCGCACTTGATGCGCATAACAACATACTATCTTTCATCACAAAGAACAATGATCAAAGAACAAAGTTAAAGATGACATCAAAGCATAACTGCTCAAAGAAAACTATCTCTACACCGGGAGATTGTTCGAATCAAGGCAATTCTTCTCACAAAAAGAAGAATGTCGAAGACGCCAAAGCTTCTATTACATCAACGCCTTCACTGCTTTTTCATCACCAACACTTGAGGGGAGATTGTTGGAATCACTCCTAAACCTTAATTCAAGTGTTAGTTACTCATATGTAATAGGTAGCTTATTATGGCCTTTATGTTTGTTTAAGGTCAAGCTTATGTAGAAGGCCCATAAGCTTAGCCCATGTCCAATAAGGAAAAGGGAAGGAGTGGGAGTGTTGCCCTAGCTCCTTGCCTATAAATAGTCTTGTATAACCTCACTGAGGGTTGGTTGTTCAATGCATTTCTTTCACATACTCACGCCTAACCATTCATAGTATTTCGCATGTGTGTTTGTAATTGTTCATCCGCCTCTCTATCTCTTTCTAGTAAGCTTGTGTTGTAAAACTAGTGACCTAACAAAGAAAATCATGTAGGAATGAGTTGTTCAATAGATTATGAGAATAGTCTTTCTATTTAGAGCTTGTTTAAGTTTAGAAACAATATCTTCACTTGTGAAGAAAATCATCTAGGAATGAGTTAGTTTTCATAAAAGATAGATTATGAAAATAGTGTACTCTAGTGTTGATTTAGAGGCGATTATTTAAGTTTAGAAACAATATCTTCACTTGTGAAGATAATCATCTATGAACGAGTTAGTTTGCGTAAAAGATAGATTATGTGAATAGTGTACTCTAGTGTTGATTTAGAGGCGATTATTTAAATTTAGAAACAATATCTTCACTTGTGAAGAAAATCATCTAGGAATGAGTTAGTTTGCGTAAAAGATAGATTATGAGAATAGTGTATTCTAATGTTGATTTAGAGGCGATTATTTAAGTTTAGAAACAATATCTTCACTTGTGAAGAAAATCATCTAGGAATGAGTTAGTTTGCGTAAAAGATAGATTATGAGAATAGTATACTCTAGTGTAGATTTAGAGGCGATTATTTAAGTTTAGAAACAATATCTTCACTTGTGAAGAAAATCGTCTAGGAATGAGTTAGTTTGCTTAAAAGATAGATTATGAGAATAGTGTACTATAGTGTTGATTTAGAGGCGATTATTTAAGTTTAGAAAGAATATCTTCACTTGTGAAGAAAATCATCTAGGAATGAGTTAGTTTGCGTAAAAGATAGATTATGAGAATAGTGTACTCTAGTGTTGATTTAGAGGTGATTATTTAAGTTTAGAAACAATATATTCACTTGTGAAGAAAATCATCTAGGAATGAGTTAGTTTGCGTAAAAGATAGATTATGAGAATAGTGTACTCTAGTGTTTGATTTAGAGGCGATTATTTAAGTTTAGAAAGACTATCTTCACTTGTGAAGAAAATCATCTAGGAATGAGTTAGTTTGTGTAAAAGATAGATTATGAGAATTGTGTACTCTAGTGTTGATTTAGAGGCGATTATTTAAGTTTAGAAACAATATGGTATCAAATATCTTCACATGTGAAGAAATAAGGTATCGAATCTTCACATGTGAAGAAATAAGGTATCTTCACTTGTGAAAGGATTTTTGTTTTTGATTATTTAAGTATAATACGAGTATCTTCGCTTGTGAAAGGAAATTTTGTTTTTGATTACGTAAGTATAGTACGAGTATCTTCGCTTGTGAAAGGATTTTTGTTTTTGATTATTTAAGTATAGTACGAGTATCTTCGTTTGTGAAAGGATGTGAGTTCGAATTAGTAGGATTCTTAAAAGGGTTGAGGGTGTAATGATTTTTAACAAATTTAGTATAAGCTGATAAAATGGGAAGCTTTTGTGGGTTGGGAATACTAGTGTGACCTTACGATTGGCGAAAAGGAGCGGAATTTATTGATTGATTAATGGTTATATACTAATTGGTATAAAAAAATTAGCTATAAAAATACAAGCGGATTAGTTGCAGGTGATATAAATACCCAATGAAGGCAATTATCTGAGTGAGTTTATATCGAGAGGATTTTGTAAAGGACTCACTAGTTATTTGTTTATTGAATTTGAGTGAAGGGATGGTACCCGTGCAAAATTTGATTATAATCGCCTCAAAAGTGGTTCCTTTTTTCCAAAGGTGCTTTTTCTTGAAGCAAGTTGCTATAGAGTTTTCTGGTATGTAGAGGATAGAATAAATTTGCCTCTTGCTGATGGTTTAGTTTTTATAGTATCTCTATGCCAAGGTTTTGGGTTTGCACACTTTTGAGTTTCGATAATACAAAGTAGATAAAGGTGATATTTACATGGAAATTTTTCCTGCATTTCATTAGGGGCAGGGGAGGACGAGGGGAGGGGGTTCTCATTAGGAAGTAGATTTGTGTTTTATTTTGGTATATTAATTCCCTTTATGGGAACTGCTTCATGTGGCTCATGTTTCTTAGAGTGGTTGAGTATAAATTTGTAACATGGGCGGATTTGATCTCCTTAAAGCATTTTATTTTAAATTAACCGGCATTGATTTGAAAATAACTTGTAAGCATTTTATTTTAAATTTGTCTCGCATTTCAAAGATGTGCCTTGTGTAAAATTTAGCTCTTCAGAAAATAAGTTTCACGCTCATATAGCTATTTTTCGTATATATGCTATGTTAACCTATATTTGATTTGCATCGATGGATGGGAAAGCCGTGGGTTAAATCGATCGAAAAGAGATGACAACATGGTTGGGAGTGGAATTATACATCCGTAAATGGAATGGAGATGCCAACGATAAAGGTAAACACTTTATCCATTTGTTTTTTACGAGATTGTAAATGCTTCGCATCAAAAATATTTGTGTGGATGTAAGTTGTCGACAAACTTTGTTCCCGTCCCGAATAATAGGCACTAAGACCGAAGAAGACTACATATTTTACGCCATTTCACCGAAAATCGAATTCAAAGAATAAGGATAAAACACTGCCTTCCAATTTACTATCAAGCATGAGCGTAAGCTTGATTTTGGTGGTGGATACATGAAATTGCTTAGCGGTGGATGTGGACCAAAAGAAATTCGGTGGTGACACCCATACAGTTATTTACCACGCAATCTGCCTTCCAAACTATCATAAATAATTTCTCATGTTTGTATTGCTCATAGCTTAAAAATTTTTAACCCAGATATATGTTTGGACTCGATATCTGGTATGCCACTAAGAAGGTTCACACCATCTTGACATACAACGGGAAAACAAATTGATCAAGAAGGACATCCCTTGTAAACCGACTAGCTTTCACACGCTTATACCTTCATCCTCCTCCCTCGATGCTACCTATCCTATCCTCATTGATAATGTAGAGAAGGCACAGAAGCTTGTAGACTCGATTGGGACCTTCTCGCCTAAATGTATTAAGGTCCCGAGGCCAAAAGGTAAATTCATATACATGGACAATAAGTTTGTTTATACAATGTTACGAAAGTCGGTTCTAATCGATTTCAAATTGATGACGGCCTCAAGATTGGGATGACAAGGAGTTCATTGTCGACCAAGACAAGAAACCCGAGGTAATATACCACCAAGTTCATTACTCTTTATATTTATATCGGATCGAGAACCGATTGTTATTTTTGCTTCACGCTTAATACATATGATAAAAGAAACTATGTTATTTTAATAGCTAAGTTTCAAATAGTTTAGTATACAAATCGACATCATATTTGTCTTTGATGTCACATGTCACCGTATGCGCTGGATATTCTTAAAGTTGTGATGTGTTCTATAGTTTAGTATAGACTTAATACCCACATATTGTAGTCGCTTTAAAATCTCACATGGTTACAACTATCACCAAAACAATATATCCTCATAAACCGTGCTACATTTGTAGCGTTTCTTTTCCACCAATCAAGATTTGCTTTCGGTTTCTTAGTTTAGCATCTTATTTGTTGAATATCCAAGAACTTATCAATTCTCATATCTTGGTTCATATATAGGTAAAGCGGCGACGAGCTTGAAAACATCTTAACCAAAAGTTCCTTAGATTTTTGTCAATGAGGCGTGCTTTTCAAGTCTTATGGAGAAAACCATTACAGTGTGTAAAGCCTTTTGTGCAATGAGCTAATCCAATTTTCTTGTTAAAATTTCATACTAAAGCGATAGGAAAAGTGTTGCATCCCGATTACAAGAATGTGCTTATAAATTCTTGAACGATTTTTACTTGAGGATGTAAATTTAGTGGCGTGCCATTTTCATCGTGGTCCTAGTCTTACGTAATGGTAAAAGCAAGAACGAAGTCCAACTGAAAGCTTGGCATGTGAACAAGCTCGTTCTTGCTAAGATGAATATTTATTAATGAGTTACATACTTGGGTTGCCTATAAAGTTTTAATAGTTTGGTGGCCTCCTTATACATTATTTCGAGTCAAACTAACAATAATATAGACACGGAATGCTTGACCGATGTATGCTTGCCTTACTTAGGCTCACCGAACTGCACTAGGATCGACCTCGGGCTGGACTGTCAAGAAAGTCGGCATGGCTTGAGTTTGTCCAGATTCTTAGTGACACACATCATCTATCTACACCCTAAAGTTATGCATATGTGTTTTTGACTTTTAGTGATAACATACCTGTAGTAATGCTAGTTTTTTGTCCGAACACAACCTTTTATGTTTTATTGTAACGATATTTTTCTTTATTTCTTTTTGTCCGAACACAACCTTTTATGTTTTATTGTGCAATTCATGGAAGTAAGATTTTGTTTTATGTTACTTTTTGTCTTTGATTTCATACTTGGATTTCCATGGTAGCAAAAGAAACATGACCTGTTGCACCAAGGTAGTAAGTGGTGTGGCTAGGCGAGTTATGTAACGGGTAAGAAAAATGGGTCGGTTTGACTGAAACACTCTTTGCCCCAAGTTCATAAACATGATATATAAATAATCATAAATATGGTTACAAATTACTATTATTAAACTCTTTTTCGCTTTTAAGTATGAACTAACTTTAACCCGTATGAAACATGTATCATGCTTGTGCGGTGATTCCACATATCCAAGGGAGAAAATTCAAGGTTGCCCATTGTGTGGGCCCTATTTATACCGGGTTTAAGTTTACTTCAACCGATAAGATCTTGCAATTTGATTTACAGGATATCGATAAAGAGATAAGTGAACTGAAATTGTCTCTCGAACACAAGAGGAAGATTAGTGGCAACCGAATTTCAAGCAGCTCATCTAAATTTCTCCGATTTGTATTGGAGTTGAATCGATCTCCTTGAGCTTGTACATCGAGTTGTTTTGTTTGTCGATGTGCTATCTCTCGGTCAGAGTTGTTATATGTTTGGTAGGATCAAATTCCAATATATGCATACGAGTCTCGTTGAATTTGTTGATGACATTATTATCCGTTAATGAGCTTGTTAACATTGTAGAACCCAAATACAAGTTTTCTAGTAGGAAAAGCTTATTGATTTTTTCAACAGATCCCTTCGGGCTCCATCTTGCGATCTTTTATCTAAAATCTCGCCTTTTGAAAAAAATGTTATATAACGCCTATCAAGGTCGTTAAACAAATTAAATACGGATTCACAAGTTTTTACGTTATGAAACCGACGGTTCTAGACTTGCACAATTCAATCCGGTTCTTTTATTCAAGAGTTTTGGTGTTTGTCCGGTCTCGGTTTTGTGCCACCGCACAACCGCACATGACGGTTTCTCACTTTAGGAGTTTAGGGTCATTTAAGAAGATTTGCACGTTAGTCGCTAGCTTACAGAACATAGATCACAATCTGGGAATTTTGTGCCAAATTTGTTGTGACACACGGTAAATTTTCACTAAAATTTAACTGATAATTAGTAATTTATTATTACTAAGCCTAAGTCATTAAGCATACACAAGCTTTGCCTGATCATTTGAGTAGTTAACTCGCATACAGTAGGTAACTGCATCACTCTTGCATTCATATCATTTTATGAATATTTTCATTTTGTCTTATGATTTAAATTATAAGACGAGAGGGTATCTCGTTCTCACCAGTGACCGACACTGCACGCGTACCGACACTATGATAAGGACTCGCTAAAACAATTAACAAATGTCCGCGACTTGGAATATTACAAAGATAAAATATTTCAGACACGTGACAATAAAATACCACGGATAAAAAGTTGACAAACAATGATACTTTGGTCACAATACAATTTCGCGGGACACAAAAATAATGAACATACTATCACTTAAACAATAACTTGTATGAAACTCAAATGCAATTTAGGCCAAAGTATAATGTAAATACAAGCATTTACACAAGTAACACCATGTGTATTATAAATACATAAATACATATACAAATGTTTTAAAAAGAAAAACACTTATAAAAAAAATTTTGAAGATAACTCTTGTCCTCTCACCTCTCACTCACGACAAAAACCAAACACAAAACCAGGGGAAGAGATTTTCAAGATATTCTTCTTCCTCCTCTAGCCTTGCTATCCTCCTAGGCCGAATCTTCTAAATGGAGATAAATCAACACCTTCATCCAACATACCCATCTCTCTCATACCCAAATCCATGTAAACTTTGCTTCCCAAATCTCCATAGATGCGCCACTACCTTCGAAGGAATCCAAGGAGGATCAAAGTAAATCACAAGAGAGAAGTAAAATCCTTTCACCACTCTATCTCTTATGTCCAAAGATTCGTGGGTCTTGGAAGTAAGCCATTTTTGGCTTCAAACAAAGTTTCAAGATGAAAAGAGGTGGTCAATGGCTCCTCTCTTAACCTCTTCTTAAGCAACTCGAGAGACCAAAGACACCCACAAATCAAAACTCAAACACACCACAAGAGTAATATTCTCAAGGTTATCAAGAAGTTGTTGGGTTTGCTCGAATCGTATACGGGTTTGATTTGTGGGGTCCCTCGACTTGGCTTTCATCAACGCTTTCACATCTCACTCTTGATAAGGTTCATGGTCTTTCTTTCTCATAGCTTTGTTGTAATATAAACATTGTTAATGAAGTGGTAAATGGTGATGTCTTGCTTTATTTGAGTTTGTAAGTTATGAATGTGCAACTTTGCAAAATGAGTATAAACTTGTCACTTTGAAAATTTGATTTGGTCACTCTCTTGTGAAAATAGTTTTCGTCGAGGTAAACGAGCCAAGAAAATGAGAGTTAAGTCTTATAGAAACATGGTAATTTGACTATGTAACTAAGTACTCGATGTGATAATACTTGTGTGTTGATAAACAAACTATGTTAACTTAGGCTTAAGTGGTCATTTGCGAAAAAGGGTCCGTTTGGTTTTCTGTCGAGTCAGGAACAAGAACAAGATAGATGAGTCAAGCTTTTACAAGTCTACTAGTAACCCATGTCGAGACTCACATTTTCCATCGACATTCATGTCATTTAAAAGTATGTCGAACCTTGATTTTTAACTTTGCTTGAATATGAGAAACATGCTAGTCTTTCATTGTCTTGTGACTCAAATCTTAGAGGTGAACCATGTGTCTAAGCCTCTATGTACGCCTAGGGAGAAACCCAAGTCAAGAGTGCTCATGTGTTAAAATGTATTTCGAGAAATCTATACTTGTCTAGTCCGTAAGACTAAAATGGTTGACGATTAGAACCAAGTCGAGTAGTACTCTACTAACAAGAGGTACCTTCACCCCTTTTGCTCTCATGTCCTAGTTAATGATGTTAACCAAATCTCGTTCGAGTCAAGTCTCATACTTAGTCATCTTCCCTTGTTAGCTCATCTTTAATAAGTACTTAATAGTCATCGAAATAGATATGCTTGAAACTAAGTAAACGAGTCGACAACTACATCTTGGTAGTACCATGGTGATGAATCGTATTCACTAGTCGAGAGATTCGACATCATAAGTTAGAGCATGAACAAACTAAGTACACCTCGAGTCATGTAGCTTATGTTAAACTCCTATAACTAAATTGGGAATTCTTTTGGCGACAACAACACGGAATGAGAAGTACTTCAAACTATTGGTTAACACAAACCGTAATAATACATGTTGGTCAAGCCTTGTTTTCTTTCTTTTTCTTCCATTCGTAAGTCACAAAATGGGCCACGACCCAAGTCATAAAACTTGGTCTCATTGAAAGAGTTATTAGCTAGTTTGGGCCCAAACCCAAACTGGTACCCAATCGCTACCAACACCGCCACATTACGAGTCTTCGAGTGTCCGGTTGAGTAAAATAAGCTAACTCATGGGTAAAGATCTAAACGTAAGATGCTTGTTCAACGACGAATGAGTCTATATACGCATACACGAAATATATTACATAAGTTATATTTAAACTTACGCGAGTTGCCAAGTAAACAAGTGCAAAACTATATTCCTACATATATATGAGACAACAAAGGTTTTAAAACTTGACACACTTGATAATGTCTATAACAATGATTAACGACAATAGGGTAGACATAGATATACATGTCAAGTAAAATCTCTAGTTGAGAACTATATGTATTAAAACAAATTTTGACAAATAAACAAGGACTACTATATCATTTTGGTCAACCTATAAACTTGAGAGTTTTCAAATTAACTCAAGTATTTTCTAAATACAATTAGAAAATAAATAAACTAATATTGGTTTTGACAATAACATTTTGTGTCAACTTAAATAAGTATATATACATTTATATACTTACTAGTGGAACATTGTAATTAGTTGTATTAAATCAAACTTTGGATTTTTAAAACCATTATAATGTCAACATGAAAAGTATAAATATACTTTCATATACTTACTATTAAAACCACATGATCATTTTTTTTTACAAATAAAAGTTTAGTTTTATTTCAATTATAAAAACAATTGAATTAATTAAGTAAGTGATACTTAAAAACGATGGACTAAAACATTGCCCTCCTTATCTAGGTCGCGTGTCGGTGCTGTTTCACAACAATCACTAATCCCACATTTCGGATTTTGCACATTTGCTAAGGTGAGTTTCATAGCCCCTCTTTTACTTGAATAAACTGTTTTATACACTTTGGGGTGAGAAATATGCAAAACCTTTTATGGACCAAAACTATAACATGATTACTATTACGTGGTTTAGCCTAAGCCCTTATGTCCCTAGAGAATGCCCTTTTTCATGAACCGTCAATTCCCCATTGGGAAACGCGAATGTTATAAATAGATCTATTGAGGGTGACTCCTCCGCTCGGTTGGCCATACTTAGGCCAAGGCGAAACGATACCATGTCGGAATCAAGTGTTGAGGGACAAAACACTTGCTATGGGCCCCTATATTGTATGACATCTTTAGCATACGAAACTGTCATGCAGATCGGTTGCATGAACTTAGAGCTAACGTAATAGACATTCATACATATATCATTATATTCGTTGTAATGATTATATGCCTTTACCGATGGTCCAAGCTTACTATTTTAACTTAAACCTATGAACTCACCACTTTTAGTGACCTTTTAGCATATTTTCTCAGGTGTTTAAGATTTGTTCATGAAGGCAAGGCAAGAAGCGGATGTATGGTCGTAGTAGTATTAAAGAAGTGTTTTTACACAAAAATGATGTTTTTACATTGGGACCACTAAACCTAATGGGATGTACCCATTTATTTAAATTATGTTGTAAGACAGCGTTTTAAAACTATTTTATGAAATCAAACGGAGTATGTATTCCGTTCTTTATTACTTGTGTTATGATTCACCAATTCCGTAACGCTCCCGAATAACACGTATGCTTCCGCTAAACAAATTTGGGGGTGTTACATTTGTTGCAAGGTAACTTGTTTTTATCGAAAGGGTCCAATTACGAATGGAAAGTGATTTGTTCACCAATGTCTAATAAGTACAAGATTTAAAAAAATACAGGTACAACACATATGACGACTCCATTGACACTCGTTTGTCAAGCAATCCCCCAATTGACATACATCGGTTCAAAACATTTTCGATCAATATTCATCACTTCATGAATATCATTTACAAATGATTAAATGTGTTGAATAGCTAAAATCAACTCATCATTTGTGATGCAACAAACAACATATAATTAACTTGTAACACAAACAGTCGCAATCAGAGCATAAGATAGCGCTTGGATTTGCTTATCCATTGAACTTGTGATAACCAATTGGTTAGCGATAAACAAAATACGATATTGTAAAATTACCGAATGATCAAAATCAATATCGTGAAGCTACTAGAAAACCGATAAGTCAAACTTGTAATCTAACTCTAAATTACGTGAACATTATAACCGATCGTAACCACCATACTATGAGAGAAGAAACCAAAATTTTTCTGGATGTCCTCTTATACCTAATTTTCGCATTAAACCGAATACGAAACCAGATTTACATAAATATAGGAACCGAGAAGAAAGCAATAATGCCTAAACCACTTCGATAGGTTTGGGTCGATTTGCACAACCCTATCGATACATGTGCATGATCAAACCGTATATGATTATATATCTAAATCAAAATTGAGACCATCATAGAACTTGTTATAAAACCTAACATAACAAATTGAAATATATATATGATACAAAACAAATCTACTTTCCAAAACTTGTATTTCAATATTCAAACCACTCACCGAGAGGATCGGAATCTCATCATATGCTTCTCCGTTCGAATTCGGTTTTGGATTTTCACATATGAAAAGAACCCCAAGAAATGTGCAATTCTTGGATTCCATCCTCGCGTCGAGCCCGACGTAACATTAAAACCGATTTGCTAAATATGTGTTAAAGGCCATGAACGAGTGGCACAAAGCATGGCCTTGTGGATTGAAGTACCAATGAGAAATTTTGTTACGTAAGAGACGATCACCAAGCCAACACAAAAGCCCGAGAAACAATGTGAGGACGATAACTTTGCTAGCCTTTTGGTGGTTTATCTTGAGTGAGAATGTAGTACTTGTACATCCTCGGATGCAAAGAAGACAAATCATTAAGTAGTGAAGCTTGAAACCAATATCGAAACGAACTCGAGAGTGGAAGACCGCAAAAGTGCACCATAGAGGAATAAGAAGGTGGGCATGGTGCTTTTGTATGCCAATCAGTGAGTAGAGGATGTAGATGTATAAAAGCATTTCCCACACCATTGGTGTTTCATCACCTTGTCGCTGCCGAAAGTAAGAGTTTCGCTTAAAATAGATCGTAATCAACATAATCAAATGTTAAAAGCGTAATTCACGGCACTTTTCGTGAAAATCCCATAACCAAAGATAAAGTGGGCTATTTCAAAAGTTTGACCCATTTACTTTTGAATGGGTCAATTGGGTTGACGACCAAGTGTATTTTTAAATGCATATAACATCCTAAATCATTTTTAAAATTCAAGTAAACCGAATATCGGATTAATACCAAAATAATGTAACCTGTGTCTCGTAATTAACTCTTAACAAATTACATTGTCTTCGAATAAAAGTGTCTCGATCATTACCAACCGACCCGTCATGAAAACTACTTGTTTTGACCCGTTACCCAACCCATGCAACTTCCCACCTCTATATTGATACAACCAATAAGCGCTAAAAGATTTCTCTGGACTAGTTATAAAATTTATAACCATCGTAGTCACAAAGTTAGTCAAAGTCCTAGTTATGAAATTTGTATCTTCGCATTACGCTTTTTACATGCATGACTACAAATAGAGGCTTTTTCGTTTGGGAAAGATGGGAAGCTAAAATTCAAATTATCGCCTTCAAGATAAGGTACCATAAATACTTACAAATTGCAGTAATGTGGCATGAAACAACATGCTTCTAATAGAAAGTATCATATTTGAGATGTGGAGTATGCTAAATCTTTCCTCAAATCTCGGCTCAAAGCAATCACCATGCCAACAAGTGCTAAAACGATACTTGGGATGTTTGAAATGGTGTTATAGAACTCAAGAATATAAGAAGAGTGCACGACTGCTCACACCACCGTGGTTAAATAATGTGGCCCCAAAACTTGATGTTGCAAATGCCATTGTCCGATTTAGATGCTCGAGTGTACAAGGGATTATATCACAATGTAAATGATATCAAATCTTGGGTCCGACTAGCACTCGCTCGCAACATGCGAGGAAAATAATGTGAATACTTCATTTAATGCATGAATCCAACTTACGGCGCTTATGAATGATGGTGTATGCATGCCATTTAAAAAACAGAGTACAAGAATGTAATAATGAACCACATCATACTAACTAGCATCGCTCATATCCTACCATCTTAACAAAATGGTATATAATATTTTAATATATCTCGTGATGAAGAAACGAAACCAACTCTTATAGACAAAACGAGCACAAGACGTTACCCAAGTTAAGAGCAGATTCATCCCTTTCTTTTATCTTTATAAGTCTCTAATAGTCCAATTTTTAGTGATACTGTAATAGTGAAAAAAGCAGCAGAGAGATTGTTGGACAAAAGATCAGTTATCAAGCCAACTCAACTATGCTCTTCAAAAGTAAAGGGGTCGATAAGATCTTGCAATTTGATTTACAGGAAACTGTAAGAAACTGTAAGTAGGCAATTGCAACAACAGAGAACAAATATTTTGTGTGCAATAAGTTGAAGACTGAAACTCTGAATAAACTTATCAATGTACTATTCACAGATATCAATCAGTAAAAGATTGTACAAGGGGGTCTAGATGCATTGTCGATAACGCCAGCTCGGGGTCAAGGAAACTTCCTTTTCTTCGAGCAAGTTTTATAACACCCTAGGCAAGTGAACCTAATCGTTGTAGTGTAGTAATTAGGGTAAGCCACGGTATTGATATCGCTCTCTAGGGAATAGGAATGCTAGTAAGGAGTTACTACGCTAAGGTTAAGGTTGAGGAAGATTATTTTTATCTTTTATATTTTATGAAATGGAAAGGTACGAATCTCGGTATTGGATTTGGGGGTTGGTATTTCACCGATTACTCTACTATTATCTAATTATCTAAACTAAGGTTGTGGGAGTCTATGTCTAATTAATGTGTGCTCGTATGATAGTTTAAAGATGTGTTTACTTAGTTTGTATTACTCCTTAATTATCTCCTATTGATGGTTGAGTGTCACGCCTTATTCCTAGTTGCGCTGTGTGTCTAAAGTTGTAGGTATGCTTTCTCCCTAACTCTTTGAACTTACCAAAGGGTCTCGTCTACAAACCCACTAGGGATGATAAACTCCTACTCTAAGGCGCTTTTGGATGGTTTAGCCTACAACTACTCGTGTAATTATATTCTAAGGTTCACAAAGATGAATCAAGCATTAAGTACACAACGAATGACCTATCGCATTACTAGATCATTAATCAACTAAGATAAGAAACAACCAATCAATATTCAATAATTAAGTTTCATACTTTCTAAGCAAACACACAAATAAATTAGCTTGGACATGGAGAACATGCAAGCATACACACAAATAATCAAAGACATAATTGAATTAATGAAGTAAAGACTTATCTTGATGTAAGATAGGGTTTAAAACCCTAAAATACTGTACAAGACACCTTAGGTTCGGTTTTAGGTTTTACCCAAAGACTCTCCACACAAAGACCGAAAAATTCGGATTCTATATATAAGATTACAATTGCGACGGCGTCACCTTATGTTTAGTGACGCCGTGTCGCCGCCATTAGGGTTTCGCCTTGGCCACGTTAACCTTGCGACGGCGCCACCTTATGTCCGTGACGCCGCCCTCTTCACTTCGACGCCGTCGGATTGCATCTAGGCCGCCCGAGTAGCGACGGCCTACTCTTTCACAACTAGACGCCGCCACTTGAAAATACGAGTTTTGGGTTCGGCCCGTCACAATAATTTTGGGACGGCGCCACAATGTAGCACCCGACGCCGCCGCTTTCTACTTTCAAAGAATCGTGAGTGTCTCGATTTTGACTTTGGCCATTTTCTTCATATATTCGCGCTTTTCGTCCAAATAAGTGCCATTCCAAAGATTTTGCCTTCACGAGACCTAAAAAGTGAAAAGGAACGATATTAAGCAATAACGGATACAAAAGTGATCAAATAAGGACTTAAACGACCCTCAAAATGGTACCTTTAAAACCTTATCAAATATCCCTACACTTGTTATTTGCTTGTCCTCAAGCAAATGTGCTTTTAGCCAATTAATTTATAAGTTAGGGGTCATGAAGCATTAATTCAAAACGGTCCACAACACATATAAGCCCAAGAAAGTCATAACAAGCACGGAATTACATACTAGCACCTCACATGGGGTGTTTGGATACTCACATCTCTCTCGGTGTATATATGAAATATAACAAAATAGGAAATGGAAGATAAACACTCATTAACCGGTCCTAGTACATAGATTACCATAGGCTTGAGAATAGATCAAACCTCCATCGCTTACGCGAAGCACCTAGGAAAGACTATCAAAGAGGTCTTTAAAGGGTTGTAACGTTAGGCTTACGGTAGGGAAATGAGGGTTTGGTGGGATAGGCTATTTAGTGGTGGCAAGTCAAAATCTTTATGTTAATCGCATATGAAGAATGGCGCTAAGCCAAGACTCGACACTCTAAACTCTAGATAACTGAAATAAATAAACATAAATTTAAAGATAGATGTAGGATGGTAGCCCGTATGTTTGTTTTTTTTTTTTTTTTTTTTTTTTTTATATTTTTTTTTTTTTCTTTTTCTCTTTTTTTTTTTTTTTTTTTTTTCATACACTTTACTCTACCATCCTCTACGATAACATCAAAATACTAGGGATTTATAGGCACATCCCTACACTTGAGTTTTTATTACTCTAACACTAATTTGACCCGAATTGAAAAGATCAAAACACTTGGGGTACATTATTACGCAAACAAAGGGAATTTGAATTTAACGCTCCTTCCGTCATTTCATAAACTTTAACTTTTCCCATGAATCCTAATCGTCCCAAAATCAGATACAAAGGATATGACTCGACTTAGCAACTTATGCAAGCAACTAGATAATTGAACTAAGGGTTTAGGGTGATAATAAACATTTGCACTAAAAGTGAGTGCATAAGGGGTAGGCTAAGGCGATTTGGGTGTATATTTGGGGTGGGTGTAAACAATGTTTTCATTGATATTCGGAAAACCGAAACATCACGAGAACCGCGAAAAGGATAGGCTCGAGGGGTTAACTAGGGGTATCGTGTACTAAAATGAGTACAACGCAAAGGGTGTGGGGAATTACTCAACCGAGTGGAAGAAGTAATTATATTACAAGTATCAAACAAGGGTTATCCTAATGCCTCTTATCATTTAGTTATTCCTAACTACACAAGTGTAGCCTCACTTGCGATCTCGAATGCATCACAAAACAAGTTCTAGAATCTAATATACTACCGGTTCACACTCTAAGCATTGAAGATGAATGCTTTAATTCCTACTAATCTAAGGGCGATCCTCACATTTTGGTGGAATTTGGGTGGTAAAGGGTTTTGTGCTAGTCATGCAACTTCCTATCCATGAGACGCTTTTGTTAAGACTAATGGCCCACTCTTATATGTCATAAAAATTTTAAATTTGGTGCCAAAATTACCCTAACCGACATTTTCTCATGGTTTATTACACAATCACAATTGACAAAGCAAATAGTCAAGGATAAGCATAGTTTCAAAGTTCCGCTTTATTTTCCCTCCCTACACTTAAACCGAACATTGTCCCCAATGTTCCCGAAAGTATCAAAGTTATGATAAAAGAAGGTAATTAAAACGAAGAAACTAATACTCCCCGATTAGCTCGGTAGGATCCGTAAAGTGGTGGTTAAATTCTTTCCAAGAAGAATTATTGCGTGAAAAGCTCCTTCCAATCTTATGTAACTTCTTCTTGACAAACTAAACCCGCACACTTGAAGAAAACAAACGAAACCTTCGCGTAAAATCGGCGGTAATAATATATATAAGACTCGATTTAAACTAGGATATAATGCTTGTGGAATGGATGTTTACGAATTTCTAAGAAAATTAAGACCGAAAATTCCAAAATTTATAAGTAGCTCGTAAAACGAGAAAAAGTAATCGATGTTTTACTCCTTCCCGACGCCGTCAGTTGCAATCTCGACGCCAAAGTTATCCCGACAAAACCGGTCTCGATTTTCGAAAAAATTCGAAAATTTACATCTTTAGAATCGGAAAATTTCGCAAAACATCCATTATGACTCGATACAAGCATTTGACTCGAACAAACAAACATAAATATCTTTTAGTTAATTGTTATTCTCATGTTTACGCTTTTGAAAACGTGTGTAATCCTCCCTACACTTATCCCTTATGTAAAATACCTTTATATGCAATTAAGACGAGGTTAAAACAAAATAAAGCATTTTTACAAATTTAAACATGAGGATAAACAATTAATAAAAGATATATGACACTAACAAGCAAACAATTAAGCATGGGTTGCCTCCCACGAAGCGCTTTTCTTTATTTAAGAGTCTTGTAGCT
Source organism: Chrysanthemum lavandulifolium (assembly GCA_022545495.1). Taxonomy (NCBI): domain Eukaryota; kingdom Viridiplantae; phylum Streptophyta; class Magnoliopsida; order Asterales; family Asteraceae; genus Chrysanthemum; species Chrysanthemum lavandulifolium. The sequence continues at coordinate 108,680,564 of CM040240.1, forward strand.
AGACTCATAGTCGTGCTCCCACGCTTCCTCACGCATCCTCAATGAGAATTCTATCATGTTGACAAAATCTTCATCGACTCTATACCTAGGCCCTAAAGTCAAGCAATCCTTATAATAATGCCTCCTTCTTTCCCACATGAATTTATAACCTTTTCAACATCTTCCTTACTTTTGTCCTCAAAAGCTTTGATGTTGTCTCGATCATAAATGGACAAGTGGCCATACTCGCTTGTTTTCCAAGGCATCCTATAGGTGATCTCATCGGTTCCTTCCTTGAACCTAACTGCTCCATCATGCTTGTTATGGCTCATTCTAGATGTTTCAACAAACGGTTTCCTAGCACTACTTGGGATAAGCTATAGTCAATGACGATCCTACATCTTCTAGGACCATAAAATCAACTAGGTAGGTGAAATTTCCTATAAAGACATGCACGCCCTTGACTCTTCCCACAAAGTTGCAAACTCCTCCTGATACTTAGGGTCTCTCCTAATATTGAGTCGCTCATTCATAATATCATTGTAGATGCAGATGACATTACATTGATGGGGATTCCGTATCTATGTAAGCGTGGTCGACACTCCTATATCCGATCATACAAGGGATTTTTAGGTTCCGTGGATTTCTCTCCTAATCTTTGGGCATATCCTAATGATAGGTGATCGTGGATTATCGATTATGTATTGATGGTACGCAACCTCTTCCTTAGTGGGGTAAAGATTGAAGTAAGCACTATTTTCCACATCCACGTTGTTGTTTATCATGCCATTTTCCGAATTACTGCTAATCATAGAGCCAACTATAGCAGCGCTGACTACTTTCTCAACAGCTTCCCTAATTGTACTATCGAATATTTTCTGCAAATCCTGAAGGTCGGTGTTTCTACTCACATATCGGCTTCGACGGTTGTGTTGGTTATTAGGTTGGGTTTTGAGTGACATTGAATTTTTTTGTGTTGGGTTATTAAGGGGTGGTTGGTTATCATTCTCCATGATGAAAAGTGATGGGATTACGAACAAAGGTTACGAAGAAGGGGGATAGACTAAGAGAAATCTAAAAATGAGAAAAAAGTTTACTTGATAGGAATCAAGCAAAGAAACCTAAACGAGGTGGACTACTAACTAGCTATTCTATTCCCGCAATGCGCCAAAAACTTGATAACGCCACACGCTGCTCGGGGTCAAGGAACTTCCTTTCTTCGAGCAAGTTTTATAACACCCTAGGCAAAGAACCTAATCGTTGTAGTGTAGTATTTAGGGTAAGCCACGGGTATTGATATCGCTCTCTGGGGAATAGGAATGCTAGTAAGGAGTTACTACGCTAAGGTTAAGGTTGAGGAAGATTATTTTTATCTTTTATATTTTATGAAATGGAAAGGTACGAATCTCGGTATTAGATTTGGGGGTTGGTATTTCACCGATTACTCTACTATTATCTAATTATCTAAACTAAGGTTGTGGGAGTCTATGTCTAATTAATGTGTGCTCGTATGATAGTTTAAAGATGTGTTTACTTAGTTTGTATTACTCCTTAATTATCTCCTATTGATGGTTGAGTGTCACGCCTTATTCCTAGTCACGTTGTGTGTCTAAAGTTGTAGGGTATGCTTTCTCCCTAACTCTTTGAACTTACCAAAGGGTCTCGCCTACAAACCCACTAGGATGATAAACTCCTACTCTAAGGCGCTTTTGGATGGTTTAGCCTACAACTACTCGTGTAATTATATTCTAAGGTTCACAAAGATGAATCAAGCATTAAGTACACAACGAATGACCTATCGCATTACTAGATCATTAATCAACTAAGATAAGAAACAACCAATCAATATTCAATAATTAAGTTTCATACTTTCTAAGCAAACACACAAATAAATTAGCCGGACATGGAGAACATGCAAGCATACACACAAATAATCAAAGACATAATTGAATTAATGAAGTAAAGACTTATCTTGATGTAAGATAGGGTTTAAAACCCTAAAATACTGTACAAGACACCTTAGGTTCGGTTTTAGGTTTTACTCCAAAGACTCTCCACACAAAGACCGAAAAATTCGGATTCTATATATAAGATTACAATTGCGACGGCGCACCTTATGTTTAGTGACGCCGTGTCGCCGCCATTAGGGTTTCGCCTTGGCCACGTTAACCTTGCGACGGCGCCACCTTATGTCCGTGACGCCGTCCTTCGCTTTTCCGACGCCGTCTCGATTGCATCTAGGCCGCCCGAGTAGCGACGGCCTACTCTTTCACAACTAGACGCCGCCTCTTGAAAATACGAGTTTTGGGTTCGGCCCGTCACAATAATTTTGGGACGGCACAATGTAGCACCCGACGCCACCTTCTACTTTCAAAGACGTGAGTGTCTCGATTTTGACTTTGGCCATTTTCTTCATATATTCGCCTTTTCGTCCAAATAAGTGCCATTCCAAAGATTTTGCCTTCACGAGACCTTGAAAAGGAACGAATTAAGCAATAACGGATACAAAAGTGATCAAATAAGGACTTAAACGACCCTCAAAATGGTACTTTAAAACCTTATCAATTGCTCATCCTACTTCTCTAGAAATACAAAGCTATATATCCTAAAAAGCTAGTTTTTGTCATACATAGGGAATACAAACATTTTGAGTTGAGTGCTTAAACATTGTAGAACAAGTCAACAAACCGATTTTGCTAATTCACCTCACTCACAATATCACTTGATTTCCATAACATGATCAACTTGGAAGAATGTGAACCTTTAAATATCTCGGAAATTTTTCATTAGGCAATCCTCATATAATGCAAGGTAGAAAAGACCAAGAAGATATATGTTGATTCTCAAAACACGTCTTGCCCTGATAATTTTCTATTTCGGTTGTATATTTAGAACACGTGAATTGTTCAATAAAAGAGATTATGCCCACTCCATCATAGATGCATAGTCAACAAACACCTTTTATCCTTAATCATAAACTACCTTTTATGTCATCAAATAAATAAGTTGGCATCATCGAAGGAGTAGACAACTCGGGCACACATTTGAAATGTCATAAAGAAACACAATATCATCAGATTTCATAGCTTTATCAGCAAGAATCTGTAATAATTAATCATAAAATGTGACACAAACCATATGTTGTCAATATATTTCTCGATTGCTACCAAATTCCACTCTTTTACTTGATTGTAAATCATGTAAAATTTGAACAAATTTTCAAATCCAATGGCTTATATCTCGAGAGTTGTTCTAGAGCCACATTTTGTAGAATATAAATATAATTAACACATAAGCATCACTTCCACATATTGCATAAAAGATTGCAATTCCAAGATACTTGAAATTAATGGTATTGTTCTTACCCATGGATGTTCTGTTTTCTTAGTCCACCATTTTGGAAACTCGTTCCCATCAATATCCATGAACAGTCGTTTTCTCGTTGAAATAGGCTCTTGACTGCTGATGTGGACGGCCAACTCTCTTAGCACATCATGTTGCGTCACATAATAATGCTCATTTTCATAGCCTTCTAGTTCAACCACATTTTTCCTATACATAGGAGTGTTAAGTTGGTTAATGATTCGCTCCCGAACCGTCAAGTTTTGTCACACAAGCTGACCACTTGTGAATGGCCAACCGTAACAAACTTCAAACAATGCGAACCAAATGCAATGAAGATCGAGGAGTGTAGTATTTCCCGTGTCGTTAAATCCCAACGAGTCAGTATGATGAATCACCAAACGAGTAGTGATCGGAGAATTTGAATGGGAAAAGGTTTTGATTGATTATAATCAAGAAAAGTATATAAATTGCGTGGGCTTAAATGCAAATTAAAGAAAATTAAAAGATAAAATATATTAAATAAACGCTATCACTATTTGCAAAATGATGTTTTGATTTTCTTTATAAAATTTAACTTAAAAACTACGCGACGTATAAAAGAAAATGTAAAATTGAAACAATATTAATCCTAAAAATATAGAAATGACATTTTAACAAACCTAATAATAAGAGAAAATTTTAGAAAAAGAAAATTATTTTTATTACTATTTATCTAATTATTATTAATTAAAAACTATTTTACTTATTCGATAATAACCTAAAATACAAGAAAATATGAAATAAAGCTAGAAAATGAAATTATGACTTAGAAAATCTAAAATAACTAAAGAGAATTTTCAAAACTAATTTTATATTTTTCCGATTATTTTCTATTTTCTATGAATTAAAACTATTTAAAACTAATTAAATTACTAAAATTACAAACTAAACTATGAAAAATCTGGAAAAATATTTTTTGACTTTTTATATTTATCTTATCCTAGGAAAAATGAAAACTTATTTTTTTGAAGTTTTTCCGATTTAATTGTATTAAAAGCTAATTAAAAAGGCTTAAAACTGCTTTTAAATGAAGAAAATAGCAAACCGAACTAGAAAAATCTGAAAAATTCAGGAAAAGTCTAAAATAATATTATGAATCTAAGAAAAATATAAAAACAGTAGCTTATGTGAAGGAATATGAAACTGCAGTCACAAGTGCTTAAAAATAAGCACTTGAATTAAGCCAAAGGTGCCAAATGAGCACCAACTGATTACAGAAGCTAAAATATGCTAAAAGTACTCAAAATGAACTAAATACAACTACTCTATACCACTGAAATGCAAACTACAAAGATTTGAATGATTTGGCTTAAGTACCAAAAACATATTTTACCCACTACTTTGTGGCAAAAAAATAAGCTACTTAATAAGCTGAGACTCAAAACCAAAAGTTGTAACCTAAAGGAGACCTGGCTAGCTACCTATAAACCAAAAACCAGACCAAGGTAAGCTAAACTGAGCTCTTGACAAGCTCTGCAAATCACCTGTGCACACTCAGTATACACTGAGTGTGTGCACAGGGGATTTTAGATCCAAATGACAAGCCATTTTGGAGCTTGTAAAAAATTACAAAAATTCAATAAAAAGCAGATTAAGAAACTAGACCAACTGAAGTTTAAAAACCCACAATTTCACTTGATTTGGCCCAAAATTGAATCCATGAGAAATCACCCAAGGTTGGGTGAAAACTGGATTTTCAACTTTTGACTTTTTGAGCAGTTTTGAAAAGTTGACTATTTTGAGATTTGATTCCAATTTAAGAACTGATATTGATGATTTATGATGAAATAATCCTACTGCAAGCTATCTCTATGAATTATAAACACAAAACAAGCTTTTGATCTAAGAAAATTCTAACATATTTGAAACTAGAACAGGTTATTGGTGATTTTGACTTAAAGCTAGTGCAGAAGCAATGTTTTGACAGATTTGATTCAAATGACCTATATTAAGACTAAGTAGACAGATTTTGAACACAAACAAAAGCTCAAGCTCAAATAGGCCTACTTATCCAAACATAATTTCTAAAACTGTTTGCAAATTTTAACCTCTAAACTGCTTAATTATTTTAACTCAATACCTAATCTAGTTTTAACTGTCTAATTGAATCTAGATGCAGTGATTATATCAACCAATAAACACAGAATACTAATATTGCAGACATGATCAAAAAATGAACTAGTACTTACATATGTCCTAGCCACTATGGCTTGAGATTAATCAAACAAAGAACCACTATCCTATTTATATCAACCCAAATAACTCTGAATCAACCCAAATCCAGCACTGCATCACCCAATTCCATAACCAAGTCCAAATGAGCTTTACAGTTGACTTTTGTTGACCAAACACCAAATGTGTTTAAACTTGAGTTTTAAGCTTACCAAAGCTATAAGTAGCTTCAATAAGCTTATTTGGATTTAAAAATAAGCTACTAAAAGCTTGGACATAAGAGTTTGAAACCAAATTTTAAACAGTAAGCATGAAACTTGAAACCATACTAAAACTTTGAATTGAAACTTGAAAGTGCATTACAATGATTATCCAACTAAAGTTTAATACATAGGAACTGATATTACAAATTTCTTGCTTAAACTAAAACATTTATATTAAAAACGATTTGCATAAAAACATAAAAACTAGTTACTACTCTCCTATGCCTTCTCCTCTCTCTCTTTTTATACAAAAGTGCATCCTCTTGACTTCAGAGCAAATCCCACTTTAATTTGGGACCATTGGATGGCTTGAGCTATTATTGGCCGTTTGATCATATTTTGGCGCCAAAATGGATATCAACAGGGGGGGGGGTTTGAGTGCAAGGAAGGAGAAACAATTAATGTTTCTTGTTTGGTTGTTGAGGTGGGGGGATAAGGAGAGTGGAAGGTTGAGCTGGAGGGATGGTGCTTGAGTGTTGCGGCATGTTTGGTGAGGAGAAGACTTTATGGAGTGTGTTTGTTTGACCATGAAAGTTGACCGGCTTATATTAAAAGGGAAGGGTCAAAAGGATATTGGCGGGGTTCAAAACATATGGCGGGGTCAAGTAGTACAAAGGGTCAAGGTCCAAAGGGTTTAGGCTTAAATAACAAGGACCAATTTGTAATTTCAAATATCAAGGACCAATTCGCCATTTTATCAAAGTTGTTCCAAGGGACCAAAAGTGACAAGCTTCAATAGTACAAGGACCAAAATGGACATTTTCAAACTTCAAGGACTATTTTGCCAAATTTGAAACTCAAAGGACTAAACTTGTAATTTCTCAAAACTTTTGACATTTTTCACCAAAGGACTAATTTTGACAACTTATGATTTTAAAAGGACCTTTGGTGACTTTTCTTTGAAATAAGTGCTCGGGGACTATTTCGACACTTTTGAAACTGGGGACCGAAACCGCCAATTATGCAAACTTAGCTCATTTTTCATCCGATTTTAAACATTTTGCATCCAAACATATAAAATGCAATTTTGAGATATTTTCAAGATTTTGATGCATTATCGAGCATTTTAAATGTTTTGCGATCAGATTGACCAAAATGATGAGTATTTACACACTCATCAATCCCCACACTAAACTATTTCTAGTCCCTAGCAATCTTTTGAGAAAAACTTAATGGATTTGAATCTCTTTACCAAAAGCCATTACTCGGAGTAGCCAAATGTTTCAGCTCAAGTAAGAACTATGGTACATCGATAACCATGTGATTTTGAGCAAACCACCGCCTTCCAACGGATTTGATTTGTCTTTACCGAAGCCGTTTGCTTCGGACTAGCCAACTCTTAGATAAATTATCAATATTATCTTTGGTGAGTGATTACCAATTATGGTTTTCCAACCGCCTTTACCACAAGCCATAAACTTGCGGGCTAGCCAACACTTCACTAATTAAAGATATGGGCAATTGAACACCATACAATTTTGGGCAAATTGCAAGTCCGTCAACGATTTGAGATATCTTTACCAAGAGCCGCTTTGCTCTGGATTAGCCAATCCTTTTGTTTATTAGACATGGCGGATCGATAACCATAAGTTGAGTAAGTGTAAACACTTACTCCCCAAAAAATTTTGGCCAAAATGGGGAATCATGGCATAATTATATGATAAAATTTGTGAAATTCCCCACACTAGAAATAAATATTGCCTCAATATTCAAAGTATCGGGTTATGCCGAAACCGAGAACGGAAAAGGAAATACTACGACCATTATTTAGGAAGATTTTTTTTTTTTTTTTTAAAAAAACTTGTATACAACAATGGGGGGCATCTCCCCCACACTAGGGTGGTAGAAAATAGAAAGAAGTCAGAAATATGGGTGAAAACCCATATGGCATGCTACTGTTTTTGATTCCCAAGTCGCTAGCTTGACTCGATCCCCGCATTCATTGGTTCATGGGGAAAGTTTGTAAATCCGGAACAACCACAGGAGGAATGTCCTCTCCAAAATAATGCTTCAACCGATGACCATTCACTTTAAAGTTTGGACCATTGGGTTGAGATAACTCAATGGTTCCATATGGAAATACTTTAGTGATGGTGAATGGTCCGCATCAGTGGATTTTAATTTTCCCGAGAAAATCTTCAATCTTGAATTGAAAAGAATGACTCGATCCCGACGTTGAAAACGCGGTTTTGATTTTGAGTCATGAATTTTCTTTTGTCTTTCTTTGTAGATCAAAGAGTTCTCGTATGCATGATCACGGAGTTCATTTAATTCATTCATTTGAACTTTCCTGATCACCACCGTCTGAATATCGGTTGGCATGTTTCAAGGCCCATTATGCCTTGTGCTCAAGCTCAACCGGCAGATGACATGCCTTCCGTACACAAGCTTGTATGGAGTGCACCCGATGGGTGTTTTATAAGTCGCACGGAAGGCCCAGAGCGTCATCTAGCTTATCCGACCAAGAGGCACGGTTTTAGCCACTCGTCCTTTCCAAGATTCTTTAATCCCGGTTGGAAACTTCCACTTGCCCACTTGTCCGGGGTGGTACGCAGATGAGAGACGGTGAGTTACACCATACTTTTGCATGACTCTATCAAACCGGTCATTGCAGAAATGCGCACCACGATCACCGATTATAGCTCGTGGAGTTCCAAACCTAGCAAAAGAGATTTTAAGAATTTCACAACAACTCGGGCATCGTTGGTAGGTAAAGCTTCGCTTCAACCCATTTTGACAAATAGTCAACGGCCACGAGTATGTATTTATTACCGCGAGAAGAAGAAATGGCCCCATAAAGTCAATGCCCCGGATGTCAAAATCTCACACACTTGAATGGCGCTTTGCGGCATTTCATTTCTTTGTGAGATATTCCCATGACGTTGACAAGCGTCACGGTTTTGACAAATTCATGGGCATCCTTGTAAATCGTGGGCCAATAGAATCCGAATCAAACACCTTCATGGCGGTGTAGTTGGGGCTATGATGTCCCCAAGAGGTCCGTAATGGCAAGACTTGAGAATGTCATTGGCTTCCCGACCATACACACATCGCCTGATGATTTGATCCGCGCAAATTTTGAATAAGTAGGGTCGTCCCGAAGTAATGTTTCACATCTTTAAAGAATTTGTTTTCCGTTGGGAGGACATCCCTTTCACCACAAAGTTACCCGCATGGTAATTGCAAAGTCAAGAAACCATGGGGTAGAAGAGTCTCCACGAAAAGAAACCACATTGAGTGTTTCGAGAAGAAATGTTTCGTTTATTTCCTTTTTATCGAACACATCTTGGTGAGGGTTTTCTAGACGGACAGATGATCGCACCGTGTTCTCGGCTCCTTTTTATCACGTATAATGATATCAAATTCTTGTAGGAGGAGAACCCAACGGAGCAATCTCGCTTTGCATCTTGTTTTGCAAAGAGATATTTGAGAGCGAGTGATCCATATACACCACGCATTTGGTCAAGATAAGGTATGGTCGAAACTTTCAAACGCATACACCACAACTAATAATTCTTTTTCCGTAGTGGTGTAATGGGTTTGAGCTTGATCATAGTTTTACTTGCGTAGTGGATAGGTTGAAAATGCTTGGTTTTATGCTGCCCGGATCCGCACCGATAGCAAAATCACTTGCATCGCACATGAGTTCAAAGGGTAAATCCCACCGGGGCAACTAGAATGGGTGATTCCGTAAGCTTTTTCTTTAATGTTTCAAAAGCTTGATGCACTCGAGAGAAGATAAAGGAGCATCTTTTTCAAGAAGATGGGTCATAGGCCGAGCGATTTTAGAAAAATCTTGTATGAATCTGCGATAAAACCCGGCATGACCTAGAAAACTCCTAATACCTTTGACGGTAGTAGGATGAGGCAATTTAGCAATAACATCAACTTTTGCTCTATCTACCTCAATCCCATTTTTGGAAATCTTATGGCCAAGGACTATGCCTTCTTTGACCATAAAGTGGCTCTTCTCCCAATTTAGACAGAGATTGGTGTCTTCACATCGTTTTAGCATTTTATCTAAATGGGAGAGGCATGTTTGAAATGAGTCCCCAATGACCGAGAAGTCATCCATAAACACCTCCATTGTTTCCCCGATCATGTCGTGGAAAATTGCCATCATACATCGTTGGAACGTGCGGGAGCGCTACATAGGCCAAAAGGCATACGTCTCAGTAGGCAAAAGTTCCGTATGGGCGGTGAATGTGGTCTTTTCTTGATCCAGCGGATCAATGGGGATCTGAGTAACCGAGAAACCATCAAGGAAACAATAGTACTGTTCCTCGCTAATCTCTCAAGCATCCGATCCATGAAGGGTAGAGGAAAATGGTCTTCTGGGTGGCTTCGCTTAACTTACGATAGTCAATACACACACGCCATCCCGTAACCAATCGAGTTGGAATTAACTCGCTTTCTTCATTCGTGACAACAGCTTATGCCACCCTTTTAGAACACGTTGAATTGGCTAACCCAAGGACTATCGAGATCGGGTAAATTAAACCGCATCAAGAAGTTTGAGAACCTCTTGTTTGATAACCTCATGAATCTTAGGATTCACCTTCTCTCGATGTTGATCGCTGGTTTGAAGTCATCCTCCATTAAGATTTTGTGAGTACAAAACTCGTGGTTGATACCATTAATGTCGGAGAGTTTCCAAGCAATTGCTTGCTTGTGTGACTTCAAGACCTTTATGAGAGCTTTTCTCCTCCTCGCTAAGTCTTTAGCAATTATGACGGTAATTTATCATCACCCTCTAAGAATGCATACTCGAGATGAGGAGGAAGGTCCTTAAGTTCAACCTCGGAAATTCTTGAGTAGATGTTTGTACCGATTTGATTTCCTCAATCGTGATTTCTTTCGGAGGAGTGAAGGTAATGGATCTTCATTTAACAATTGCTCAAGATAAAGGATATCTCCTCCGAATCATAAACACCATCAATTCCAGTGAATTGATTCATCACTAGCAAGAAACTCATCGATCTCTTCCAGAAGAAGTCACCTCCTCAAACGGAGTGAGAGAGGGAAGAGTCGGCAATGATTGGTTTAGAAGATGTGGTGGAATCCCCACTCACGTAATTATGAAGATAACCAAGAAACTCTTGAGTACTCCTCAAGCAATATCAATTACATCGACTCGATTAATTGATTCAAGATCATAATTTGAGGAGTACCTCGAGTTTGATCAAGGTTAAAGGTGATGACTTCATTACCCACACGTAACGTGATTTCTTGCTCAAATACATCAATGAGAGCACGGCCCGTTCTCGTGAATCCTCGTCCAACAATGAGGGAACCCGAGGATCGTGTCGAAATCAACAACCACAAAGTCACCGGAAAATGGAACTTTCCTACTTTCACGAATACATCCTCGGCGATGCCAAGAGGACGCGATATAGAACGATCCGCAAGCTCAAGAGTCATGCGGTGGGAATAATTTCGAAGAGAAAGCTTCTTCCACATCGAATAAGGCATCGATTGATGCTTGCTCCAAGATCGGCAAGGGCAAAGCATTCAATCATTCCTGTAAAACACAAGGAGAAGAAATTTTCCAGATCTCCTAGCTTCTCGGGAAGCTTTTTAATGAATCACGAAAGCGCTCTCGCTCAAAGGAGTTTTGGCCATTTCAAACGACTTTTCCTTGTTGCTCAACATGTGTTTGAGAGTTGATGCAAACTTGGGCATCAACATGATAGCATCCGCAGCTTATGTCAAATGTAGCTCTTGGAAAATTTGAAAATTTTTTCCATTTGATGACCGGCTTTTTCGCGAGTTTTGCTCATTTAAACGTGAGGGTAAGGAATAGAAGTTTTGGATTTGGGGTTGTCAATCGGAGGTTCAAAACAACTCGAGTTTGGTTTTGGGTTTCGGACAACCCGAGGATGGACATTGCCGGTACCTCCGTTATTAGTAGGAAGTTCCTTGTCCTTTGTCGCCTCGGTTCACTTTCCACTACCTTCGGAGAGAAGAAGAAGAGGTAGTAGGAATAGCGGGTCCATCATACGGCACCACTTCGGTTGTGATCGCCTTTGCATCGCCCCTCGGATTAGCGATCGTGTTGCTAGGTAAAGTACCGAGCCCGAGGGTCGATCATTTAAAGACTTCTTAATGTCGAAAATCGCTAACCAACAACCGATTCATTTCCTCTTGATTTCATGAATTGTTTCAACAACTCATCGGATGATGGTCCAGTTGGAACAATGGCTTGAGTTTGCACAGAAAATTCGCCTCTATTGTTTGGATTAGGGCCTTGATTTTGAAAATTTCTGGATTATTGCCATGAAAATACCACGGTTGAAATTTCCGACGACTGGTTTCTATTAAAATTTCCGGTTTTGGAAATTTTGATTTTGATTTTGAAAACCGTTGTTTTGATTAAAATTACCTTGGTTTTGAAAACCTTGGTTTGTTCTGCTCGATTTTGATTACGGTTTTGGTTTTGGTTGAAACCGGTGTCCGTGTAGTGGTTAGGACGGTGGTTCGGTCTATAGAGCACGGTATTGGTTGCCTCTGGATTAGAAATCCCGCACAGCGTTAGCTTCAAAAGGTTACCATCGGTGGCCATACAATTGTAGTAAGCATGGGGCCACCGCAAGTAACACGACTTCCACTTTCTTAACTTCACAGGAGGTGAAGTTTGTGGAAAGAAACTTTCTTTTGGTTGGAGAGAACCAAAGCTTGAATTGCTTCCGTGAGTTTATCAATCTTAGCATCGGTGCTAGATTGACTCACGGCGATGAAGTAGAAGGACCAACACCGACTTGGGAAACAACCGCTTGCTTCATGCAAAGGCGGACTTTAGACTTGTTTTCAATGATCGCTAAAGCTTCTTTGACAGTTTGCTCAAGAAATTTCCTCCAATGGAGGAATTGAGAGAATCTTGATCGATTGACTCACCCCATTATAGAAAGTATCGAGTTGCATCAACTCGGAGAAACCGTTAATGAGGACATTTATGAGCAACTCCTTAAAACGATCCCACGATTCATCAAGGATTCATCAAACTTTTGTGTAAACTTGATGATTTCATTTTAAGACTCGTGGTTTTGGAAGGTGGATAGAATTCATTCACAAATTTCTTCACGTGTCTTCCCATGTTTCAATTGATTGAGGGGTTGTTTTCAAGCCAAATCCGGGCTTGCCCTCAAGAGAAAATGGGAACAGAAGAAGCTTGACAAAGATCTGTAGGGACATTCTTGTATTTGATGGTAGATGCAATCTTGTTAAACCATCGAATATGAGCATGAGGATCATCCCGCTCAAAACCATAGAATTGACTTGAGGTTACAAGATTCATAACCCGGTTTTGAGTTCAAAATTTTCACCACAATGGTGGGATAACAATAACATCTCCATACCCGTCGATGGGTGCACGAGAAGCTCACATAGGACGTTCTTCCGCCATGATAACGGAAGTAGTGTGAGCAATCCGGATCTCAAATCCGATGATGGGCGAGAAAGTCTCACGGACACGCCTTCTTGGAATCTTGACAAGCTCACGAAATGGGCTTACAGATCTAGAAGAGCGAAAAGATACACTAGAGTTAACTCTAAGGGATCTCGAGTTAAGGAAAGGAATGGGAATTATGAAAATGGGGTAAGAAGAATCTTTTGAGTTTTCGGTTTTGAAAAGTATATATAACAACAAATCCAATTAAAACAAAATCGAGGCAAAACAACGGTGAACTTAAACCAATAATCACAAGATGAATGGCTTTTTGAAAAAGGTACACCACCACAAGGACACAAAGGCAAGTTTTAATCTTTGGTTCGGGAACTTATTATGGTCGTACCCCAGCTTAGGTAGTACACCGCCTTGGTTTGCGGTGGTAATTTTTATGTTGTTATTATTAAACAAAGAAAACGACAAATCGTTTTGTATTTTATCTTTGATACATATATAGAAACAAAAGGAAAATATTTTTGTGTTTTATACGTTTTGGATGTTTTTGGGTTTTGGATTTTTATAAGAAAATATATAGATATAGATAGATGGTATGAACAAAGAGTGAATATTCAAATCACTAATCGCTAAACGGAAGATAATTAGCACACTCCCAAGTGGCGCCAAAATTTGATTCGCTCCCAACCGTCAAGTTTTGTCACACAAGTCGACCACTTGTGAATGGCCAACCGTAACAAACTTCAAACATGCGGAACCAAATGCAATGAAGATCAGAGGAGTGTAGTGTTTCCCCAGGTCGTTAAATCCCAACGAGCTGTGCGATGAATCACCAAACGAGTAGTGATCGAGAGAATTTGAATGGGAAAAGGTTTTGATTGATTATAACTGAAGAAAAAGTATATAAATTGCAGGGGCTTAAATGCAAATTAAAGAAAAATTAAAAAGATAAAATATATTAAATAAACGCTATCACTATTTGTAAAATGATGTTTTTGATTTTTCTTTTATAAAATTTAACTTAAAAACTACGTGACGTACAAAAGAAAATGTGAAATTGAAACAATATTAATCCTAAAAATATAAAAATGACATTTTTACAAACCTAATGATAAGAGAAAATTTTTAGAAAAAGAAAATTATTTTTATTACTATTTATCTAATTATTATTAATTAAAAACTATTTTTACTTATTTGATAATAACCTAAAATACAAGAAAATATGAAATAAAGCTAGAAAAATGAAATTATGACTTAGAAAAATCTAAATAACTAAAGAGAATTTTCAAAACTAATTTTATATTTTTCTGATTATTTTTCTATTTTCTATGAATTAAAAACTATTTAAAACTAATTAAATTACTAAAAATTACAAACTAAACTATGAAAAATCTGGAAAAATATTTTTTTGACTTTTTATATTTATCTTATCCTAGGAAAAATGAAAACTTATTTTTTTGAAGTTTTTCTTATTTAATTGTATTAAAAGCTAATTAAAAAGGCTTAAAAACTGTTTTAAATGAAGAAAAATAGCAAACTGAACTAGAAAAATCTGAAAAATTCAGGAAAAGTCTAAAATAATATTATGAATCTAAGAAAAATATAAAAACAGTAGCTTATGTGAAGGAATATGAAACTGCAGTCACAAGTGCTTAAAAATAAGCACTTGAATTAAGCCAAAGGTGCCAAATGAGCACCAACTGATTACAGAAGCTAAAATATGCTAAAAGTACTCAAAATGAACTAAATACAACTATTCTATACCACTTAAATGCAAACTACAAAGATTTGAATGATTTGGCTTAAGTACCAAAAACAGATTTTACCCACTACTTTGTGGCAAAAAAATAAGCTACTTAATAAGCTGAGACTCAAAACCAAAAGTTGTAACCTAAAGGAGACCTGGATAGCTACCTAGAAACCAAAAACCAGACCAAGGTAAGCTAAACTGAGCTCTTGACAAGCTCTGCAAATCACCTGTGCACACTCAGTATACACTGAGTGTGTGCACAGGGGATTTTAGATCCAAATGACAAGCCATTTTGGAGCTTGTAAAAAATTACAAAAATTCAATAAAAAGCAGATTAAGAAACTAGACCAACTCAAGTTTAAAACCCACAATTTCACTTGATTTGGCCCAAAATTGAATCCATGAAAATCACCCAAGGTTGGGTGAAACGGATTTTCAACTTTTGACTTTTGAGCGCTTTGAAAAGTTGACTATTTTGAGATTTGATTCCAATTTAAGAACCGATATTGATGATTTATGATGAAATAATCCTACTGCAAGCTATCTCTATGAATTCTAAACACAAAACAAGCTTTTGATCTAAGAAAATTCTAACAGATTTGAAACTAGAACAGGTTATTGGTGATTTTGACTTAAAGCTAGTGCAAAAGCAATGTTTTGACAGATTTGATTCAAATGACCTATATTAAGACTAAGTAGACAGATTTTGAACACAAACAAAAGCTCAAGCTCAAATAGGCCTACTGATCCAAACACAATTTCTAAAACTGTTTGCAAATTTTAACCTCTAAACTGCTTAATTATTTTAACACAATACCTAATCTAGTTTTAACTGTCTAATTGAATCTAGATGCAGTGATTATATCAACCAATAAACACAGAATACTAATATTGCAGACATGATCAAAAAATGAACTAGTACTTACATATGTCCTAGCCACTATGGCTTGAGATTAATCAAACAAAGAACCACTATCCTATTTATATCAACCCAAATAACTCTGAATCAACCCAAATCCAGCACTGCATCACCCAATTCCATAACCAAGTCCAAATGAGCTTTACAGTTAACTTTTGTTGACCAAACACCAAATGTGTTTAAACTTGAGTTTTAAGCTTACCAAAAGCTATAAGTAGCTTCAATAAGCTTATTTGGATTTAAAAATAAGCTACTAAAAGCTTGGACATAAGAGTTTGAAACTGAAATTTTAAACAGTAAGCATGAAACTTGAAACCATACTAAAACTTTGAATTGAAACTTGAAAGTGCATTACAATGATTATCCAACTAAAGTTTAATACATAGGAACTGATATTACAAATTTCTTGCTTAAACTAAAACATTTATATTAAAAACGATTTGCATAAAAATATAAAAACTAGTTACTACTCTCCTATGCCTTCTCCTCTCTCTCTTTTTATACAAAAGTGCATCCTCTTGACTTCAGAGAAAATCCCACTTTAATTTGGGACCATTGGATGGCTTGAGCTATTATTGGCCGTTTGATCATATTTTGGTGCCAAAATGGATATCAACAGGGGGGTTTTGAGTGCAAGGTAGGAGAAACAATTAATGTTTCTTGTTTGGTTGTTGAGGTGGGGGGATAAGGAGAGTGGAAGGTTGAGCTGGAGGGATGGTGCTTGAGTGTTGCAGGCATGTTTGGTGAGGGAGAAGACTTTGGCGGGAGTGTGTTTGTTTGACCATGAAAGTTGACCGGGCTTATATTAAAAGGGAAGGGTCAAAAGGATATTGGCAGGGGGTTCAAAACATATGGCAAGGGGTCAAGTGGTACAAAGGGTCAAGGTCCAAAGGGTTTAGGCTTAAATAACAAGGACCAATTTGTAATTTCTGAAATATCAAGGACCAATTCTGCCATTTTATCAAAGTTGTTCCAAGGGACCAAAAGTGACAAGCTTCAATAGTACAAGGACCAAAATGGACATTTTCAAACTTCCAAGGACTATTTTTGCCAAATTTGAAACTCAAAGGACTAAACTTGTAATTTCTCAAAACTTTTGACATTTTTCACCAAAGGACTAATTTTGACAACTTATGATTTTAAAAGGACCTTTGGTGACTTTTCTTTTGAAATAAGTGCTCGGGGACTATTTCGACACTTTTGAAACTTGGGGACCGAAACCGCCAATTATGCAAACTTAGCTCATTTTTCATCTGATTTTAAACATTTTGCATCTGAAACATATAAAATGCAATTTTGAGATATTTTCAGTATTTTGATGCATTACTGAGCATTTTTAAATGTTTTGCAGTTCAGATTTGACCAAAAATGATGAGTATTTACACACTCATCAGTTAATCTATAGAAAAGTAACATATCTCGGTATTAATTTAGTTCTTTTTCAAAATGGCAGAACACCTTATTGGCATTAAATTTATAAGATTTCGCGAGGAGAGCTCAAGAAGGTAGTCTCTGGCATCTGCATCCTTTCCATCACCGTACAACTCCGCCCACATATTCATAAGAATGTCTGCAACATGCGCATCATCAGGAAATGCACCGAGGTCTAAGAAACTATTATTGGCAATAGGCAGCTCATCCAATGCGTCTATGCTGGTCTTGAGACAATGCAATAGCCTTTTGTCCGATCAAGAATAGATTGACCTTCTGAGAGTTTCTTGGGAGTAATTTTCGGTGAGCAAAGGTCGCCTACATAGTGATGCTCAAACCGCCATAAGTTCCGCCAATGGAAATCCCTTGCAAAATTCGACCGCCTACATCGAATATATATATATATATATATATATATATATATATATATATATATATATATATATATATATATATATATATATAAGTATATCATGCTTAACTATGGATCAAGAAATGTATTTCTTTTTCTACCTCGTTCACATGATCATTTGGCACACCATCTCGAATCCCATTTGGTGAAAAGGCATAGTGGCAAAAAAGAGTCCTTGCATCTTCATGATTCAGCAATCTCAACTCTAATGTTCAGCCTAAACTATTAAGCAAGAACCTTGATGTGACCATAATTTTGTATCCCGGTACAAAATTACCCTATTAAAGGACTCTTTCTTCACCCGAATCTTGCTTCTTCTCCATTCATGTAGGCCCGGCCTTGTAATCATCTTCATTTTGTAGCTGACAATGAAATGTACAGATAATAATAGCTACGACTTTTGGGCTATATGTATATCACGTAATCGAAACAGGATAGCAAATTTCAACTGTCATGATTGATAAATTGAGCCCCTTCTCTAAAAAAAAACTTGATAAATTGACTCGTAGATTCAACATTGACAAACATGGAGATAGTTAGCATTATATGATATAAGATACAAGAATTTCAACCCTTTTTAAAGGCCATGTATAATTGGTTAGAATCCAAGAACATCACTCACTTCTACATAACCCCATGAATTCAATAGTCACAAGAGAGAGCCAAAGTTGACACGGGTTGTGACATAAAATGGACGAAAATTGAAGTTTACACTAAGGTTTAAGATGACATCCTTATAGGTACCTTCTTGCGAGTGCTCGGACCTTTGTATCAAAATGTGAAGATGTAATACGAGATCCTGGCAGGTAGAGAGGATTCAGAAGAATCTACAAAAGGTTGAATGTAATATTAAAACACTTGGTAAGGTGAAACAAATTAAAACACTAGTTTGCCAACTAGGAACATATATGCACTTTAGGAGAGCACTCGCAATCACAAAAACACTCAAAAAGTAAAACTTGCCTTTATATAGAGCTCGTGGACCTCCTGGAAAAAGCTCTTGATTCCATCATCATTACGAGAGTCATGAAACAACATCAATCGTGTATGTACAGATTGAGTTAAGAAAAATAAATGAAAAGACGCCAATACAAATTCACTGATTATACAAACTATGAAACCTTTTTAGCTAAATGGCATTGAAAAAAACTGAAAACTCATTCCAAACTCCAAAGTGTAAGTAGTGTGTTCTTCGGTGTAATGCAATGTTGGGCTAACTAACAAAAAAACTATTAAAAGAAGGATATAACCAGCTGTCACGTATAGTGACACCACCAAATCGGTGAACCTGTCAATCGCTTTCAAAAACCTGGAACCAGAAAAGTTAAAACGTAAGTACCTAACCACGGAAGATCAGATAAATTAAAAGAAACATTTCGGCATTCCCGATATCACTCTTAACAAACTCAAAGTGCATAATCGTATTAATAGACTCACTGATCAGAAGGTAGTTGGCTATATCAAGACTCCGATATCACTTTTAACAAACTCAAAGTTAGAAGATGATCTAGAGGTTAAGGTTCTTAAGACAGAACAATAATCAAGCTTGTCAAGGACGAAAATCTTGTAATCGTGATAGCTTCGATGAGGCGTTTAGCGACATGAGAGGCAATGAAGCCAAGAACCACGGTGATTAAGATGGTCTTTGGCATGCAAATAGCCATCCCGATCTATACAAACATAAACAAATCAAAACTCTAACTCAAAATCCACACGCTAAACACAAATAAATCTTACTTTAAAAGTATCAAAACCACATGAATTTCGCTCAATAACACGTGAATCGCTAAACAACTTGTAATATTATTACAGGTCTAAACAATGCTCAACAAACACAATAACATATTGAAACTGAAATCTAATAGATCAATTAGCTTCTTTTCACTGAAAAATACACATGATTGCCATAGACACACGATCTTTAACAAACTAAAACAATGCTTTCCACAATTTTATGCTCAAATAACAACATTGATCACCCAATCCAGTAGTAGCTACTGCATATTGACTAAAATAAAAAGACACATAACTGATCAATGATTCTCTTCACGCAGAGGATGCTCTTACTAAACTTTTCACGCGAAAAAAAAAAAAAAAAAAAAAAAAAAAAACTGTATAATAGAAAGGAAAAAAAAAAACCTTAGGTTACCAATTCCTTATTAGCATAACTGCAGGTGCAGATGATAGAGGTGGCAAAATGACTGTATAATAGATAAATTCAAAAGATAGTAACCTCCAAGTCTTCCAGCGTTAAACGCATGTTTCGTGTTCCTGCCTTTTTGCTACACTTTAGCCAGATTTTCAAAGTTATAATGCTAGTAACTTTGAAAACCGGGCTAAAGTCGAATTATGATATTTACAAGCAATGGTAGTAAGCCGAATTATGATATTTACAAGCAATTTCCACTACACTTCTTCCAGGTTATCCAACGTCATGTTAGATCATAAGCCAATAATGAGAGAAACTAACTACGTATTTATATGTCCTTTGTGTGTTGTATCTCTGGAATGTGATGTTTGATGCAAAACGAATATTTTGCATCATTTGACCTAACAAAGGTGTAACGGGTACCATAAGGCAAAAGGATTTCTAGTTGTACATCACGAACTGGATCTAACCAAGCCAAAGTTGCAAAAGGATTTCGACTTAAACAAACCGCCAAAGAGGAACCTAGTGGGAGACTTTTGAGGACTTTGATTCGATTCTTGAGGGTTGCATTTTACTTTAAGCATTGTTTGGCCGATTTCTTTCCTTATGTAATCAATAATCTTGGAGCCAACAGGGTACCCTGAGGCATCACAGACATAGAACGTATTTACAGCTTTGCCACCCCGTGTTGCCACCTCAGCTCTCGTGACCGTGAGACTATTCTCATAGAAGATACGAGTCACATCTGATAAAAGCCCGATTATGTCCGTTGTACATAGTTCAAGCTTCAATCCCTGCACAAACATGTAACCATTAGTCTAAGTTTTGTACGTTGTGCGTAGAGTTAAAGAAATATAATACAGATAAGCACCATTATTGCAGATATAATTTATTTTTCGTTGTCTTACCTCAGATACTCTTCTTTCTATGGCTGCTTCGATACATTGGATCATTCTTTGTCTCTCGGCTTCTGATTTCACATGTGAACCGTCTACATGTCTAATACAATATTCCTATAAACATGAAAGCACATTATCGCGCTTTACAACTAACGATAGCAAAAATACTAAAATCTCGTGAAAAGTTAACGAACTGGTAAGCTTCGTGTCCTTGAAGATCTACATGCCCATGAATCACAACGCACTCCATATGAACTCGCTCTTCCATGGTCATTGAATAAAAAAAAAAAAGTCGAGACCAATGACCACTTAAGATTTTATAACATCTAGGGACTCGGATTTAATACATGTATATAACGATAAAATTTGGGATCGCTTGGTCTTTCTCATGACTCATACCACTCTCAAGTGGCTATTTTTCTATCCACCATTGTGTTTTCAAAAGTTTCAACTCACTATTCATACCTTCCTCGTATTTTGGGTCGGATTCTCCTTCAATAATCTTCTTTTCGTGTAATGTGCCCGAGTGGGCCAATCACATACTCATAGTCATGGTTCTCTAATCTAAAAGAAACAACATAACATCCCCGGTTTACAAGGAAGCATCAAGAATCAACCATAAGTATGAATTCATAAAGGTTTCGAACTATTTGGCAAAATGCGAAAAAATATATGTAAAAAACATATGGGGACGACCACGCATAATGTGGTTCAATCGATACATTTATGATCTGATTAGATGATATTTTCAATTTAATTAGATTCATTTATACAATTAGCAGCTACTTAGAAGCTAAGGTTATAATTTTTACTAATAACTAATGTGTAAAGATTTATAGCAATGTTTGCGAAACCAATAAGAAATAATATGAAACTCTAAAAATTCAAGAGAACTGATACTTTTCTGTGATCAGGACGAACTTATGAATTTTTTTGATTGTGTTTTCTTATAATATAACATTTTTTCGTTTAAGTTATGTTATGTTATCCATTGGTGTTGTAGCTTTACAAAGCAAAATGAAGGCAAAGGCGCTAAAGGAATGTGATAATCACTCGCTAAGTATGTGGAGTATACTACGAAGTGGACGCTTTATGTTGTCTAGAAATGTGGCAAACAAACTAAAGAACTTAATACTTGTCTTCATGAGTAGTAAGCGCTCATTCTTTAGAGTTTACAAGACTTACCAAACCACAATTATATAAATGTGATTTCAGGAACAAACAAATTTTAGCTGAGATGTTACATGTGACGTTCAGCCTAGGATATCATAAGAAGCCAATTCAAATATGTGAAACATATTTTTGGCTATACACTTGGCTATATTTTCCAACACCTATAATGTACTCAAAGCTTTTGGAGTTTTGTACCATATATGTCTTGTTGCAATTAATCAGACGACATTAGTAGGGGGATAAGAAAGTGTGATTCCTCAGTACTGTTTACAAGTGACGCGACAAAACTAAGGACAATGATCGAACCAAAGTCACAATTAGTCAAAAACGTAAAGGAGATCATTTACTTTCCATGGACCTTAGGCAAGCCCTCATTCTTTTTGTTGTACGAGATTTAACTGTAGCATCTACAACGACGGGTATTTTCGAAATTCAAGTGTAATGAACCAGGTGCCAAGACCACATTTAAGCTGAACCATAAGAATAGTAAAAATAATGAAGGCGAACTAGAACAACTGCGGTTTACGTTTAAAACTAATAGTCTAAACTGGGCTGCCAACAAAATACTGACTTTAACACCGAGTCGTTCCGAATTCCAAAAGAAGTTCAAGGCTTGTTCATATTGAGTATTCATAGACCAGAAATAAACCTAAAAAAAGAGACATTGGCTCAACAGAAGCTCGCCTAAAGCACTAGGTTCCCTATATGCCCTCAAATTTCGGCAATATATAATTTTATACTAGAGCAATCTGTAGTTCAAAATATGCTGGTGTTATGGAAGAATATGCTTATGTTCTTTGAATTCCATATGTAATCAAACTTTATAACTGGTATGTAGATTGCCCTGTGCCCCTGGCCCTGTCACAACATTACAATAGTATATGACACTGTTTCAGTCTTGTGTGTTGACCACGCATCACCAACGAAACATAAGCATATTCTTCCATAACACCAGCATATTTCACATTCTTGTTATCACGTGTAAAACACAAACACAAAAAGATACTTAACTCGTTATTATTAAGTTCCGAGTACTACATTATGTACACATAACCTTTAAAAAACATGTTATCAACAACTACTAGTAAGAAAGTTGTTGAACTCAGTTCCAAAGAAGTTTCTACTAATTGTGGCATCCATCGAGCAATATTCGGAAGTTGATGAAATGTCATTTGAAGAAGCAATGGGAAGAATAATAACTTATGAAGAACGCCTCAAGAGTCAAGATGAACCGCAAGAAGATAACCAAAGCAAACTTCTAATGGCAAGTTCAAGTAATCAAGGCCGTGGTAGAGGTCGAGGAAGAAACTTTAGTAAAGAAGAAAGCGGACGTGGAAGAGGTACAAGTCGAGAACAAAACAAGAAAGAAATGAGATGCTATGAATGTGGTGAATTTGGTCACTTTGCATACGAATGCACCAAATGGAAGGATAAAGACAAGAAGCAAGAAGCACATCTCGCTTACCAAAGCGACGAAGAACCTACATTCTTTGTGAAGACACGTCAAGATATAAAAAGCAATCGATTTTGTCATTAGGGGAATATTGGAAGTTAATGACAAAATCGATAACCGCTTAGTATATAGTATGTAATAAACGCAAAGCCTAAGGGCCGAACATGTTAGTTTGTTAGTTAATAACCGAATAGCAGTTATAGTTAGTTAGAAAGTTAGTTAATGGTAGTTATTGGTGAAGGGTCACAATGGTTCATAGAACTTGTTAGTGTCTTTTCGGTATGTATATATATGGTCAAGTGTCTGTAAAAATGAATGAACGAAAATTGCAAGTATCAATCAAATATATTCATATATATTATATGTGATTTGTTAATCATAGCAAGTTTTATTCCAACAATTATTGCTGCATTCTTATTAATTAAATTTAAGAAAGAGTGTTCACATGGAGACAACATCTAGCACTTTCGTTATCCGATTATTATAACAGTGAAAATGTAACACCTGTGTGATACCAAGAAGAATGCATACAATTAATAGCAAAACTAATGGACAACTTAGTGAAATATACTATCGATCATCTTCTGGATGTAGGAGCATATTAACCACTTGGCTCATTGTGGGTCGGGCCTCCATATCTTCCTCAGCACATTGCAATGCAATTCTAACCAGATTATCCATGGATGTCCGATCAAACTCGCCACTTATGGAACCATTTACGATCGCTTTAATACAAGATTCTGATCCACTTCTATCAAATTCTTGAACCCTATCTCTCACCCATTTGACCACCCCAGGCTCGGTCTCACTATTTTCAGTTTCTCCACTTCTTTGCTTCTTCCCTGCTGGACTCCGACCCGTTATCAACTCCAATATCACCACCCCATAGCTATATACATCAACTTTTGAAGTGATGGGAATATTACACACCCATTCGGGAGCCATGTAGCCTCGTGTCCCTCTAATTGTTGAGAAACTCGCCTTGTGGATACCACTTCTATCACATAGTTTTGAAAGCCCAAAATCTGCCACCTTGGGATTAAAATTTCCATCCAAAAGTATATTATGAGGTTTCACATCGCAATGTAGCACCCATTCCAAACACTCTTCATGTAAATAAGCAAGTCCTTTCGCTGTGCCTTTCGCGATACTTAACCTGGTGTCCCAGTCGAGTTTACCTAGGCGTAGATTTTCAGCCAAGGATCCGTTCTCCATGTACTCGTAAACGATAAGTCTATGCTTTCCTTCAGCACAATAACCCCAAGTTTCAATCAAATTCATGTGATTTAGCCTCCCAATTATGCTAATTTCTGCTTGAAATTCAGCTTCATCATGATGGTTAGTGTTCTTGAGCTTCTTTATCGCTGCAATTCGGTTATCAGATAACCTTCCTTTATACACAACACTAGCACCACCTCTTCCTATCTCGTCCCTAAAATTGCACGACGCTTTTTTGAGCTCACCATAGGTGAACTTTCTAAATGACGTTGCAGCCGGAAAGTAAATCTGATAAGGGTTAACCAAGCGTTTACCATTCTTATACCAGAAGTACAATATGCATATGATCTCAAGGGACCCGGTCACACATCCTAGCAGAATCATGAATATAAGTAGCTTGCTATCGTGTTTTTTATCGTATGATCTTGTAATAGGTGTGACTATTGGCCTACTTGCACAACTAAACCTTGAATCATTGAAAGGTTTTGGACGAAAAGATGACACAAACTTTTTCGGTAGTTTGAGATACATCGGATTATCGAAACCCATTTGGTATCCATTATATAAAAAAGTCTTTATATAACAATAATAGGTTCCTGCTTCATCATCATATCCAAACTGAAACCCTTTGCAAGTGCAATCTTGTAAGCAATCATTCTTACAAGCATCAAGAGTATAGTTTTCATGGTAACTAATATCATAGCCAAAGAATTCCACGTTACGAAGCTCGACAAAATCTTCTTTTTCTGGTTGACACGTCTTGAAATCCGGCTCACACCCATAACTCCAATCGTGAGAATTCACCATCTTGTACCCATGTAAACAAGTGCACTTTCTCCCTGAATCCTTAGAATAAGCACAAAGACTATTTTGTCCACAAATACCATGAATCCTACAAGTATGAGAAACAGCTTGCCATTTAACTTCCCATATCGTGCTTGTCCCATTCTCAACGAGACTATAAACTCGTAAATTGCCATCAATATCTATCTTCATCATTCTTTGTGATGCAACCCCAAAATCAGCAGATAAGAACGCCAAACCATCTGATGAGCTAAACTGACCATAAGAATCAAGACTTGCACTTCGATTATATATATACTGGTACCTCCCAACTTCCCATGGTAACAAACCAGGATCAGGCCAGAAAATAGTAGTTGTTTCGGGTCCTTCATAATGAAGACGCAGAATACAATCAATATCGAAGTATAGTTTATAGAAACCTGAAGAGTAATTAGTGGAACTTCTTGAAGAAACAAGTTGTGTGTTTTTGGTTAGTTGTTGGTTTGGAAAAAGGGTGTCTGTTGGATAATCAAAACTTTGCCAAAGAGGCTGATCTTGTCCATTTAGGACAAGGTTACCTGTGTTATGAAGTTGTAGTTTTAATGAAGATGAGGTTGACTTTGTTTGAGAGGACCAAATGATGTATTGTCCAGCATCTGTTAACACAAGGTTTCCGTCCTTCCATAATGATAGCTTTGAGTTTGTCCCATTTACGGGGTCGTCCCGGTTAGCCATCCATACGATGGTGGGACGACCCTCAGCCGTGGGGTGGTTGGAGAACCATACTGCAAAGCAGTATGCGCTGTCTCCAATTTGATGAAAACCCGCGGTGAAAAGGCCATTTGGTGACACTAAAATGTCGTCGTTGTTTTCGACTAATAAAGATGAGCCTGGTGTTAAGGCGTGGGTGGTGATGAAGAGTTGAAACAGGAATATAATGCAAAAGAAGGTAATATGGTTATGGTGATGAAGAAAATGGTGTAATGTAGTAGCCATGAATTTGATGATGTAAATTTGACATAAACACCAAGCATTTATTTTAGAGAAAATTACGGCCAAATTTTCACGTTGGTCTATTTTTTAGACATTTTTCTCATCTTTTTCTCATTTAAGTCATGCTCAACTGCTCGACTCCATTATTTTTATGACATGTGTCAATATAAGTACAAGAGTTAGGTGACATATTTTTTTACTTTTTGCTTAAATGACAAATATGCCCACATATATAAATACCCTCTCTCTTTCATCTCTCCCTCTCTATTACTGAAAATGGAAGATCCGGCATGTTGAAATGAAAATGGTCTTTATGGTCTTCGTAGACTTTTGTACAATCAGGGCAACGCATGTTACTCTAGATCCTCTTTGACACGACATTTGAGACTTTATGGTCCTCTTTGACTATTGTACCATAAAATCTTTATGGTCTTCGTAGACTTTTGTTTAAGGGTCCTACTACCCAAACACCGTTTGGGTTTTCTCTATCTCCATCAAATTAATAGTAGTGACTGCAAAGTGGGGTGTCGGCTATCTCGTCCCCACAAAATGATCAAACAGTTCTTGACACCACATATTGTTTGGCCTGCAAATCAATAGTGTTTTCTCTCTCCCCATTAAAACTTTTTTTTTTTTTTTTTTATTTAATTGTATAGTGTTTAAGTATATGTATAGTATATTTATTTGTGTAGTGTTTTTATATGTATAGTGTATTTAATTGTGTAGTGTTTTTATATGGTATTTATTTTACGTTACTTTTTATAACCTTTTTTTATAAACTTTTTTTATAAATTTTTTATAAACTTTTTTATAAGCTTTTTTTATAAACTTTTTATAAACTTTTTTTATAAAATACTTTTTTTATAAAATAGTTTTTTTTAAACTTTTTTTATAAAATAGTTTTTTATAAAATAATTTTTTATAAACTTTTTTTTAAAACTTTTTATAAAATACCTTTTTTATAAAATAGTTTTTTTTTTTAACTTTTTTTATAAAATAGTTTTTTTTTTAACTTTTTTTATAAAATAGTTTTTTATAAAATAATTTTTTATATACTTTTTTTTTAAACTTTTTTTATAAGTTCTGTTTTTTTTTAAAATACATTTTTATTTATTTTTTATTTTTAAATAGTTTTTTTTTAAATATTTTTTAGAAAAAAATAAGTTTTTTTTAAATAAATACATTTTTTTTAAAAAAACAAGTTTTTTTAAATAAATACATTGTTGAAGGCAAGAATAAAGACGTTGGAGGCATTACTGGAATTGGCAAGAAATCCACTTGATCACGCATGTCAGTCGAGTGGAATAAATACACTATACATATTAAAACACTACACAATCTACACAAATAAAATACACTACACAAAACAAAAACACTATACATATTAAAACACTAAATAAATAAAATACACTACACAAAAATACAAACAAAACAAAAAAGTAGCAAATGATTGGGACAATCATTGGGGCGTGGGACCTACCTATGGGGTGCATGGAAAGGAGATCATGAGGTGCAAGATTAGCTTGTCCCTTGTTTAAATGCAACTGAAGATTGTACAATCAGAGGAAAAGTCTTTATGGTTTTCGTAGACTTTATGGTCTTCGTACAATATTCACTCTAGATCCGGCAACCATAGCAGATCCGCCAGATGACTTCAGTTTCCGGCGAGATTTTTAAGATTCCGGCGATGACTTCAATTTCCGACGAGATTTTTAAGATTCCGGCGATGACTTCATTTTCAGTTTGTTTGATTGAACTGCTAGTGAGCTATGATTAACTTGGTTTGGTACTTCTATGAATCTTTTGATCATGCTTCGGATACATCTTTTTCGGATCCGTGATGCGTGGTATTTTTTTGTCCAAGTTTTATGATTCTCATATACATCTTTTTCGGATCGATGATCGCGCTTTTTTTTTTTTTTTTTTTTTTTTGTGGTTAATTAAGTAAAGTTATGTTGGAGATAGATTTATTTAATGGGTGGATCAAGTGATGAAATAAGTAGTTTTGTGTGGTTGAGCAGTGATGGTCGAGCAGTTGAGCAGTGGTAGTCGAGCAGTTGAGCAGCGGTGGTGGTGGTGGTTATGGACAGGTAAGGTGATGAGGTAGGTGGATGGAGTTTAGTGAATTCGTTTCACAACACTTCGAATGTATATGTGTTAATTGTATGTGTTTGTTTGGGTTACCCGTAACTTTATCGTAGCTTTCCCGTGACATCATTATTCCCGCATATAGAAATACCCTCGCAATTTGTTACCCGTCAAACACTCCCCCAAAAGTGTATGATTTTGACGAATCAAGATTATATTGATTGAAATAAAGGTTAAAATTGTAAAAATTTGAATTAAAATAAAATAAACCCACTAAAAATATAAAAACTAAAAACTTAAAAAATATATATCAAAATGGATGTTGAATTAAAGAGCATAAAATTTTAGAAAATATGGTGAAATTAGATTATAAAAAAAATAAGTAGATAAAAAAATATTTCAATTTGAAAATAAAGATGAATTTTTAGTTGAGAAGTGACACATGTCACTTTATAATTGGAGTTACTTATAATTCAAGAATTCTAAAGGTCGGGGCATCTCTGAATGAAATTGGTGACGAGGATAAAAACATGGATACTGGTTTAGAAGGTATAAAACTTTTTACGGTCCAATGTTTTTGAACTTAGTTATATCTATCACATCCTTAACATTACCTTCTGCAGATACAAATTCAACGGTAGAAAGATCAGAACTATGCGAGAATATTATCATACAAGTTCCAGATCCGCCAGAACAAAATGTGATTCTACTTGGGGGGAGGTTGCTACAACAGTTTGCTGTAGATGTCTACATAAAGATTGAAACATCACGGTTGGCCTTTTGTGAACTTCATCAGAGTAAAATAAGAGCATATTTATACCAAGGCATTGTCGATTGTGTCAACGCAGGTGAGGTTCAACCAACTAGAGTCAGAAAACGAGTTGTTTTACCTGCATCTTTCATCGGAGGGCCACGTGACATGAGAAGACGGTTTTTGGATGCCATGACGTTAGTGCAAGATGATGGAAAGCCTGATATATTCCTTACAATGACATGCAATCCGGTGGCACGAAATCCTTGAAGCCTTAGAACTCGGTCAAGAGGCCTCGATCGTCCGATGTTGTTGCTAGAGTGTTTCGTGCCAAATTAGAGGATCCAAGGATCAACTATTCAAGAGGCATGTCCTCGGTGTAGTAGGGCACATGTCTATGTCGTTGAATTTCAAAACGAGGTTTGCCGCATGCACATTTCCTTCTTATCATGACATCGCAATATAAGATGAACAATCCCGACCATTATGACAAGATGGTGTGTCTTTGAAATTCGGATCCATAGAAAGTATCCAAGATTGCATGAAATGGTTGTAAAGCACATGATGCACGGTCCTTGTGGTCATTTAAGGCCATCAAGTCCTTGTATGGAAGGTGAACCAAAACAATGTCGTTGGAGATATCCTAGGCAATTCAACAAAAAAACAATACAAGGAGAGGATTCATATCCATTGTATCGAAGGAGAAACACTGCAGTTGAAGTTAATGTGAGGCAAAGCACCCTAGACAATAGATGGGTGGTCCCGTATAATCCAAAGTTGCTAATGATGTATAACTGTCACATCAATGTAGAGGTTTGCTCAAGTATTAAATCTGTAAAATATGTATTCAAATACGTTTACAAGGGCCATGACAAACAAATTATACACATTGATCCGGACAGAGACGAAGAACAAGTCATTAATGAGGTAAAAAATTACCAAGATGCGCGCTATGTATCACCTCCGGAAGCAATGTGGCGAATTTTTAGCTTTCCTCTTTCTCATATCTATCCATATGTCATACCATTGCAGCTTCATCTCCCGAACATGCAGATAGTTAGATTTCAAGACGATGATACATTGACTGATATTGTTGAGAGGGAGAGACATAAGAGATCAATGCTAACTGCTTTTTTTGAGTTGAATAGAGTCAATCCGGTTGCAAGACAATATTTGTATAAAGAAATTCCCTCACACTTTATTTGGAATGCTCGTTCACGTTTTTGGAATACTCGTAAAAGAGGATCAATGAGAGGGAGATTGGTTTATGATAATCCATCTGAGGGAGAGCGACACTACTTAAGACTACTTTTATCGCATGTTAGAGGGCCGACATGCTTTGAAGATTTTTGCAAGGTGAATGGTGTATTATTCACCACATTCCGGAAAGCCGCTCTCGAAAGAGGGTTAATAGAGAATGATGAAAGTTTATCTCATTGTCTATTTGAGGAATCTTTATTCCAATTCCCTAATGCTCTTAGAAGGCTGTTCGCGACTATTCTTATTTATTGCGGGCCGGGAGATGTTCAAAAATTATGGAATGAACACTATGAATCACTTTCTGAAGACTATAGTCGGCATTGTGAAAATACTGAGCGAGTTCAAAATATGGTACTTACAGACATCTCATTATTTCTTCGTTCTATGGGTAAGAGTCTTTCTGATTTCGATCTTCCCAACATAACTGAAAATGTGAACTTAGAATCAGTTGGTTTTCGTGAGGTACATGAGGAGTACTCTATGTTGTAGAAGATGAACATCGAGCTGCCCGAGATTCTCTCAATCACGATCAGAAAGCCGCGTATGATAACATCATGAGGCATGTGGACGATGATTTTCATGGCGTGTTTTTCATAGATGGTCCCGGAGGTACCGAAAAACATTTTATACAAAGCTTTGCTTGCCGAGGTTCGCTCACGAGGTCTTATTGCACTTGCAATCGCTTCTTCGGTGCAAAGACAAATAATTTGCGGAGGTAGAACACCCCTCTCGATTTAAGATTCCCATCAATCTTAACAATAACTCGTGTGCAACATCACCAAACAAAGTGGACTTGCTCAACTACTTGTTCGACAAAATTAATCATATGGGATGAAGCAACAATGGCTAAAAGGCAAGCAGTAGAAGCGATAGATCGAACAATGCAAGACATTACAGGGGTGAGTCTTCCATTTGGTGGAAAAATAATGGTTTTGGGAGGTGACTTTAGACAGGTGTTGCCAGTTGTCAAACGTGGCACCCGAGCGCAAATTGTGGACTCCAGTTTAAGAATGTCACCTCTTTGGATAGGAATTAAAAAGATGCGGTTAACAATAAATATGAGAGCACGAGCTGATCCATGGTTTTCTGAGTTTTTGCTACGAGTTGGTAACGGGGTTGAAGAAGCTATTGATGGAAGCTATATACGAATACCCGATGACATGGCCATTACATATACTAATGACGGTAACTCGAGAGATGATTTGATCAATGCAATATTTCCTTCTTTGGAAACCAACACACATTCTTCTGAGTATATTATTTCTAGAGCGATTTTGTCAACTAAAAACGAGAATGTTGATGAGATTAATGATCAGCTCATTGGTAGATTTCACGGGGAGGAGAAAATTTACTATAGTTTTGACAAAGCTGAAGATGACAACAACAATTTCTATCCACTGGAATTCTTGAACTCCCTTAATGTAAGTGGATTACCCCCGCATTATTTACAACTGAAGATTGGATGCCTGATAATTCTACTACGGAATATTGACCCATCAAATGGATTATGTAATGGCACAAGATTGATATGCAAAGGTTTCCAACCAAATGTCATTGACGCTGAAATAGTCGTGGGTCAACATGCTGGAAAACGAGTCTTTTTGCCGAGAATACCTTTATGCCCATCTGAAGAAGACATGTTTCCGTTCAGACTAAAGAGAAAACAATTTCCTATCCGGCTTAGCTTTGCTATGACAATAAATAAAGCTCAGGGCCAAACAATTCCTAACGTGGGTGTATATCTTCCAGACTCTGTATTCTCACATGGGCAGCTTTATGTGGCATTGTCGAGAGGGATATCACGTGAGACTACAAAGGTATTGGTGAGGCCTACCAAACAGTTCTGTCAAGATGGGGTCTACACCTCAAATGTTGTGTATAAAGAAGCGTTAAATGATAAATAATCTACGACGTATGAGATTTCTAATTTGAGTGTGTTGAAAGATGGTCGTTTGTTACTCATTTTTTGGGGTGCAAGCCTTGTGGAATTTATGGTTATTATCTAGTTCAAAGGTGTTTGAGTGGTATGGAGAGAGGGTTTAATTTTGCAGATAATCCGTTTGTTACTCAAGTGTTGAAGTTGTATGGATTTAGGCACAGGGGAGTTTTGAGTCCTAAGATTAAGAGGATCATAAATGAGACTATGACTCCCTTGAAGAATGTAGATCAGTTTGATATTGGGCATTCGGTTCAAGTGACTACTAGCAACTGAACCATCAGGTGATGATGAACTTTTTTATTTTTATTTTTTATTATTTTTTAATATGTTTTTTTATGGGGTTTGAATTTTGAACTTTTTTATTATTTTTAATATGGTTCAAAACAATGGAACGGGAGCATTGAGAAAGCTGGTTAGATATAATGCACTTACTAGGCCTGGAGCGTTTCAGAGTCACAAACACAAGGGATCCCATTTAAAGTTGGAAGTTATGCGGTAGAGAGACAATTTCCAAGACTGTTTCAAGTTTCTGTTTGGTACAGTGGTCTGCAAGTGTTGTGTTTGTCTTGCTGTTTGTACTTCAGGTAATATGTAACATCAAAATTGGATAGTCTTTTTGGCTACTTGGTTATGAATGGTCTAGGTGATGTATGTACTATCAATAACCTGTGATGTAGCTGACATAATGCAAGCAACCATTTTTGGGAAATCAAAGGTGTGTTCTAAGGGGTGTTTGGCAAAAAGATATTTCATTAACACTACCAATCAACATTTCATTGGTCACGTGACATGTGGGAGAAATCATGGTTTTATACTATATTTTCCAGTTTGCCATTTCTTACCTGAAGATCATGTTGTTTGGGTACCATACTAATGAACTAAGAAGAAAAGACACATGATAGTCTAAGAGTGTTTGTATTTGATGAATAGTATATGGTTGAGTACTGAGACTATTATTACTAAGTTGATGTTGCTACTTTGGCTTTAATTATTATCAGTATTTGTAAAGTAAAGAAATAAATACTATTATCTTAGTTGCTTGTTTAAGAAAATGTCTAACGTTAATTTTCAGCAAGTGAAAATGGCATATGTACGTTAACATTGTTTTTGTTGGGTGAGGGCCAATTTGGGTCATTTACAACCCAATGGACCACCCTTATTAATATGCGATCAGTGAATCCGGGAAGGAGTGTCATTGTAACTTAAAAGTCATTACAAAGCTGTGCGCTATGTTTCGCCGCTATGCGCGGGTTTCCTACTAAAGTCAAATGAAGAATAAGTCACTTTTACTATATTTATCTAACTAGTAGAATAAAATAGATGCATTGATTAGTCTTTTTTGCCGAACAAACATATCAGCAGAAACTTTATGGGATGGAGGTTGGCTGTTGAGGCAATTGCTTCCTTATAGTGACACTGAGTTTACCACTCACCATCTTCAATCCCTCAAGGTGAGTCAAGTATGTTATGCCATGAAGTATGTTAAATGTTTGTAAAAAGTGTGTGCATCTTTAAAGCTGCGTTTTCTCTCTTGCCAGCTGTTTTTTAAAGGTTATGTGTACATGTTATCAAATGCATATTTTCACATGTGACGAAGTTGTTCACTCACCTTAAAAAGCTACGAGACATATATTTTCACATGTGAAGATACTATAACTAAACTAATATACACTAATAACCTCAAAACTCCATTACTTTTTGATATTTTTCACATACGAATATGATATAATCCAAACTTAAATCTGCTATTAATGTCAAAACTTCATTCCTAACTGATAATCTTCACATGTGAAGATACTATAACTAAACTTAAATACACTAATAACCTCAAAACTCCATTACTTATTGATATTTTTCACATACGAATATGATATAATTCAAACTTAAATCTGCTATTAATGTCAAAACTTCATTCCTAACTGAGAATCTTCACATGTGAAGATACTATAATTAAACTTAAATACACTAATAACCTCAAAACTCTATTACTTATTGATATTTTTCACATACGAATATGATATAATCCAAACTTAAATCTGCTATTAATGTCAAAACTTCATTCGTAACTTATAATCTTCACATGTGAAGATACTATAACTAAACTTAAATACTGTTATAGCATCAAAACTCCATTACTTATTGATATTTTTCACATACGAATATGATATAATCCAAACTTAAATCTGCTATTAATGTCAAAACTTCATTCCTAACTGATAATCTTCACATGCGAAGATACTATAACTAAACTTATATGCATTTATAACTGATAATCTTCACATGTGAAGATACTATAACTAAAATATTTTCAAAAATCCATTACTTACTAATATTTTTCACACGCGAAGATAATTTAATCCAAACTTGAATCGACTAATTGCATCAAAACTTCATTTCTAACTGATAATCTTCACATGTGAAGATACTATAACTAAAATTAAATATACTAATACAATAATAAAATTAAACTGTTCACATGCGAAGATACTATAACTAAAGTTAAATCCGCTAATAATTTTCACAATTCAAAACAATTATTTATAAAAATTAATTCAATAATAAGAAAATATAATAATTACTTGATATCTCTGTGTAATCTGATTTGAACAAGGAATCTTCTTCAGTGATTTCAGTTTCATCTGGTTTAGTTTCATCTAGATTCACATTTTCTTCATTAATATTCCGGTGATTGCTGTGGTTGAATGACGGTGACATACGGCGGTTTAACGACGGTGGCATACTGCGATTGAACGGTGTTTTAATGGCGGTTGAACGGAGAGTGAACTGCGGCGGTTGAACGGAGAGTGAACGGCGGCGGTTGAACGGAGAGGGAACGGCGGTGGTTGATCAGCGATTAAGATCGGTGATTGGGTTGTTGAAGATCGGTAGTTGTGTTTGTTGAAAAATGGTGGGGAAGGGATCTGTGTATTTTTTTCACCTTCAATTTGGTGTTTTGTGTGTTTTTTTTATTTTTATAGTAGGTAATAATAGGATATTAAGAAAATATTTTTGATTAGTGTAAATTTTTGTTTGATCTCAGTCATTAAATGTAAAAAAAGGAGGGATTAGATGGAGGGCTAGGATCTCTTCTCGCGTTCTCACAAAAATTAGACTTCTCACAAGAAACACCCCCTATATATAGGGGGCCTTTATTTTGAGAACCATGTTAAGTGCGAGAACTGCGAGAACCCTTTATGTACTCCTAGAAATGCATATTGTGCAACATGTCAATGCAACAAAGCATTTTGGAATTATTAAACCATTTTATTTAATACAAAAGGGTATAATAGTAAAACTCAATTTGATATTATTTTTGAATTTTTAAAATAAAAAAATCCTATTTTTTAAAATAAAAAAAACCTATTTTTTAAAAACATTTAATTTTCGGGTTTTTTTTTTTTTTTTTTAACATGCATGTTTTAAAACTGATTTAATGCATATATGTTTTTATGAATTAAATTACTATTTTGGTTTTTGGAATAGTTTTTTCGACATATGTTTTTCATAGTGAAGTGCATACATGTTTTCTAGATAAGTAAGTTTATATGAAACCAAGAACATACATGTTAAATACAAAATCCAATATCGATTGATATGCAATTAAATACAAATTTCTAAAAAGCAGAAATACATGAATCTAATCGATCTATACACGCGGGTACAAGTAATATTGTACGCAAACAGATATATGCGCACACTCCTTGTTATCAACATTTTTAGAAGTCGGACATATATGCACATTCGTAGTTGTCAAAGTTCAGGGACATATGTGCACGCTCCTTTTCAATGTTTCAGAAGACGAACAAATGTGCACACTCGTTGTCATCATTCTTTTATTCAGCTACATCTGATACAAAGAAAAGTATAAAAATTAGGAAAAATAAACGCAAACTAATATATACACGTACAATTTATGTTTTTCAAATAGTAAAGTGCCTATGTGTTTTCTATATAATGTAAATTTATCAGAAACCAAGAACATACATGTTAAATGCAAAATAAAGAAGCTAGAACCATTAAATTAAATTTATCTGTATAACCACGTTAAAAACATACATGTTAAACCAAGAACATACATGTTAAATATATGTTAAACTAAAAACAAACATGTTAAAAACATACAAGTTTTGGTGGCCCTCCGCATTATACTAAATACAATTACAAAAGCTATTAAAATATGTCACACCCCAAATTACCCTTCTTTTGCGAAGCCGGAATGGAATTCCCCAATTTTAACTTGGGTAGTTGTGCAACCACATAGTCATAGCATCACAATCAATAAGCATTCGAGAACACCCTATATTGAGCGACCTAAAGTGTCGTTTGGAAAAATTCACATCGTTTGATTTAATAAAATAATCGAGTTTACAAAGTATAGGTCCCAAATGAAAATCAACTTGTGCGGAAATAAGTTTGTTACAATTCAAACGATGTTTTAAAGTGCATAAATCCCATGAGAGACGCGTCGTCACCACGACTCTATGATAAGTCCACATGCATGCCATGAAGTGAATGCCTTAGATACCGAGATAAAACATGCTTAAAACAACAACACAAAGGTTGAGTGAAATCCATAGGTTTAATTAATTCGTTTGAACACAATAATCGTAGTGTGAGTTACATTGATTCACACTCATCGTTGAAAACAAAACAACATTTATTTCACTAAGTTCATGACAACCAAAGCGTAAACCTCGTACCAATAGAAATTGGTAAAATCGTTTCATCGCAGCCCTAATAGGTAAACTTGCCAATTTACCTTAATGATTCAAATATAGTGCGTTCGATTTCCCTAATCGGGTCAATAAGAACGGAGTGTTAATTCAATAGGCCTATTCACAATATTCGCTCACTGCAAGTGACTAATGGTGCATGATGTAGGGACTTCAAACATGGCAATTGATTACTTAGTGACAATAAAACATTTGGATATAGCATACAGTTCAAAGCATTTGTGTTCGATTAAAAAGTTAGCAT
This sequence comes from Chrysanthemum lavandulifolium, assembly GCA_022545495.1. Lineage (NCBI taxonomy): Eukaryota > Viridiplantae > Streptophyta > Magnoliopsida > Asterales > Asteraceae > Chrysanthemum > Chrysanthemum lavandulifolium. The sequence continues at coordinate 108,717,956 of CM040240.1, forward strand.
GTATCTCCCCAAGAGTTTGTAAAACAATTAAGTAATAGAAAGTGGGGCTATGAACTCACTTGGTACAATGATTATGATGACAAAAGTGGATACATCGAAATGTAACGTGAATCTCTAAAATGACCTATTATGAATGATATGATATGTAATAAGTCATGATGTAATGTTATGCATGCAATTCGTATGATATCTATACCACTTGTGAATTTTTGAAAATAATACTCTTCGTCGAAAATATACTCTTTTAACGTCTTGACCATTCTTAAATTACTTTGCAAGTATTTACGTTGAAATGACATCCTACAATAGTTCCTTAATGATTTATTATGAAATTATAACTTTTCGTCGTAAAATAATGTCGTTGAAAATTCCATGAAAGTGACTAAAGCGGCCTCGAAAAGCTAGTCGTAAAATGGTGCACGTCGAGTGTTAGGAAACAAACTCAACGGTTTTGGGAAGCTTGTATCATTATCTCAAAGTTTTAGTGTTTAAGTTTTCATCCTAGAGGTCTCGATCATGGAGAAAAATATAGGTTAAGTATGGTACCTTTGTCCAAAATATTGTTTAAGAGTGGTTTTCGGCAAAGTTTAAGTGACCGTATTTTACTCGTTACAACTCCGCTTGACGAACGGTCGGACATTTTGGAAAATAGGCTAGGCGAACTCACTTTTACTAGAAGACATCACTTTATAAAAAGTTCTACGTCAATGTTAAAATTAACCTTCAACATGGTCACTTGTTTACCGTAATACTTGTCTATTAGAAATATATTAGTTTTCTTATATAATAAAGTTACGGCAACTTTGTGTAAACGCGTATAATTTAATCGTTACAAATCCGTTTTCTCGTTTTATATGTCCTTAGCTTCGTATCAAAGTATACTAATATATTTTTGATAAGTCGAAATAATTTATAACGCTTAAGACTCATTTTTGACTCGTAAAATTAGACGTAACATGCTGAATTTTCGAAATATATATTTTCGTCGTCAAACTTGAAAAATTCATATCTTCTTCGTTATAGCTCCGTTTTAATCCGTTCAAGCGGCCACGGTTTCGTTTTAAAGTATATTTTCCAAATATCTAGGCCAAAATTTTTTATCTACTGTCGGATTTTCCAGATTTCGAAAATAAGATCAGACCCTTTTATAAACTTGTCGAAATGAGTTTTTCTCGCGCCAAATCTATTCTAACCAATTCAAAACAACTCCGAATCTATTCTAATCCTACCATACACCTTCTTAGGGTGTCATGGGTTCCTAGACATCACCAAGAGTGATATATTACAAGGATTAATTATAGGATGACATATTTATATATAACTCTTAAAAACAATGTAAAAGTGGTATAAACATCCATAAGACTTGCATGTTTTGCTCAAATATAATGAAATGAATATGAAACAAATATGAAAGATGATGATGTATATGAAATGCTTACAAGTTAACTTGATGAGGTGACAAGAACAAAGGATTAAACCTAAACACCCTAGGTTTTATTTCAAAACCTTAACAAAGAGTGTATCTAGGTTGTATAAAACTTGACTTGAAAACTTTTGATGATTTCCTTCTTGCACCTTAGCTTGGCGGTTTTGGGAGAGGAAGAAAAGAGAAGAAAAACTTTGACTTGCACTTTGAATAATTGATAGTATGTGTAAGTAAGTTGAGTGTAAATCTACATAAGTAAGAAAAAAATCTAACCACCTAGTGAATCACCCCTTTGTCGGCAAAAGGGGCATGTATTTCAAAGAATACATTTTTTTATATAATTTATTATGTATAAAATGGTGTAAGTAAAAGTATAGTTAAGTAAGGATAACTTGTAACTTGTATATACATTTGAGTATTTAGGGTAGTGTTAGCTAAAAATAAATTTTAATGGATCAAAGTAAAATATATTGAGGTCATAAAATTGTAAAAATACATTTCTTACAAAATTTGAGTGAAATAATAATTATCGTGTAGTATTTAAGAAAACCGTCGTAATTATATAAATATAACAATTTATATACCAAATAAATTTAAAACACCGGTAAACTCATAATATTATTTTATAAACTTAATATGAGTATAAAATATATCGGGATAATTTTGGAAGTATCGGATCAAATGTTCAAAATAATTAATTACGCGATAGCGTTTATTTAATATGAAAATTACGCGTTTAATGTGAAATGCAAAATCATGAATGAACTAACATGATGATAATGATGCCAATGAAATGTAGACTAAACCTAGTCTATATGAAATGTCCTTGATGATTGTTCATGAATTCGCAGCTAAACCATTAAGGTTACGCGAATTTGATACTCGTAAACCTAGTTTACGATAAATGATGAAATAGTGAAACTTGAATAGTGATTTGAGAAATGACCTGAAAATACGAGTTGTCACATTCGCCCATCCAAAAAGGAATTCAGTCCCTGAATTCAGTTCGTGTTAGTCTATCGAATTTTTGAGTTTGTGATGAATATCGAGGAAAGAAGACATGAAGAGGTGTCGTTATGGTTATCGATGATTGAGAGCGTATAAAACATCATAGTAGAGAAAATATTGGATGAATATCTCCATGAGCATCACTTTGATTTTGAATATGTGAAAATTTTGCTTGCACTAAGATTTATAAATAATCGCTCCCAACATAACATGATCCTCCGAATTAGACATAGTTAGCTAGGCTATGTATAATTAAGGAACGATAATGTGACATTCGGTTTAGTTGTTATAACTCTCAATGTTTACAAGGATTTAAACCGTGTCATTAAAATGGCATTTAAAGTAAAAGGAAGTAAAATTCTCACAAGTGATAACAAATCGGAAGAAAATAAAGTACGATAGATGAGAATATTTTACAACAAGTGGTTTATCAAAAGTAATACATCCTAAGTCATAAAGATCCGAATACAATGGAAGACATAAACTTAGTACGACATAGTACATAAGGAAAAAAATAAGACCGTTAGTTTCGAACTTCTTGATCTTCCGCGTTGTTGAAATCTGTTGAGCTTCTCTCCTTCTAACATGTATGCTTTCCCAAGAGCACCTTCAACTTGTTGACCTTGGTTTTGAGGACATTGATTCCGATAGTGTCCTTGCTCCCCACATCCGAAGCATGTGACTACGGCTTTACCTCTACAATCCCTGGCTAGGTGTCCCGATTTTTGGCACTTGTGGCACTTGGCGAGGCAAGGACCCGAGTGATGAAACTTACATCGATTACATAGTGGGTGTGTTCCAACATAACCTCTCGCTTCTATTGGTGCGAAGAACATAAACCATTGCGACTTCTTGCCTTCTATTCATTGTTGATGATGGTTAGTGTTACGGTTTTGGTTGTTGTTATTATAACCTCCTTGGTCATTTTCCCATTTCCTTTTGTTGTTGTTGATTTGGTTATCGTCGTTGTTGTTGTTGTTGTTGGTTATTATTGTTGTAGTTGGTGCGGTTGTTGGTATTGTTGTTACGGTTGGTGTTGGTGATGTTGCCTCTTTTACTACTTGTGCCATGAGCTTTTGAGATACTCGAATAGATTCCTCAATCGTTTGCGGATCAAAGGAAATCACATCACCTTGAATAATCTCGGGAAGTCCTCCAATGAAAGCCTCCAGTAGCTTCTCGTTATCCGAAACCATAGATGGGCATAACACGGCCAATTCTTGAAACCTTCGAATGTAAGTATCAATGTCATACCCAACAGTTACTAGTTCATAAAATTCGGTCTCCAACTTTTTCACTTCCGTACGCGGACAATACTTCTTCGTTAACAAACCTTTGAATTGCTCCCAAGTGAGCTTGAAAGCATTTTCCATTCCCATTGGCTGAGCATACGAGTTCCACCAAGACATTGCCCCATCAAGTAGTGTACTCGTAGCAAACTTAACCTTGCTATCATCCGGGCAATTACATAACAAAACACGACTCCATTTTCTCGAACCATCGAACCATGGCGGTGGCCCTTCGGTGCCCTTGAACTTAGTGGGATCTCCGCTTTTAAAATCCTTATATGAACAACTTCTAACCCGGACCCTCCTGCAATTCTCTGCGCAGAAAGTCTAGCGGCTTCTAGACTTCCACATAATTCTAGTAGCTTGATTGCGGAAGCCGCTTGTCTAGCTGGCGGCTTGACAATCCTAGCGGTTTAGCGGCGTGAAGAGGTGCGACCTCGGCGACGTCAAGTCTAGTGGCCCGGCGAGTGGCAGCGACCTCGGCGGCCCATCACTGTTGCCCTTTCAGTCCTTAATGCCTCGGCTATACTATCCCTCACATACTTTTGCATAGCCGCTTGTGTCAATTCGGGTGCAGCTTTCTTCGGCGCCATATCTTCTTCAAAATAAGAGGAAAGGTGAGATGTAGCAAAGTCCGATGTCAATAATAAACGCTCCAAAGAGATATGATATGAGGTGATAAGTTTGAGGTTATTTTTCAAAATGATCGACGGTTTCCTAAGAAATGGGTTATGAGATGTCGTAAGTGCTTCAAATGTATGATGGTTTAGTGACTTAATGTGTGAATAACGTGTAACTCGACATGTTAGTGGTGAAACAAAGGAGTGAGAGTGACTTGCCCTACTTAAAGGTTTATCTCGGCATTCGATGTTATCGGTGATGAGTCAACTGATGTAAAAATTGTGATAGGGAATGACAAGGCATTCTCCACATTAGAGTATGAGGAAATGATAATGGGATGGGTATTTAAAGGCATCCATGTGAAAATCGATGTGAAATGAAAGTAAACAACTCGAAAAATGTACGTATAAACCGCATGTAAAGTGAATATGCACTTATGATGAAATGATGAGATGCTATGATGATGTAGTTATAGTCTAGGGTCAATGATGCAACCTAGTTCTCTATAATCAAGCTCGATGCCAATCACACACCCCAAATTACTGTTTTGCGTGAATGGAATTCACGGGATTGATTGTCATAGCATCACAATCACGATATATTGAACGACCTAAAGTGTCGTTTGGAAAACACATCGTTTGATTTAATAAAACAATCGAGTTTACAAAGTATAGGTCCCAAATGAAAATCAACTTGTGCGGAAATAAGTTTGTTACAATTCAAACGATGTTTTAAAGTGCATAAATCCCATGAGAGACGCGTCGTCACCACGACTCTATGATAAGTCCACATGCATGCCATGAAGTGAATGCCTTAGATACCGAGATAAAACATGCTTAAAACAACAACACAAAGGTTGAGTGAAATCCATAGGTTTAATTAATTCGTTTGAACACAATATTCGTAGTGTGAGTTACATTGTTTCACACTCATCGTTGAAAACAAAACAACATTTATTTCACTAAGTTCATGACAACCAAAGCGTAAACCTCGTACCAATAGAAATTGGTAAAATCGTTTCATCGCAGCCCTAATAGGTAAACTTGCCAATTTACCTTAATGATTCAAATATAGTGCGTTCGATTTCCCTAACGGGTCAATAAGAACGGAGTGTTAATTCAATAGGCCTATTCACAATATTCGCTCACTGCAAGTGACTAATGGTGCATGATGTAGGGACTTCAAACATGGCAATTGATTACTTAGTGACAATAAAACATTTGGATATAGCATACAGTTCAAAGCATTTGTGTTCGATTAAAATATAGCATGTATCTCCCCAAGAGTTTGTAAAACAATTAAGTAATAGAAAGTGGGGCTATGAACTCACTTGGTACAATGATTATGATGACAAAAGTGGATACACCGAAATGTAGCGTGAATCTCTAAAATGACCTATTATGAATGATATGATATATAATAAGTCATGATGTAATGTTATGCATGCAATTCGTATGATATCTATACCACTTGTGAATTTTTGAAAATAATACTTATCGTCGAAAAATATACTCTTTTAACGTCTTGACCATTCTTAAATTACTTTGCAAGTATTTACGTTGAAATGACATCCTACGATAGTTCCTTAATGATTTATTATGAAATTATAACTTTTCGTCAGTAAAATAATGTCGTTGAAAATTCATGAAAGTGACTAAATAGCCTCGAAAAGCTAGTCGTAAAATGGTGCACGTCGAGTGTTAGGAAACAAACTCAACGGTTTTGGGAAGCTTGTATCATTATCTCAAAGTTTTAGTGTTTAAGTTTTCATCCTAGAGGTCTCGATCATGGAGGAAAATATAGGTTAAGTATGGTACTTTTGTCCAAAATATTGTTTAAGAGTGGTTTTCGGCAAAGTTTAAGTGACCGTATTTTATTCGTTACAACTCCGCTTGACAAACGGTTGGACATTTTGGAAAATAGGCTAGGCGAACTTACTTTTACTAGAAGACATCACTTTATAAAAGTTCTACATCAATGTTAAAACGACCTTCAACATGGTCACTTGTTTACCGTAATACTTGTCTATTAGAAATATATTAGTTTTTCTTATATAATAAAGTTACGGCAACTTTGTGTAAACGTGTATAATTTAATCGTTACAAGTCCGTTTTCACGTTTTATATGTCCTTAGCTTCGTATCAAAGTATACTAATATATTTTTGATAAGTCGACACAATTTATAACGCTTAAGACTCATTTTTGACTCGTAAAAATTAGATTAACATGCTGAATTTTCGAAATTTATATATTTTTCGTCGTCAAACTTGAAAATAGCATATCTTCTTCGTTATAACTCCGTTTTAATCCGTTCAAGCGGCCACGGTTTCGTTTTAAAGTATATTTTCTAAATATCTAGGCCAAAATTTTTTATCTACTGTCGAGATTTCCAGATTTTCAAAATAAGATCAGACCCTTTTATAAACTTGTCGAAATGAGTTTTTCTCGCGCCAAACCTATTCTAACCAATTCAAAACAACTCCGAAGCTATTCTAATCCTACCATACACCTTCTTAGGGTGTCATGGGTTCCTAGACATCACCAAGAGTGATATAATACAAGGAATAATTATAGGATGACTTATTTATATATAACTCTTAAAAACAATGTAAAAGTGGTATAAACATCCATATAACTTGCATGTTTTGCTCAAATATGATGAAATGAATATGAAATGAATATGAAAGATGATGATGAATATGAAATGCTTACAAGTTAACTTGATGAGGTGACAAGAACAAAGGATTAAACCTAAACACCCTAGGTTTTATTTCAAAACCTTAACAAAGAGTGTATCTAGGTTGTATAAAACTTGACTTGAAAACTTTTGATGATTTCCTTCTTGCACCTTAGCTTGGCGGTTTTGGGAGAGGAAGAAAAGAGAAGAAAAACTTTGACTTGCACTTTGAATAATTGATAGTGTGTGTAGTAAGTTGAGTATAAATCTACATAAGTAAGATATTTCTAACCAATTGTAGTGAGTCACCCCTTTGTCGACAAAGGGGCATGTATTTCAAACAATACATTTTTTTTATATAATTTATTATGTATAAAATGTGTAAGTAAAAGTAATTTAAGTAAGGATAACTAGTAACTTGTTTATACATTTAAGCATTTAGGGTAGCGTTAGCTAAAAATAAATTTTAACGGATCAAAATAAAATATATTGAGGTCATAAAATTATAAAAATACATTTCTTACAAAATTTGAGTGAAATAATAATTATCGTGTAGTATTTAAGAAAACCGTCGTAATTATATAAATATAACAATTTATATACAAAATAAATTTAAAACACCGGGTAAACTCATAATATAATTTTTATAAACTTAATATGAGTATAAAAATATGTCGGGATAATTTTTGGAAGTAACGGATCAAATGTTCAAAATAATTAATTACGCGATAGCGTTTATTTAATATGAAAATTACGCGTTTAATGTGAAATGCAAAATCATGAATGAACTAACATGATGATAATGATGCCAATGAAATGTAGACTAAACCTAGTCTATATGAAATGTCCTTGATGATTGTTCATGAATTCGCAGCTAAACCATTAAGGTTACGCGAATTTGATACTCGTAAACCTAGTTTACGATAAATGATGAAATAGTGAAACTTGAATAGAAATGACACGAAATTGCGAGTTGTCACATTCGCCCATCAAAAGGAATTCAGTCCACGAATTCGGTTCGTGTTAGTCTATCGAATTTTTGAGTTTGTGATGAATATCGAGGAGAGAAGACATGAAGAGGTGTCGTTATGGTTATCGATGATTGAGAGCGTATAAAACATCATAGTAGAGAAAATATTGGATGAATCTCTCATGAGCAACACTTTGACTTTGGAATATGTGAAAATTTTGCTTGCACTAAGATTTATAAATAATCGCTCCCAACATAACATGATCCTCCGAATTAGACATAGTTAGCTAGGCTATGTATAATTAAGGAGCGATAATGTGACATTCGGTTTAGTTGTTATAACTCTCAATGTTTACAAAGATTTAAACCGTGTCGTTAAAATGGTAGTTAAAGTAAAAGGAAGTAAAATTCTCACAAGTGATAACAAATCGAAAGAAAAATAAAGTACGATAGATGAGAATATTTTACAACAAGTGGTTTATCAAAAGTAATACATCTTAAGTTATAAAGATCCGGATACGATGGAAGACATAAACTTAGTACGACATAGTACATAAGGAAAATAAGATAAGTTAGTTTCGAACTTCTTGATCTTCCGCGTTGTTGAAATCTGTTGAGCTTCTTCTCCTTCTAACATGTATGCTTTCCCAAGAGCACCTTCAACTTGTTGACCTTGGTTTTGAGGACATTGATTCCGATAGTGTCCTTGCTCCCACATCCGAAGCATGTGACTACGGCTTTACCTCTACAATCCACAGCTAGGTGTCCCGATTTTTGGCACTTGTGGCACTTGGCAGGGCAAGGACCCGAGTGATGAAACTTACATCGATTACATAGTGGGTGTGTTCCAGCATAACCTCTGCCTTCTATTGGTGCAGCAACATAAACCATTGCAGCTTCTTGCCTTCTATTATGTTGTTGATGATGGTTAGTGTTACGGTTTTGGTTGTTGTTATTATAACCTCCTTGGTCATTTTCCCATTTTCTTTTGTTGTTGTTGATTTGGTTATCGTCGTTGTTGTTGTTGTTTTGGTTATTGTTGTAGTTGGTGCGGTTGTTGGTATTGTTGTTACGGTTGGTGTTGGTAATGTTGCCTCTCTTTACTACTTGTGCCATGAGCTTTTGAGATACTCGAATAGATTCTTCAATCGTTTGCGGATCAAAGGAAATCACATCACCTTGAATAATCTCGGGAAGTCCCCCAATGAAAGCCTCCAGTAGCTTCTCGTTATCCGAAACCATAGATGGGCATAACGCGGCCAATTCTTGAAACCTTCGAATGTAAGTATCAATGTCATACCCAACAGTTACTAGTTCATAAAATTCGGTCTCCAACTTTTTCACTTCCGTACGCGGACAATACTTCTTTGTTAACAAACCTTTGAATTGCTCCCAAGTGAGCTTGAAAGCATTTTCCATTCCCATTGGCTGAGCATACGAGTTCCACCAAGACATTGCCCCATCAAGTAGTGTACTCGTAGCAAACTTAACCTTGCTATCCTCCGGGCAATTACATAACAAAACAGACTCCATTTTCTCGAACCATCGAACCATGGCGGTGGCCCTTCGGTGCCCTTGAACTTAGTGGGATCTCCGCTTTTAAAATCCTTATATGAACAACTTCTAACCCCGGACCTCCGCAATTCTGCAGCGGCAAAGAAGTCTAGCGGCTTTAGCTTCCCCGCAATTCTAGTAGCTTCAAGGCGATGCCGCACGGCGGCATTAGCAAGCTGGCGGCTTGATTAGCTGCGACCTCGGTGGCGAGGCGAGTCTAGCGGCTTCGGCGATGGGCTGCGACCTCGGCAACATTGGCAAGTCTAGTGGCTTGGCGATGTCAGCAGCCTCGCGACGCCATGTTGCCTTTCATCCTTAATGCATTGGCTATACTATCCTCACAAACTTTTGCATAGCCGCCGCTTGTGTCAATTCTTGTGGAGCTTTCTTGGCGCCATAACTTCTTCAAAATAAGAGGAAAGGTGAGACGTAGCAAAGTCCGATGTTAATAATAAACGCTCCAAAGAGATATGATATGAGGTGATAAGTTTGAGGTTATTTTTCAAAATGATCGACGGTTTCCTAAGAAATGGGTTATGAGATGTTGTAAGTGCTTCAAATGTATGATGGTTTAGTGACTTAATGTGTGAATAACGTGTAACTCGACATGTTAGTGGTGAAACAAAGGAGTGAGAGTGACTTTGCCCTACTTAAAGGTTTTGTCTCGGCATTCGGCGTTATCGGTGATGAGTCAATTGATGTTAAAATTGTGATAGGAATGACAAGGCATTCTCCACATTAGAGTATGAAGAAAGAATAATGGAATGGGTATTTAAAGGCATCCATGTGACAATCGATTTGAAATGAAAGTAAATAACTCGAAAAATGTACGTATAAACCGCATGTAAAGTGAATATGCACTTATGATGAAATGATGAGATGCTATGATGATGTAGTTATAGTCTAGGGTCAATGATGCAACCTAGTTCTCTATAATCAAGCTCGATGCCAATCATCACACCCCAAATTACATTTTGCGTGAATGGAATTCACAGGGATTGATTGTCATAGCATCACAATCACGAGTTATATTGAGCGACCTAAAGTGTCGTTTGGAAAACACATCGTTTGATTTAATAAAATAATCGAGTTTACAAAGTATAGGTCCCAAATGAAAATCAACTTGTGCGGAAATAAGTTTGTTACAATTCAAACGATGTTTTAAAGTGCATAAATCCCATGAGAGACGCGTCGTCACCACGACTCTATGATAAGTCCACATGCATGCCATGAAGTGAATGCCTTAGATACCGAGATAAAACATGCTTAAAACAGTCACACAAAGGTTGAGTGAAATCCATAGGTTTAATTAATTCGTTTGAACACAATATTCGTAGTGTGAGTTACATTGTTTCACACTCATCGTTGAAAACAAAACAACATTTATTTCACTAAGTTCATGACAACCAAAGCGTAAACCTCGTACCAATAGAAATTGGTAAAATCGTTTCATCGCAGCCCTAATAGGTAAACTTGCCAATTTACCTTAATGATTCAAATATAGTGCGTTCGATTTCCCTAACGGGTCAATAAGAACGGAGTGTTAATTCAATAGGCCTATTCACAATATTCGCTCACACTGCAAGTGACTAATGGTGCATGATGTAGGGACTTCAAACATGGCAATTGATTACTTAGTGACAATAAAACATTTGGATATAGCATACGATTCAAAGCATTTGTGTTCGATTAAAAATATAGCATGTATCTCCCCAAGAGTTTGTAAAACAATTAAGTAATAGAAAGTGGGGCTATGAACTCACTTGGTACAATGATGCGATGACAAAAGTGGATACACCGAAATGTAGCGTGAATCTCTAACTTGACCTATTATGAATGATATGATATATAATAAGTCATGATGTAATGTTATGCATGCAATTCGTATGATATCTATACCACTTGTGAATTTTTGAAAATAATACTTATCGTCGAAAAATACTCTTTTAACGTCTTGACCATTTATAAATTACTTTACAAGTATTTACGTTGAAATGATATCCTACGATAGTCATTTAATGATTTATTATGAAATTATAACTTTTAAATCAGTAAAATAATGTCGTTGAAAATTTCATGAAAGTGACTAAATGGCCTCGAAAAGCTAGTCGTAAAATGGTGCACGTCGAGTGTTAGGAAACAAACTCAACGGTTTTGGGAAGCTTGTATCATTATCTCAAAGTTTTAGTGTTTAAGTTTTCATCCTAGAGGTCTCGATCATGGAGAAAAATATAGGTAAAGTATGGTACTTGTGTCCAAAATATTGTTTAAGAGTGGTTTTCGGCAAAGTTTAAGCGACCATATATTATTCGTTACAACTCCGCTTGACAAACGGTCGGACATTTTGGAAAATATGCTAGGCGAACTTACTTTTACTAGAAGACATCACTTTATAAAAGTTCTACGTCAATGTTAAAAACGACCTTCAACATGGTCACTTGTTTACCGTAATACTTGTCTAATAGAAATATATTAGTTTTTCTTATATAATAAAGTTACGGCAACTTTGTTAAACGCGTGTAATTTAATCGTTACAAGTCCGTTTTCTCGTTTTATATGTCCTTAATTCGTATCAAAGTATACTAATATATTTTTGATAAGTCGACACAATTTATAACGCTTAAGACTCATTTTGACTCGTAAAAGTCGAGATTACATGCTGAATTTTTCGAAATAATATATTTCGTCGTCAAACTTGAAAATAGCATATCTTCTTCGTTATAACTCCGTTTTAACCCGTTCAAGCGGCTACATTTTCGTTTTAAAGTTTATTTTCCAAATATCTAGGCCAAATTTTTTTTATCTACTGTCGAAAATTCCAGATTTCCAAAATAAGATCAGACCCTTTTATAAACTTGTCGAAATGAGTTTTTCTCGCGCCAAACCTATTTTAACCAATTCAAAACAACTCCGAAGCTATTCTAATCCTACCATACACCTTCTTAGGGTGTCATGGGTTCCTAGACATCACCAAGAGTGATATATTACAAGGATTAATTATAGGATGACATATTTATATATAACTCTTAAAAACAATGTAAAAGTGGTATAAACATCCATATAACTTGCATGTTTTCTCAAATATGATGAAATGAATATGAAATGAATATGAAAGATGATGATGAATATGAAATGCTTACAAGTTAACTTGATGAGGTTACAAGAACAAAGGATTAAACTAAACACCCTAGGTTTTTATTTCAAAACCTTAACAAAGAGTGTATACTAGGTTGTATAAAACTTGACTTGAAAATTTTGATGATTTCCTTCTTGATCCTTAGGTTGGCGGTTTGGGAGAGAGAGAGAGAGAGAAAAACTTTGATTGCACTTTGAATAATTGAGAGTGTGTGTGTTTAATTAGAGTATAATACAAATATGTGTATGTAAGTATATTTAGATATCTAACCACCCTAGTGAGTCACCCCTTTGTCGACAAGGGGGAAATTAAAGAATACATTTTTTTATATAATTTATTATAGATAAAATAGTAAGTAAATGTATTTAAGTAAGGATAATTAGTAACTTGTATATATATTTAAGCATTTAGGGTAGCGTTAGCTAAAAATAAATTTTAACGGATCAAAATAAAATATATTGAGGTCATAAAATTATAAAATACATTTCTTACACAATTTGAGTGAAATAATAATTATCGTGTAATATTTAAGAAAACCGTCGTAATTATGTAAATATAACAATTTATATACGAAATAAATTTAAAACACCGGGTAAACTAATAATAATATTTTTATAAACTTAATATGAGTATAAAATATGTCGGGATAATTTTTGGAAGTAACGGATCAAATGTTCAATAATAATTAATTACGCGATAGTATTTATTTAATATGAAAATTACGCGTTTAATGTGAAATGTAAAATCATGAATGAACTAACATGATGATAATGATGCCAATGAAATGTAGACTAAACCTAGTCTATATGAAATGTCCTTGATGATTGTTCGTGAATTCGCAGCTAAACCATTAAGGTTACGCGAATTTGATACTCGTAAACCTAGTTTACGATAAATGATGAAATAGTGAAACTTGAGAAATGACACGAAATTGCGAGTTGTCACATTTTCTCTACATGAACCGATTCAAAAGATGATATACAATCTCCTGAAATTCTCACCGAAAAAAATTGATACCGGAACCCGATTTATTCATGTTAAGATTTGAAAATCCATCCGTCAGGGGGTGGAAGGCGGATCTGACCATATGGAAACCGATGGTGATCGATCATCAAAACCCGCTCGTTTATAATTTTTTTGGTCTCTGAATCAACTAAAAAGGAGAGAGGGATGAGAGGGTTTGGGGGTGGTTATTAGGTTTTGGAGAAGAAGATCTGGAATAATAAAGTTCCAAAATAAAAAACATTATCGCGTGATTTTAGCAACAAAATTGAATTATCAGTTGAAAAATGTGTAGATGTTAATTACCCTTAATGCCCTGCGAATTAAGTATATTAATTTAAAAAAAAATACTTTACTCAATTATGATTGGTCAATAGGAGTTCTCGCAGCTCGCACTTAATGTGGTTCTCAAAATAAAGATACATATATATATATATATATATATATATATATATATATATATATATATATATATATATATATATATATATATATATATATATATATATATATATATATATATATATATATATATACACACTAGCTAGCGCGCCTAGCAACAGCGGTGTCTAGTTTTTGACAATTTTTTGCGGCGAATATCATTCTTTCGATAAGTTGTTTTAGTAGTGTTAGAGAGCTTTCTCATAAATTTGTTTTTCTAATGACCTGGTTGCATAACAACGACAATGTTTATTTTCCAACAAAATATGAAAGTCGATATCTGTATTTTTTTCAAAGGCATTGTTTTAAGTTACATATCCAATTAGGATATCAATAGTAAACTATCCGCATCATAACGACGCTGACATAAAAACATGATTACTGCACATTGTAATTGGTGTTAGGCTTTTCTTACTTTTGGTAGTCTTACTTAACTTTTTAGGGTAAAAGCCATAAAATATAATGTACTTTTTAAATTTTGCCGACTTGAAACACTTATTTTTTATTACTTTATTTCACCTTTCAAAATTTGTTCCGATTTCTTCCTTGATGACGATAATCGGCAAAACCTGTCGGGTCATGTTCAACCCGACCACAACCCAATACTAACAAGCCCGCACGAAACCGGGCCACAACCCAATACTAACAATAAAAGGTTTGGGCTCACGAAGCCCAAGCCCAAATCTATTTACGGAATAGATATATGATATCTTCTAAAATAAGAAGATAATCATTCCCAACCAACTTAGGCGGATACGCCGAAGTTGGGGAACACGGAACCAACAAGGATTCCGCATGATATAAAGGGAATCATATCCTCGCTTAAGGTACGATCTCATAACCCTAAAACTCCTTAAACCCTAAACCGACACTCACTCACGCCGGAGGATAATCGGGAGACAATCCCACTGTAAGCCTAACGGTGTTTCTTGTCTCTTAGCGCAGCAGTCTCAAGCAAGAATTTCAATTGGTACGAGAACCGAGCTCCAAATCGTGAACGCCCAACTTTTGTATCAACAAGTGGCGCCATCCGGGGACCCTACACTAAGAATCGACACTAGAATGACAAAACACGGCAATCGCCGATCGCAATGATCTTATGGGAAGAAGTCGCAGAGTGGACTAACCCCAAGCAGCACTGGGACAACCAATACCGCTAAAAACAAGGGGTCGTCAAGACTTGATCTTCCTCCGTAGAACCGCACTCGAACAACCCAAGTCACTACAACCACCACGAGTGGAGTAGACCCATCACAAGACCGCCTTTACTACTCCCTTCCAATCGGTGCTAGAAACCGACCGACAAAGGTACCAGAGGCACCGTGTCGGGATAAGAATGCAATGCAGAGAAACAAACGCACTCACTCGAGGAGTCGCGCCTGCACTTAGCACCGTAAGCTTTCGATCCCAAAACTACGGCATTGGCTACCTCATGCAAGAGGAAGAGAAGAATAGATCGTATGAACCCGAAAGCCCGACTCAATTTCGATTCGAATACGATATTTCCACCGCGCCACCGTAAGGAAAAGCGCAGAGAAGCGGTCATAAACCCCAAGATTCAATGTAATCGGGAGGAGAATCGAGGGTGATGAGACATCTCACCGCAACACTCGAGTGATAGTGATAGAGAAGAACGGCGCATCAAAGGTTCACGCCAGATCGGGTAGCCGTAGAGTACATGATAGACCGGGCGAAAGTATTCCCCAAGTGAAAGCCCTTCGATCCGCACTATGAGTCGATTCGAGGATGGTTTGCGCAAGCGCCCGTAAGAAGGTAAATTCATCTTCGACAACCCTGACAACGAGGATAGTGATACAGGCATTGAAATCCGTATGCACGCGATAGCCAAGAGGAAGACATGTCTCCCATGGCGCCGCCGAAGTGGATGCGCTCACCGACGCATTAGTGATTTCTCCGAGAACAAGAAAAGGCGCATGCCCGCAAATGTTAAAACCTATGATGGGACAGTGATCCCGACGATCACCTAAAAATTTTGAATCACCATGACCATCGAAAACCGCCACAACCGCTTGGTGCCACATGTTTAATTCCACACCGTGGGAAGCGCGCGAACGGTTCAACAAACTCCCACGGGAGCGTGAATGGTTTTGAAGAGTTGAGAAAGGCGCCCGCCTAAATTTTACTCAACGCAAAAGTGTGCAAAAACTCGCCGAACTCGCCAGGTAAAACAGAACTGTGGAGAATCCACGAGCGCATTCATGGAACGCTTCAAAGATGAATGCATGCAGTTAAAGCATGCCTCAAGTCTTAAAGATCTCGGCTTCATGAATGGGATTAATAACCCGTAACTCATCAAGAGGTTAAACGACAAGATCCCCGAGACCTTTGATGAACTCATGAAGCGCCTCGGTCTTTTGTCCAGGAGAAGCCATGCCATGGATAGCAAAAGAACCATTCTAGTTACCGTCACAGAACAACCCGGGAGACAATCCAACGACCGAGGTAATAACCGTAATAGAGCTATCGCAGCCGAGGAGCGGCAGAGACAGGATAATGATGTATACTCCCCGATCAAAACCCCAAAGGAAATACTCGCAGCAGAAGGAGCGAATTTCCCAAGACCGCCGCAGATGCGCACACCGTAAGATCGGCGACCGAAATGGATATCGTGACTACCACGCGCAAAAGGGTCACACCACTAACGAGTGTGTCCAACGCGCCAACTCATCGACAAGATGGTCAAGGAGGCGATCGACCACCTAGTTAAAAACATTAAGGAGGAAGAGATAAGCAAAAGAATGGAAGCAAGAAGGAGACACCCAAAGATAAGGCCGACACAATCTACATGATACGACGCGGCAACGAACCACTAGACAAAAGGTCACCAGAGTTTTCCAAGAAGTGAAATCTCTTTCCTACTTTAATCATGGACAACGCAGCAAGCAGAGCCCTCACCATTGAAATCGCCATGGTGGTCACGACATACACCGCATGTACATCGATGGTGGAGCATCGCAAATATCATGTATGAGCATTGCTTTAGAAGACTACGACCAAATACGTAGTCGCTAAACCGTCAACACAAAGACTCACCGGTTTCACAGTGAAAAATATGGCCCATGGGCAACAAGGACATTAGTCGTTGGAAACGCAGACCACTCTACGACAACCCGGATGGATTTCATGGTGATCAAATCCCCTCGCCATACAATGGCATTATTGGGAGACCAGGATATCACCATGCGCGGTGCCATCAACAACAAGACGGATGCTTAAATTCCCAGAGAGAGGGGCATTGTCACTCTACAATGCCACGGTACCAAACAGAATGTAACACGGTTACATGCGAAATGGAACCAATCCCAAACAAAGGCGCGCCAAAGTCCCCAACTTGAAGGTCGCACCACCCGTAATACCCGCACTCAGAAATAACCATCGAGGGTCATTGTCGGACAACCAGCAGCACCGTGCGCGCGCCCTACAAAAGAACGTGGATATTTTCGCGGGAGCCCAAACACATGACCGAGTACCACGCCGATCACGAGCATAAACTTAGAATCCGACAAGGATACTCACCGACACGCCGTAAGAAGCGTGGCCAAGCTCCGCAGAGGCGCAGTAATTCGGCAGAGGTACGTAAATTGGTAAATGCGGAATTATGCGTGAAGTCTATTACCACGATCGCTTTCTAATCCAAGAATGGTCAAAAAGCGATGGTAGTCGGCGAATGTGTGTAGACTTCACCGACCTTAATAAAGCATGCCCGCAGGATCGCTATCCATTACCGTAGATAGATTGGAAAATAGAGTCCTTGTGTGGATACCCATTGAAGTGTTTTCGACGCTGCATGCGGATATCACCGATACAAATGGCCCAGAAGACGAGGAAAAGACAGTTTTCCACACAAGCCAAGGCGTGTCATGTTACACAAAATGCCGCTTGGCTTGAAGAACGCGGTGCCACCTATCGCCGTTGGTAGACAATGCCTTTGAAAACAAAGGGCCGCAACTCGAAGTCTATGTGGATGACCGGTCATAAAAAGTCATACCGAAATGAACTTGTGCGCGACATAGAAGAAACATTCAAGACTCTACGAGATCAACATGAAGCTAAATCTTAAGAAATGCACCTTCTGCGCCATCAAGGCATGTTCTTAGGGTACTTGATAGAACCCGATGGCATAAAACCTTGTCCGAAAAGACAAAGGCAGAATAGAGCTTCCTCACCACGCACGTCAAGGAAGTCCAATCCTCAATGGAAAACTGGCCGGCCTCAACAGTTCCTCGCTAAATCAACAGAAAAGTCATTGCCTCTTTTCAAAACACTCAAGAAGTGTATAAAAAGGGTGACTTTCGTGGACGACTGAGGCGGAAGAAGCCTTCACCACACTCAAACAAAGATCTAGCAACGCTCCCAACACTCGTGGCACCCGACCAGGAAGAGCCGATCATGTATTTATCAAGAACTCATGGGGGGCCAACAGAAGGTTACTAACAGATAGGGACTCTGCAAACCCCTATCTATTTTGTAAGCAAAGCGCTTAAGAAGACGGAGATGAACTATAGTGCCATGGAAAAGTTGGTCTTGGCATTAGTGTTTGCCGCCAAGCGATCGCTACGCAGATTTCCAAGCGCACCCGATAGCGGTAATCACGCATCAAGCCATCAAGCGATCATCTCCAAACCCGATGCGCCGTGACGACCCGTAAGTGGAGTGTATTGCTAGGCGAACATAATATCTCTTACTGCACCACGCATCGCAATAAAAGGACAAGTTCGCGGACTTCATCATCGAGAAGCCGACATCGACGAGGTACCTACACCAAGCGAAAAGAACTACAAGATCCATGGATTTTGTTTACGACGGTCCTCATGCGCTGGATGGCTCAGAGTCGGCCTTATTCTCACAAACCCGTAGGAATGGAATTCACTTACGCACCGCGCTTTGAATTTACCTCGACAAACAATGAGGCGTAATATGAAGCCCCGATCACGGACTACGATTGCAAACGAATGGGTGTACGAACTTGAAGCAAATGTGACTCCCGCTAGTGGCCAACCATGTGTTGGGTGAATACGCACAAAGAAGAAAATATGATTCAAGATCTTGAGAAGACTAAGACATCGATCAAAGGCTTTGACAGATTTACTATCAAGCAAGTCCCTAGAGGAGAAAATCGCAGCGTATGCACCGAGCAAGATCGCCGACAAGCTTCGCACACTTATCAAAGCAAGTGCCGGTGGAAACACCGAAAAGCAAGTCAATATCGGAGATGGAAGTCTCCGCAATATGAGGAGGATGGTCCTACATGGATGACACCGATTGCGTAATTCTTAAGCAAAGGTACATTACCCCAAGAATGCATGTAAGTCATAGAATACGGCGCACACAGCAGAGATTCAATCGCGCGACAACATATCGATCGACGCTCTTTCCTCCAACCATGGCTTCGGCGCGCCGCCCCTTACAAGCAAATTATGTGTCGCGAAATCCATGAAGGTTCATGTAGCATGCACGCAGACCACGGTCCGTTGTAGCACGCGCCATGCGATCGGATACTATCGCCAACCATGCATAAAGATGCGCGGATTTGATAAGGAAGTGCAATGATTGCCAAGTCCACGCACCCGCATCACGCCAACCACAAAGATGAGTTAACGCCAATCACGCGCCGCGGCCATTCTACAAATGGGGCATTGATATCGCAGTCCTTTTCCAATAGCAAAGAAGCGGTCTCAAGTTTCATAGTAGCTATAGACTACTTCACCAAGTGGATCGAGGCAAAAGCAAGGGCGACAATCATCGGCAACCGTGTGAAACGCTTTGTCTGGGACAACATAGTATGCCGCTCGATTACCCGGAGAAATCATCTCGATAATGGAAACAATTTCGCGACAACCCTTCAAAGATTGGTGCGAAAAGTTAAACATCACCCAACACTTTATGCCGGTTACGCACCCACAAACCAATGGTTTAGTCGAGCGCAAATCAAGCCCGGGTGAAGGAATCAAAGCACGCTGACAAGCACAAAGGAAGGTGGGTCAAGAACTTTCACATGTACTATGGGCGCACCGCACCTCGCTTAAAACCAAAGACAGGGATACCCCTCTCTAGTATACGGATGTGTCGTTATACCAACCGAGATCGGCATGCCAACTATCCGCACCGCGGAGATCAATGTGACTACAAACGACGACGAAAGACGGTCGACTTGGACCCATCGAAAGAAAGACGCGAACGCCGCCATACGGGAGGCAAGGTCAAAGTCAAAATGAAAGGATACTATGATGCCAAGGTACGCAGTGTTTCATTCGCACTCAGCGACTTTGTTCATCCGCGCCAATGAGGCAAGCCACGCAAGATACAGTAAGCTCGGACCAAAGTGGAAGGACCTTATGAGGTTATCAAGCAACGGCACAAAGCGCTGCACGGCCACGAGGTTTGGATGGTCGTGACCACCACAAGACATGGAATATCAAGAACCTCAAGAGGTGCTACCTATAAGAATAGCTACGGCACAACACACAGACGCTCCGCACTTTCAAAGCTCAATAAACATTCATGTACCCGCTTTTATTTTTCATATTTATCGCTTTCTTTGTTATTTCTTGATAAACTTGCAAGTATTAATAAAACGTCATGGTTTCTAGCTAACTCACGACACATTTTAAGTTGTTATCTCCATATACCGTATGCCTTAACAATTTTTATTTTTGCCCACGATGGCGCATGCACCGCAAATAAACCCACGATGGTAAAAGGATAAGTTGACCTACTAACTAACTTGTTGAGTAAGAGGGTTGCAAACCCATCAACACCGGATCACGCATCCTTGTTAAACACCTTGTTCTCAAGACGTTGAATAAGATATGCGCACCCCACGACGGTGCGCAAAGAATGCACACGCGCATGTTTAACAACTTTGGAGCCAAGACACTTGCTTCCTTAATACGATATTTACAAGACGTGAATCATAACATACACGATTATGATTAAATACTTAGAATTATTTTCCAAGTATACTATAATTTTCATACACGACTATGAATTTCCTACATTTGCAAAGGCTTACACGCTTGTTTCTTCATACATACAAAAGACAAACAGATAGGCTTACATTACACTTTTAGTTATATCCACAATGACAAAAGACCTTTATTTATAACTACGAGTTATTACAAAAGATAGCAAACATATCCGCTACACGCTATTACAACGCCTAAGTGACGGCGCCAACATGACTTGTCGATCTTTAACTTCACGATACTCTTCAACACATCTCGCATCCCGATGCGACACGGTGGCCACACCGACCGGCACTCCATCGACCTGGCAAGTGGGTCGCACCAACCCCACACAAAATAGCTTTGCCCGCAATACCTTTTTCTTAGCAAGGCGGGTCGCATGCGCCCAAGACCTCCCGCAAAGGCACCTCTTTTCTAAAGCAAAGGATTCGACTATCCCTAGGTCGCGCAAACACAGTGCACCGTCGCGACTCATGGGGTTTCAAAAATAGTCCTACTGGTGTTGGCATCCTCAAGACGATGACGCCCAATGTCAACCCCGCCATAATAACACTTATCGGATAATCTTGGTCGCGCCAAGTTCAAATCATTGGGAGCTCTAAGTCTTTCATTCTTTGCATGGCAGCGACCAAATGATCATATGATTCAGCATCATAACCCGGTACTTTATCAACATGTGCTTTCAACAGCTCTGCATCATGGAGTTGTTCCACTGCCTCTGATTTACCACGCTCTAGAGCACACTGCACAACCTCTCCGAAGGCATTCACCACCTCTGGCGATTCCAGGGTGCTCAGGGCAGCTAGGCGAAGACCGTGGCCTATGAGCCACCAAGGCCCGCTATGGTGGACATGAGCCGAGGATACAACTCCTCGTCACTCAATGCTCATCTTGCGCAGCTTTAGCCTCCCGCACCTCCAATGACCAGCTCACAAAGGGCCCCAAGCTCCCCAACTGCAAACAAACTTTCCTTGCCCCGCTTAGATGTTTAAGGCCCAACACACACGATTTGTACCGCAAATTTCAAAGACGATCCCGACTTATTTGACACATTAGTGCCATCTTGTCCTCGGCTTTGTTTTTAAGATATGCGCGAGATCACTAGCCTCGCACGAGCGCTATCCAATTCTTGCGCTGGTGCTTGCCACCGCGCCCAACAGAGCTATTGTTTGGTCCTTCTTGAACTTTGGTCCTCCCCACCGATACTCGATCTTTCACTTCACAATTAACGAAGCTCGATGAGCGGAGACTTGAACCAATTCTTCAACTAATTGATCCAGGGCACATCCGCATCGCCTTGGTTTTCATTATCCCGCTCGGCGGCTCGTAATGCGCCGATCGTATTGGACTCGCCTGGGAGGTGACTCTATGACCGCCCCACCCCGCGAATGATCACCAACAAGAATGTTAGAATCACAACTAGCACATTCACCAACTAATGTAAGGTTATACATGTATGGTTTTACTTACTTTGGCTCCGCCATCGCCAGATGGGTGCGACGACGCTTCATCGCTGGAGGACAACTCCACGCT
Source organism: Chrysanthemum lavandulifolium (assembly GCA_022545495.1). NCBI lineage: Eukaryota > Viridiplantae > Streptophyta > Magnoliopsida > Asterales > Asteraceae > Chrysanthemum > Chrysanthemum lavandulifolium. The sequence goes on from CM040240.1 coordinate 108,740,599, forward strand.
TGAATCACGGACGCTTTTTCCGGAAGGGCCCGCACCATGATCTCTTCGGTCCTTTTGCGACTAAGCGCAGCTTCTTCTTCTTCTTCCTCTTCGTGATGAGCTACATCACGGGCGATGATCGCGCCACCAACAAGTCACCTCCGGATCGGGACGGCTCGCAGAGGCGCTGCCTCCACCGCAACGGAGGAACCGGTCCCCGTGTCCCCGCAGTCGCTTCTATGACACGCCCGCAATGCAGCCTAATATAGGCTCCTCGTCATCCTCAAAGGTCGTACTCGCCCTCTTTGCGGCTACGGGCTTCGCTAGTCAGACGACGGTGAATAGATCCATCTCTCGCAAGACAAAACACATATACAAACAGTTATATAATGCGCAACAAAGACCAAGATTGTTCTTACATTATTTAGACACGTATACGGAGGAATAAGTACCCACCCGCCATTGGCGCCTAAAAATATAGGGATCTCATCTTCGGGCCAAAATAATTACTACCGATCCCCATGTGCACCAAAATCCTCAGATATGCACTAACGGGATGCGGTTCGCATTTATCGCCCGCATCCTCGACGTTATAAGACCCGTGCAATGGGTACTCATCCTCTCGTAATGCTCCCCGGTATAAAACTCATAATTCCAAGGAAAACATGTATCATCTACCCGTAAGAAGTATTCCTCCAATTCCTAAGGCATCTAATTTATCCGTATAGCACCGCAGCTCACCGCTGCTTTTGAAAAGACACCCACCCATGCGCCCACGTCGTGTGATAAAAGGCGCGAATAGGTGGATGGTGGGTTAACCTCAATGACGGCAATTTACCTCAAAATTGGTAATTTTAGCCGCTACCGATACAATGTAGTCGCGATATGTGTAGCGATAATAGTTTAACACATCGCACGTAAAGCGTGATGTGGGCACACGCTGATTCGCAAATTAATAACCGTGTATACACCCACTTTCCTTCGGGAAATCAAGAATCGTGGCTCGCGATCCGAACTACCGGATGCACATCCCGGTATAAAGTAACTGAGGTAAATTCCATCGATCGATCAAATTAAGATCGGAGGTGAAGTCGACAACTGTTTAACCATGGTGATATAATTTTTTGCTATATCGCACGCGCGGTTACCTTTGTGGTTGATTACTTTTGGATTTACAACTCTTAAAATGCTTTAGAAATGGTGGATGGCGTTTTTTACTGTGAGGAATCCGGTGAAAATGAATCGCCAAGTTATATACTTCTCCTCTACCACACGATTGGCGACACGTGGATTCCACTAGTTTTCATTGTGTGGTTGAGATGGCTTGATGTGACAACGGGGCAGTAACTTTCCCCCGATTAACGAGGCATTGACTATTCACATGGATGTCTCGATACATTGCACCTACGGGTCGGTGTATGGTTTCTTTCGTACGTTTCGTACGTTTTTTATTACAGTCATTAGTCTAGCACCCGCAGTTACGCACTGCGCATACTAGACTGGGGGGACATGATGACGAGTCTGGTGTCGGGTCATAAACCCGACCACAACCCAATACTAACAAGCCCGCACGAACCGGGCCACTTTCAATAAAGGTTTGGGCTCACGAAAGCCCAAGCCCAAATCTATTTACTGAATAGATATATGATATCTTCTAAAATAAGAAGATAATCATTCCCAACCAACTTAGGCGGATACGCCGAAGTTGGGGAACACGGAACCAACAAGGATTCCGTGCGATATAAAGGGAATCATATCCTCGCTTAAGGTACGATCTCATAACCCTAAAACTCCTTAAACCCTAAACCGATTACTCTCTCACGCCGGAGGATAATCGTGGAGACAATCGGGAGACAATCCCACTCAATTGGTAAGCCTAACGGTGTTTAATAAACATATGTCTCTATTTGTGTAGTGTTTTAAGAAAGCCATCATGGTGACAGTCTCATTGGTTCTAGCAACGACAGTTCAATTAGTCAAGGTCAATTGGTACGAGAACCGAGCTCCAAATCAACCGTTAGAACGCATATATTTAGATATTACCAACTTTCTTAGTATCAACAAGCTTTCATTTGCTTTATCCTCTCATGCTCACTGAATACGAGGAATGCTACGCTTAATGTGATTATGCATTTGAACTAAAATAAAATAAATGTTTTGCAATAATAACAATGTACTATCACAACAAGCATAACATTACCTCTCATGTTCAAATGAACATGAGAGGATCATTGTCCATTCAATTTCAACTATTTTATCAAATTTCCTGCTTTCCCGGTTCCTTAAAATTCAAAATTTTCATTTTCGACTTCGTAAAGTATTCGATTTCCGATAACAACCAAATTCATCAAAACCACTTGTTTAAAAACGTTATATGGCAAAACAAAGTCATAAACAAAACAAAACAAAACATTGAACCCCGCTTCTAAAACTTTTAGCGCTTTTTTAGCAAGAAGTAACAACCAAGTCTTGCATCAAATACGTATTAAATAGTAGAAAGACACTTGCACACTTTGATGTTTCAATTAATAGTCATGGCCATATAAAACTTGTAATACTCGTACATCTTAATATTATCTTGTAAAATAATATGCAAATGCAAACACCCCTGCCTTTATTATCTTTATAAACATTAACAAAGAAAAAAAGGAACATATGATCTAACCAAATAAGATTATGCTATCTTTAAAGAAAACATAGAAGCCAAAAACATCAAGAACATACACCTTAGAGTAAGAACATCAACAGAAACCAAGACATTCAAGGTCTTTATCTTGGAGTGTACCTAATTCATGGTCAGCGTGTAAGTAGGTCTAGATTTTGTTGGTGGGGGTGTTGGAAGTTGTTGAAAATGATTGTGTATAGTAGGTGAGTTTGCAATGGATGATACATGTGGTGGGAGGGTGGAACGGAGCGGATGGTGAGTTTGAATTGAAGGTTTAAAAGGAGCTTGACGTTTTTGAGTAAATCGAGTGAGTTTTTAAAAGATGAGTACTTGATGCCATGATCTTGGTGGATCGAGAAGAACAAAGGTGTGATTCTTGATGCAAACAGTGAGTGGGTTTTAGAAGCACCCGATGAAGACATCATGCCGGTTCCTGACTCGTGTGGTTGTGTTTAATTAAAGAATACTATCCAAACAGACTCGTGTGGGTTAGACTTACCCGAAAAGTTTCAAGAGGGTGGTATCATTATTTATTTTCATTGCATCTGTTCTGATCAATTGTTGAAACTAAGATCTTATGATTTTATTTGTAATTTACTTGTACCAGAAGTGAAATGCTTTGCGGAAAAATAGATTTATTGTTTGTGTGACACTAGAAACTAACATTACGGATGTCTTTTGATTGATCTGAAGAAAAACATAACTCGGATTGACAAAATAAAGAAAGATGATGCATGAACAATGTGACATGGCTGACTAAATCTTATAATAGGAAATTCATTTTGGCGGGAGTTAGTAAAGGAAGGAACAAAAGAAAAAATAAGGTGATGCAAATATGGTCCTTGAGGTATATTCTTGTATGTGAAGTGACAAATTGCCCCTGACTTTAAAATTTAATTGGATGGAAAGTCGGTCAAAGGATCGATCAACCCAATTTAGACAACCACAAGGATTATTGGTGTAATTAATTGCGTTTTAGGACCAAACATGCAATTTTGGCCTAACCACAAGGACAATTTACGTAATTAACTCTATTTTTTTTTCCAATTTACTTATTAGTTTTCCAATATTAAAATATGTAGTTGTTAGTAGCTAGTTATCTAACTAAGATAATGTTAATCATTAATTTAGAAAACCTTAACTCCTTCGAAGGAGTCTACTATATATCGCTTTAGACACAAGTTTGATATTAATGTGCTTTTCATTAATGGATTTGGTAACCCTATAAATTAATGCAAGTATCGTCAAGCAAATTACTAAAACCTTGATATACCACAAATGTTTCTAGCAAGACTTGAATCCACAATCTTGATTAGTGAATCAAAAAATAATTCACTCTTATGATCTATCTTCGAGTTTCCGAAAAGACATATATTACGTTTATGATTCTTGACGATTTTCCACAAATCAGTTGCATATCAATTTTTACTTTGTAGTCAAAATATGCTTATTGTGGCAGCGGACATTGAAGATGAAAATCGATGAAGTAGCTGCAAAATCAAAGAATAATGCATCTTGAAAGCAAAATTCACAGATAATTTCAACAAAACAACTCAATGGTTCAATTCATGTACGCCTATAAATAAGATCAATATATTCTATATAAATAAATTCAATAGAGCGTATATGTTTTAAAACCCTCCAGTAATATAAAAAGAATATTACATTAGAAGCAAAAAATGACTTCCCCAAAGCAATATGACGCACAACAAAGAAATGTGCTTAAGTGTGAAGAGCTTATGTGTTTATTTATGAATGAAAATTTTCTAATGTTCTAAAATTCTGCATAAGCTCTTGGAATGAGCTAATATAAATACCACAAAAGTAAAAATATACTTTAAGTAGAAAAAAAAATATTCGGAAAAGACTCACCGGTTGATTTTAGTCGCAAGATAGACCTCTGATTCATTGAACATTTCATTTGGGTTGTAACCGTCTTTTTCTTTAAAAAGAAGAATTGCGTTTATGATAGGTATGAGCGTGCGGTGGTTTGAGGCGGGTTTTGGCTAAAACCAAACTCCGAATAAAAAGCTCGGTTTTAAGTATTTTAAAACAAAACTCCAGACCGAAATTTTGGTTTTGGTATTTTCAATCTTTGGTTTTTTATAGTTCATTTTTCGATTTTTTTTATAGGAAGACCATCTTTTCTAAAAGTTTGAAATCACTTTTGCAAAAAATACCGCATAAATTTAGACAAAGTTGTTTAAAAGATTAATTTTTTTCAAAGAAGAAAATACGATTATGATGGTATTAGTCTCATGGTTTTTTGTAGCCTAAATCGAAAATATAAAATAAGACATTTTCTTAATAATTTTTTGTTGTTAATTTAAATAATTTAAGGGGCTAATAACTAGTTATACCACAAATTTGGATATCCGAAATTTTCAATGATTGTTTTATGTTAGACCCATTATTTTAGCTAAGTTTTTTCAATTCGGATATCCAAAATTTCGGATAACTGTTTTATATATCCGAATATCCATAATTTTTGAAAAAAATTATATGAGTTCAAAAAATGAAATTTAATAAAACTCAACATTTTTATAAATTTTGATCAATTTTTTGAATATCCGAATACGAATATTTTTTGAACACCCACAACCTAAATCAAGAAATCGTAGAAAGTAAGTTAAATATTTGGTCGAAAAATAATAATATTAGATAACATGTATATAAAGATGAGACGTGCGAACTTATAATAAATAAAGAAAACTTACTTTACGATTGTTTGTATAGTTAGCTAAATAAACATATGTTATGAATATCTGATACATGTATCTCTTAGTCTTTGGACATTCGTGATTACTTGTACCAAAACTGATATGTATGTTTTTTAGTAGTTTTAAGAATATTAGTATTGGGTAGTTCGGTTCTTTCGGTTTGGGTTTTCATATAGAATCAAAAACCGAACCAAATTTTTATTTTATTTTTATTATTATTATTATTATTATTATTATTATTATTTTGTGGAAACCAAAACCGCAACATCAATTTTAGAGTTATTTTGGTTTTTTGGGTGGTTTTTTTTTCGTTTTCTTGGTTTTTGGTTTGAGTTTTTGTTTTTGTTGCTCTCCCCTAAGTTCAGATGATCTTGGTTTCCAGTAGTATTTAACCAAGTGAATAGCATAATTTCATAGTGGTAGTGGGACAAGCTGCTCGAACATTGTTTGAAAGATCATTACAGAAGCTGAAACTGACGCATAAGCTGTCACGGGCGATAACACTGCTAGATGAAATTTGTATATTGATTTTATATTAATTGTATAGCTTTTGTCAACATAAGAGAGTGAAAGACAAAATAATGAGTCAAAAAATAATTCACTCTTATGATCTATCTTCGAGTTTCCGAAAAGACATATATTACGTTTATGATTCTTGACCATTTTTTATAGATCAGTTGCATAATAAATTTATAATTTGTAGTCAAAATATGCTTATTGTGGCAGTGGACATTGAAGATAAAAATCGATGAAGTAGTTGTAAAATCAAAGAATAATGCATCTTGAAAGAAAAATTCACAATTAATCTCAACAAAACAACTCAATGGTTCAATTCATGTATACATATAAATAAGGTCAATAATTTATATATAAATAAATTCAATAAAGCGTATATTTTTTAAAACCCTCCAATAATATAAAAAGAATATTACATTAGAAGCAAAAAATGACTTCCCCAAAGCAAAAACGACCCACAACAATGAAATGTGCTTAAGTATGAAGAGCTTATGTGTTTATTTATGAATGAAAATTATATAATGTTCTAAAAAGTTGTATAAGCTCTTGGAAATGAGCTAATATAAATACGAAAAAAGTAAAAATATACTTTTCGAAGTAGAAAAAATATATTCGGAAAAGACTCACAGGTTGATTTTAGTCGCGAGAAAGACCTCTGTTGCATTGAACATTTCATTTGGGTTGTAACCGTCTTTTTCTTAAAAAAGAAGAATGCGTTATGATAGGTATGAGCGTGCGTTGGTTTGAGGCGGGTTTTGGCTAAAACCAAACCTCGAATCAAAATCTCGGTTTTAAGTATTTAAAAACTAAACCCCAGACCGAAAATTTGATTTGGTTTTACAATTTTTGGTTTTTTACAGTTCAGTTTTTGATTTTTTTCATTGGTAGACCATCTTTTCTATAAGTTTGAAATCACTTTTGCAAAACATACCGCATGAATTTAGACAAAGTTGTCTAAAAGATTAAGTTTTTTCAAACAAGTAAATACGATTATGATGGTATTAGTCTCATGGTTTTTTGTAGCCTAAAACGAAAATATAAAATAAGACCTTTTCTTAATATTTTTTTGTTGTTAACTTAAATAATTTAAGGGGTCAATAACTTGTTATATCACAAATTTGGATATCCGAAATTTGCAATGACTATTTTATGTTAGAACCATTATTTTAGCTAAGTTTTTTCAATTCAGATATCCAATATTTCGGATAACTGTTTTATATATCCGAATATCCATAATTTTTTAAAAACATTATATGAGTTCAAAAAATGTCATTTAATAAAACTCAACATTTTAATAAATTTTGATCAACTTTTTGGATATCCGAATACGAATATTTTTTGAACACCCACAACCTAAATCAAGAAATCGTAGAAAGTAAGTTGAATATTTGGTCGAAAAATAATAATATTACATAAAATGTATATAAAGATGAGATGTGCAAACATATAATAAATAAGGAAAACTAATTTTACGATTTTTTGTAGTGTTAGCTAAATAAACACATGTTATAAATATCTGATACACATGTCTCTTAGTCTTTGGACATTGGTGATTACTTGTACCAAAAATGATATGTATATTTTTTAGTAGTTTTAAGAATATTAGTATGGGGCAGTTCGGTTCTTTCGGTTTGGTTTTTCATAAAAAATCAAAAACCGAACCAAATCTTTCGTTTTTTTGGAAAGCAAAACCGCACCATCGGTTTTAGAATTCTTTTGGTTTTTTGGGGCGGTTTTTTTTCGTTTTCTTGATTTATGGTTTGGTTTTTTGGTTTTGTTGTTCTCACCTAAGTTCAGATGATCTTGGTTTCCAGTAGTCTTTAACCAAGTCAATAGCATAATTTCATAGTGGTAGTGGGACAAGCTACTCAAACATTGTTCGAAAGATCATTACAAAAGCTAAAACTGACGCATAAGCTTTTACGTGCGATGACACTGCTAGCATCTCTAGGAAGGTCCGAGTAGCCATTTTTTTCTTTTTAGGTGATTGAAGATTAGTAGTTAGGAGGGTATGTAGAAGTAAGGTGTACTGGTTATGGCCTGATAATCCTCTAATGAATGCACTTTATATATTTGTGTATTCGTAGTATAATTGGTAAAACAAGTGGGTCAGGTGATAAGGGTAAATGATCAATTGGGTTCGGGTTTTGACGGCCTCATACCAAAACAGGCAACTTTAAGTTACGTATCAAATAGGTTCGGGTCAAAGGCCAAATAGGATAAGGTTAAACAAGTTATTCAATGCTTTCAGGTAGCAAATGTCGGTACTAATTTTTATTATATAAGGTGTATTGTGGCCGCGTGTCATCGCGACCTTACCAAATAATATTTGTTGATAAATATTTTAGTAGCGAAGCTAAAATATATGGAAGCAAGCCCTTAAACTTGTTAGGTCACCATTTATGTAACACAAGCATAAATATGAAGAAACGAGGTAAAGAAGGATCGGATGAACACAAACACAAGTATACGAATGACTATGTGAAATGATAAGCTTAGGATAAATGTGAAAGTGAACAACCAACCTTCAAATGAAGGTTTACAAGGCTATTTATAGGAGAGGGAGCTAGGGCAACACTCCTAGTCCCTTCCTTTCCTTATTGGATATGGGCCAAGGCTTATGGGCTTTCTACATAAGCCTTGCCTTTAATACTAACATAAAATCCTAATTAAGCTAACTATTACATATTAATTACTAACACTTGTAATCTAGTTTAGGATTGATTCCAACAATCTCCCCCTAAGTGTTGGTGATTAATGATTTGAGTGATAACGTTGTAGGTGCTGATGTAATAGTAGCTTTGACGTCTTCTGACATTCTTCTTTCTTGTGAGAAGAAGTGTCTTGATTCCAACAATCTCCCAAAGGTAGGGATCTTGTTTACTTTGAAGTTTTTCGACTTTGACGTCTTCATTATCTTTGTTCTTTGATCTTTGTTCTTTGTGGTGATAGTGATAGTATGTTGTTGTTATCTGCATCAGGTCCGCTTCGTTGCTCCAGTGTCTCCACGTCTTTCTCCAATATGCTCATACGCTCTTTAACGTTGGATTTCAGTACTGATGTAGTTCTCTTAGTCTTTAAAATTTGTAGATTCTTTGGCTTTGACGAAGAATCATTCTGACTTTGTGTTGCCTTTTGAGAGAACTTCAATTAGTGTTGTTGTTGGTATGAGCATGTAGAGAATCTGCACGATATTTTCCACCCATGAGCATCCATAAGAAGAAAACATAAAACATGGGTTAGAAATAATCCAACGCTTACAAGTTTGAACTTCGAGTGTGTTAACATCATAGTGTGAAAACACGACTCTAATTCTTACAAAGGTTGTTCCTGAACTGGAGTCCCACAAGTGAGATAACACGATGTACCAAAGTACACCTACAGTTCAGATGAGTCGCAGAGGTACATCGAAGCATCACCCCACGACTGTAGACCATTTGAGACACACTAAGCGTAACCCACAAGGAGTTACCGGTGACTGACTTGTCGGTGTTTGATGTTGACCGGCGGAGTTTTCATTCAATCACCGAGGATCACATGTGAACCTCTCATAAATGTTCTCGACAGATTGCTAAGATCTGTGTAGGACTCGATAATGTATCACTTGCGTTCTTATTGTTGAACGACAAGTGATGAAATGTCAAGTGTACCTAAGAGATCTTTTGATGAATCTCGTGGCTCTAGACTCAATAGTGCGATTTGGTTTTCCTGAGCAGAGACTAGGGAGAGGGTCTCCTTGCTTCAATACCAGCAATCTCTAAGATAAAGCCAATAGTTTACGTAGGGTTCCCTGTGAGAATGAAACAAGCTTTTGTTTAGAGAAACTTGAGTGGCTAAGAAGGTTTAGTGCATGCGTCACTGGGTCCATGACGACTTTGATCTTCAATACCGGTGTCATCAATTGACAACCAGTAGCATATGAATTGAACCCGGTGTCTGCCCTAAGTTGAATAATTTGGAGGGCTATTTGTTTTCACCCTTTTCTTTGCTTTTCTTTTTAATTCTTCAACTCCTTCTTTCTCCGATTCTTATTTTCTCCTTTTTATAATCAAACCTAAGGACTTCTAATTCTAACTATTGGTGGTGTCCTTGGGTAGATCCCTCCGGCTCTGGCGGATCATAGGACGGTTATTCCTAACCTTAGTCACCTTATAACACCATGACTAACCTATGTTTCCATAAACCATTTTCATGAGAATCTCTCAAAGTGGTTATGAATAAAAGCTTTTAGTGCCACTGTGAGAGTTTTGTATTTAGCAGAAATACTACCCCTCCACACGTGCTTAAGTATTTTGACAGAAATCTTCACGGTGAGAGAAGAGCTCGCACTTTTGAATTGATCAACTCTAGATAGACAATTCCCCGCGAGACACGGTTACGTTGCAAAGTTAAAGAGTTGCATTGTCAGCTTTTAGGTGACAACTAGCTCTAATAACTACCTTGAAGGTATGGATAAACCTCGAAAGGTTGTCAAACCCGTCAAAGTTCATGTCTATCAAGAGTTTCTCGAATGGTACATTCTACTAAGACAAGTCCTTTGCGAGACACGTTTAAATCACTAGCGAACTAGCTTGAAATTATTACCCGTCCTGGACAAGTATTTTCGAGTTACTAACATTTAAGATCTCGTCAATTCATTGGTTAAGTCTTTTTGGCACGACGATTCATTGGCAATTCACAACATATTTCTTGTCACATAATTTTTCTCCCCCTCAAAAATGGCATATAAATGTTATTTTTGACGAAATTTTGATATCGAATATGTCCATTTCGAGTTTTGTGGGAAGATTACCACAAAGAACAATTTTGTGAACAAAGTTTTAAGCAAATACTCCCCCTCAACAAGTGATATTAACTTTTGAGGTTTTGAAAATCATAAGGGGAAGTACTTGTTCTTTTGAGCAAAACTTTGAAAATTGAAAGTTTTGATAAGTTTTACTCAAAAGTAAGAAGCTTTCGCCTTTTATAGGATTGTGGCAATCAAGCGCACTACGTGGTCCTTTCATTACAAGTACGGGTTGTACACTGTTATGTGTGCACAAGCCATTGTCAGTTATAAATCACACATCCAAATAATGAGAAGGAAACAACTCAAGGGGTACCAAGAGACTCAGATAGTCCAGCAACAAATCCAGGCTCGTTATTAGACATGGCTCGTGCAATGTTATCAAGATGATATTCGACTTCAATTTCACTTTCTAAGCTGTCTTTAAGTAGTTGAAATGCATCATTCTTGATTCGCCTCAACTATGCCTTAGTCATCTTCTTCACGTTGAACTTTTCCTGTATAAGCTTCACATGCTCCATTGTACGGCTATCTACCATTTCTTGACCTTCTGGTAATGAAGGGGTAGCATCAACAAGTCTAGAAAACCAGTCATATTCTTCGGTAGTATCTTCATCTAGCCATGAGATAACATCGGTCTTCTTCTTCTTTTTCTTTGGCTTTGATGATGATTCTGGTTTCTTTGTTATGGCAGAAGAGGTGGTTTGTTGTTGGGGCTTAGGGATCTCTTCATCGTCACCACCAGTGTATTCAAATGATCACCGGTTTTCTCTGTTGTGGTGGTAACTCGAGTCCCGAGGTTTCTCAAGAGCAACGTAACGTGGAGGAGATCTTCTTTCGGTGGAGGTCCTTTTGGGTGGTGGTGGCATAGAGGAGTAGTCATCGATTTCTTCTTGCTTTCGACTCTTTATCCTTATCCCGATCATCATCGCCTCTTGGGCGCTTTGGCCTTCGATTGCCGCTTTGCATGAAGTTTTAAGTTGGTATTCCAAATCGCGTCAAACAGTTTACCTTCGTCGAAGTAAACGCTTGCATCGTTGAGACATTTGTAGTACAAGCTTGAAACCATTTCGCATCGAGGCAACCGCATGCTCGCTTGGGTTGATTGTTATTGTTAAAGGCGTTGCTTTTATTGTTTGCTTGACCAACTGCATGAGATTCGGATAGAGTTGTCTGGTGAACATCTCTCTTGTTACTCCAGGAACAGTGTCGATAAGGAACTTATGAGTGTATTCCCTAATCGTCTTGTTCATTTCACCCTGTATGTCTCGATCGAGAAACTTCTGGATCTGTTCCCGTTCTCTTAACATCTCGTTTATCCCATTTTGAAGAAGATTGATTCTGTCAGCGAGTTGATTGAGTTTCTTGTTGACTACATTTTTCTTCCTTACTTTCTTGACAGCTTTAACAATCTTTGTCTTTGCACGGGATGCCCAAGTGTCGGTTGGCTTTTTAATCGATCTGGATGAGGATCTGGTGGTTGATTTGGATGGTGGAGGTGATGAGTGAGAAGATGATTCTGATGATGATGAGACATGAGGAGGCTCAGGGTCCTTTGGTGGCTCAGAAGTTTGTTCCTTGCTTCGTACGGGACTATCAAGAATGTAATCATTGGCTTCCTTTTCCGCTTGAGCCTTAACCCTAGCTTCTTCATCTGCTTGAACTTGAGCTTCTTTTTCTGCTTTTTCTTTAGCTGCAGCCTCAACATCTTCATCAGGAATTTTCTTAGACTTCTCCATTTCCGGTTCCTCAAAGTCATAGATGATAGAATCCTCTAGTTGCTTTTGTTGTTGTTCGTGGGTGGTGGTACCAGTTCCCTTATCGGGTTGATTAACCGCATCGGAAACTGGTGTAGTAGTGCACCACCACTTGAGCCTCCAGGGCCACGAGTTTGTTACAGATTGAACTCTTTAGCAACATGTTGGAGTGTGAGGTTCTTAAGTTTCTTTCTGTAGTCTCTGTCTTCATCCAGTGGCTCTTCTTCTGAGCTCTCTTCTTCCTGCTCTTGCACTGGAGTTTTCCCTTTATCAGACTTGGGACTTAGAGGTGTTTCGACGGTTAGTGTATTGTCTGTTGCAGATTTCGAGTAGATAATCTCTTCATCTGTTTCAGTGTCCTACGAGTCCTCGTCCATTAGTTTTGGTTCTGGTTTGGGAATAGGGATGGCTTCAGTAAGAGGAACTCTCTTTTTGACTGTGTGAGTCCTCTTTGGATACCTTCTGGTACTCCCAGTGCTAGCAACACTTCCAGTACTGCCAGATCTTCTTGTCCTCTTGGCCAGTACACCGGAAGTCTTCTCATCAATGAAACCTACTTTGCCAGCTTCAACTGCTACCAGATATCGTTTGTACGATTGAAGTTCTTTGATAACATTAGTAAGAAGATAATCTGGCAACACTACACCCTGTTTCTTTGTAGTTGATTCTTTGAATCTTACCATGTTGAGTGTGGGTTCAAGTAGCATGGAGTGATGGTTGGGGTCTTCAAGTCTTTGGGGAATATCTGGATTGGTTTCAAGAATCCTTTTGATCAATAGTTTTGTGTATCTGATATAAGGGATCTTGGTGCCAGGCCTTTTCAGGTAAGTCATCATGTCATCCCAGATCAGAGCTGCAAATTCGATGTGTTTCATGTTGACCATGCTGTTAATACAAATAAGCCGTAAAAACGTTTATTTATATTTTACGATCTTCTAATGTTTTGTCGATAACAAAAGTAAAATCATATTAACGAAACAAATAAAATACGTAAATGGTTTAAACTAATAGTTTTCTAACATATTCACATTTTCACATAAAACACTAAAACAAGTATAAGTGTTTTTATGATCTAGATATATATATGTACAACAACTAGTGCTTACATATTGGGTTAACAAGTATAAATGATTCTATGATTTAGATATGTACAACAACTAGTGTTTACATATTGAGTTAGCATATACTTAAACTAAGTATACTAAAATGTGTATGTAAATACTAAAATAAGGTAAAAACATGTAAATACTAAAATGGGTAGAAACTAGCAAATGGTATTGAACCATAACCCATGGTTTTATATATACCACTTATCTAAGTTCATTGTATCTAGAAAGAAAACCATGGATCAACCCATAACCCATGACCCATGACCCATAACCAAAAATACCCATGGGCAAAGAGGAGCGTTCCACGGATCCCTAGCTTTGTGCTAGCCGGATCCCAAGTGGAAGGGATCCGTGGGATCCGGGGAAACAGTAGAGAATTTTCTCTATAAATAGAGAGCCATTTCTTCCTTACTTGTGATCCTTTAACACACATACTTCCCCCAAGTATTCTAACCCTCTAACCTCAGATCCAAGAGATCTATGTAGCTTTTCTCTTTTGTTCTTGTGTGATCTTGTAGGTTCCTCTAAAAGGAAAGATCACCACATCTTGAAGACGTGCAAGCTCAAGTCCATGAGTTGCCATGCTTCGTCATCATCAAGACAACGAAGGTTCTCTTGTTGATAGTTCTTCCTTTCTCCATAGATGTTGAGTTGAAGGCATTAGTGAAGAATGCCGAAAGTGTCAAGATGGAAGCATTAGTGAAAGGTGCTTATCATCCGCGTCAAAGCATTAGTGAAGAATGCTTAAGGTGTCAAGACGAAGGCATTAGTGAAGGGTGCCAAGCGTTGTGTCAAAGGCATTAGTGAAGGATGCCGAAGAATCAAATCAAGTAGCATTTGGGAAGAATGCTTAGGTCGTATAATCGATGAGGTGCATCGTTATACATATAAGTGTTTATTTATTCACAAGGATGGTGATATCCTTGATGGTGTTGTAACAAGGAGTAGATCTCCTTGATAATAGGTGTTGTGTCGTGAAGGGTAGTAGTTCCTCCATAATGGAACTAGGTGCTTAGCCTAGTACCTAATAAAGGGTAGGCGACGTTGTGATAGGATTAGTTCTCCTAAGGTGTGAAAGAACTCGGTGGTTAGCCTAGCACCGTATAAAGGGTAGGCGACGTAGTGTTAGGTGTGGTTCACCTTGGTGTGAAAGAACTCGGTATTTAGCTTTGTACCGGAAAAAGGTTAAGCGACGTTGTGAAGGCTTCTCCGCCATAAGGAGATTTGGTGTAGTGCTTACGAACTCTCGAGTAGGTGACTCGGGGAGTGGAGTAGGGCAAGGAAGGTGTCCTTGTAGCCGAACCACTATAAATAACTTGTGTCGTGGTGATGTGCTTCCTACTCTTTATCTTTCATTTTACGTTTATATATCTATCTATCAACGTCCAACATAAATAACCAAATAGATTGACATAAGTCGATCTAAATATTTAAAAGGAGTTTTAAATTGGTAAAACTATTCAACCCCCTTCTAGTTTTCCACAATTGGCATCGAGCTTCAGAACCAAGTTTCTTAAAGTATATTGTACTTTAAAGACTTGATACGATCCGTGTATGTTTGAAAACTACAAAGAAGGATTATTTTGGGATCATATTTTCGTTAAATCATTTTGTTGGACATTGATAGATGATTCTAACAATATTCCGTTCTCGAGTAATTTTCATGCTAGAATTTCCCAAAATCTTCATTCAAAGATGAAGTCAACATTCAAGGAAGGATTCTTAAAGTAATCACAACTTTAGTACATCAAGTACAAAGGATTACTTTAAAAGCTCATGAAGTATTTTGGTCTTATACCAAATCAAGAAGCATAGAGGTATGTTTTACTTTTCATTAGATAGGATACTTGAGCTCTACTTATTTTCACAAGTACTACTTTGATTATTAAAACACTAAGAGCGTTAGAAGTCTCTTTCGTCACTCTTCCACCTTTCTCGTCATCAGGAATAATATTTTTTTAACGCCGTCATCACATCCTCGATATGAGATTCATCAAAAGCCGTCATCCAAAAACAATCGTCATCTAAAACCTCCGAACTATTTTTTTGGTAAGCTATTCCATAAGCATACTACAAAAATAATGTCAAACAACCTCTTTTATGTTCATAGTAGCCGGATCCCTCTAGTTGTACTAGCCGGATCCCGAATACAAAGGATCCGGGAACCGTGGAATGTAACTCACTATACGCTTTCAAAATCACCACCGATCTTTTTCCTCTATTCTCATAACACAAAACGACCAAGCTCATCAATCCATCCTCATTGGCTTCCATAACTTCAAGTATTCCTTCCTAGAATACCATTGTAAGTAATTACATTAACTGTTCTAATTTTCATCATCTTCATTCTAGGGTTTATGGTTCCTTAAATTACAATCAAATTAATTTAATTAGGTTTTTTAAATTAATCATGAAAAGGGGCTTTTAACTAAATCACATTGTGCTCACAACATTGTTAATACAAATCAAAACCATAAACCCATTTCCAACTAATTTTACCTAATTGGAAAATTTGTATTTCTAGGACCAACCATGCCCAAAGCCACTCAACAAGATCATCATGACACCGTCCACTATCTTACTCACTACTATCGTAAAGGGGCTCGCCAAAACTAACCGTAAAATTTTCAAAAGCCTCACAAAAACGACTTATTCACGAAGGTCGTGTAGTCAAGGAATGTTTCCTTGAAGATACCGACATTCGTCAAGTTTTCTCGACAATCAACTTTGATTGTCTTCTTGACATTGATGAACAAATTTGTCCGGTTTTTATTTTTGAGTTTTACAAAAGCTTTAGGATCATTAGAAACACCGATAATAGCATCTCAATTGCCTTTATCATCAACACACAAAACCTTACTCTTCGTCTTGACACTTGAGACATCTTTTACTAATGTCTTTAACACTACGCTTCTTTGAAGAAAGAATTTCATCTTAAGGATTTTTCAAATTTCATCACAAGCTTTAATCTGATCACTAGGATCATTTATTATGACTTAACACCTCCAAAACACTTAGTGTTAACCTTGGATATCCATTGGTAGTCATCTTGTCCTATCATCCTTTCATAAGAAACAATCATTAGCTATAAACACTTATTACTCATGATCATTCAAGTACCCTATCATCCTAAAACACTTAGGAGAGCTGAAACACCAAAATCAAGATAGGCTTTAGCTTCTAGAAACCTCATTTCAAACTGTCATAATCACGAGAGCTGGATCCCTAGAATAGTTTAGACGGATCCTCCAAGGAGGGAACCGTGGGATCCGGTGACGATATGTCTAACATTGCTAACCCAAACACTCCATCTCATCTTAAATGAGTTCCTAGATCGTGTAAACTCGAATCCCAACCTTGTGCATGTCAATCATCACATTTCCATGAACATTAGTGGATTAAGTCTTAAATACAAAATTACCAAGATCTTCTCTTTATAAACCACATTGCCTAGAACACTTTAGTCATCTCACACAAAAATATCAGCAATTGCAACCATTTCCCTTAGTCATTTCAATATAAGAAAGGCTCCTAGTGCTCACTCATCCACCCAAGAACCACCCAAGAAACTTGCTAGAATCATACACGAAGTTTCTTCAACCGAATCATCTCCGGTTAAGTCCACCAATGCTAGGATTTCTCCCACATCAAGGAAACCAATCAAACTAATCCCCAAGAATAAGATTCCCACTAGGATATCTTCACCAAATTCTACCATAGCAAACAAACCCCCCACAACTCAACCAACATCATTAGTACCTAGAGATACTTCACAATCATTTTCACACTCTCACAATGTAGAAGACTTACCCTCTTGGCCATCTCATCTTTCACCATTACCATCCAATTCACATGAAAAGATTGAGCCACAAAATCAAAATATTGAATCAACACTTGATCCAAAAGCAAACTCTATCATCCTCCCAATAGTCCATTTTGGATTATGAGAAGACATCAAAAGCAACCACCGACCAAATGGAAGATGATGTCTCTTTACCTCTAGCCACAAGCATTATAGAGCCACCACTAAATGAGTCTCAACCAAATCCTCCTTTATTTGAAGAACCTCAACCCACTTCACTTGAACTTTCACTTCAAGAAATCCAAAACCATAACAAGGATTGCTATCATTGTAAACACGTTGAAAGGTTGATACATGAATTACGCGAAGAGCATCATTTCATGTTTCATCACCTCCTCGAACGTTTCGAAGAGGTTAAAAGCCTAAACCACAATGAGCATAATAGTCATAATCTCAAACCTAGAACGTTTAGGACACCTTTTCGTAATTAAGTTCTTTTAGTCGAATCTTAAGTTTGGGTTAACTTATTAGCATTAATAGCATCTATTTGGCTAGTTCATTCTCTTAGTTTTTAGAGATTTGGTTGTGTATCTCTTTGTTTTATTGAATGGATACTTTTATGCCATGATTATTATGTGTGTTGTGCTTGTTATTATATCTCATTCCCTCAAGTTGCACTCCTTGACATTTCTTCATTGCTGAAGAAACTGTAACAGATAGCCGAATCCCTTCCAGATAACTAGACGGATCCCTCCAAAAAGGGAACCGTGGGATCCGTGGTATGTACACGTAATTGTACTAACTTGAGTTTTCTTGCGAAATTATGCACTATACTCTTGTCCTTCTAACCTTTACTTTGTAGATTTTCAAAATAACACATGAAGATTTTGACACCATAAAAGCTAGGGGAGCTTTGTGTCAAACAATATTGCAAAATCATTTGCAACTTAATCCAATTTTGGATTACACTTCATGATAACCCATTGCATCTTTGCAATATTCGGTGGGAGCACGTTTTTACTTAGACGCGAACCATTTGCAAACTTAATTGCAAACACAAGTAGCTTATTTTACATTATGTCCTTGACGCCCTTTTTCAAAGGGATGGACTCGTCAAGGGGAGTTAAGACGAATACCATTCCCGCCACTTGCTCTCGTTACATCTTTTATAATTTTTCTTATAAAAATTGTGTTAGTTTCTTTTAACACTTTTTGTTTCGAAAAAAGGGAGAAGAAAGTAAAACTACAAATTCAAACGCTATTTAATTTTAGATTTTCCTTAAAATAATTTTATGTTTTGTCATCAACAAAAGGGGAGATTGTTAATACAAATAAGTCAGTAAAACATTTATTTATATTTTACGATCTTCTAATGTTTTGTCGATAACAAAAGTAAAATCATATTAACGAAACAAATAAAATACGTAAATGGTTTGAACTAATAGTTTTCTAACATATTCACATTTTCACATAAAACACTAAAACAAGTATAAGTGTTTTTATGATCTAGATATATATATGTACAACAACTAGTGCTTACATATTGGGTTAACAAGTATAAATGATTCTATGATTTAGATATGTACAACAACTAGTGTTTACATATTGAGTTAGCATATACTTAAACTAAGTATACTAAAATGTGTATGTAAATACTAAAATAAGGTAAAAACATGTAAATACTAAAATGGGTAGAAACTAGCAAATGGTATTGAACCATAACCCATGGTTTTATATATACCACTTATCTAAGTTCATTGTATCTAGAAAGAAAACCATGGATCAACCCATAACCCATGACCCATGACCCATAACCAAAATACCCATGGGCAAAGAGGAGCGCCCACGGATCCCTAGCTTTGTGCTAGCCGGATCCCAAGTGGAAGGGATCCGTGGGATCCGGGGAAACAGTAGAGAATTTTCTCTATAAATAGAGAGCCATTTCTTCCTTACTTGTGATCCCTTAACACACATACTTCCCCCAAGTATTCTAACCCTCTAACCTCAGATCCAAGAGATCTATGTAGCTTTTCTCTTTTGTTCTTGTGTGATCTTGTAGGTTCCTCTAAAAGGAAAGATCACCACATCTTGAAGACGTGCAAGCTCAAGTCCATGAGTTGCCATGCTTCGTCATCATCAAGACAACGAAGGTTCTCTTGTTGATAGTTCTTCCTTTCTCCATAGATGTTGGGTTGAAGGCATTAGTGAAGAATGCCGAAAGTGTCAAGATGGAAGCATTAGTGAAAGGTGCTTATCATCCGCGTCAAAGCATTAGTGAAGAATGCTTAAGGTGTCAAGACGAAGGCAATAGTGAAGGGTGCCAAGCGTTGTGTCAAAGGCATTAGTGAAGGATGCCGAAGAATCAAATCAAGTAGCATTTGGGAAGAATGCTTAGGTCGTATAATCGATGAGGTGCATCGTTATACATATAAGTGTTTATTTATTCACAAGGATGGTGATATCCTTGATGGTGTTGTAACAAGGAGTAGATCTCCTTGATAATAGGTGTTGTGTCGTGAAGGGTAGTAGTTCCTCCATAATGGAACTAGGTGCTTAGCCTAGTACCTAATAAAGGGTAGGCGACGTTGTGATAGGATTAGTTCTCCTAAGGTGTGAAAGAACTC
Organism: Chrysanthemum lavandulifolium; assembly: GCA_022545495.1. NCBI lineage: Eukaryota > Viridiplantae > Streptophyta > Magnoliopsida > Asterales > Asteraceae > Chrysanthemum > Chrysanthemum lavandulifolium. Next base: position 108,760,557 of record CM040240.1, read on the forward strand.
GGTGGTTAGCCTAGCACCGTATAAAGGGTAGGCGACGTAGTGTTAGGTGTGGTTCACCTTGGTGTGAAAGAACTCGGTATTTAGCTTTGTACCGAAAAAGGTTAGCGACGCCAGTGAAGGCTTCTCCGCCATAAGGAGATTTGGTGTAGTGCTTACGAACTCTCGAGTAGGTGACTCGGGAGTGGAGTAGGCAAGGAAGGTGTCCTTGTAGCCGAACCACTATAAATAACTTGTGTCGTGGTGATGTGCTTCCTACTCTTTATCTTTCAATGTACGTTTATATATCTATCTATCAACGTCCAACATAAATAACCAAATAGATTGACATAAGTCGATCTAAATATTTAAAAAGGAGTTTTAAATTGGTAAAACTATTCAACCCCCCCTTCTAGTTTTCCACACATGCCCCAAAAGATTTGAAGTTCCATGAGCTTCGGATGCTCATAACCACTGTCACGTACGGAAACGGATTTAGCGATCATAATGTACAGTCTTCTCCATGGTTAAGGAATATTCTTGAGATCTACTGAGGAGTGTTTTGTGATAACCCAGTAGCTTCACCAAAGCCGATATCGACCATGAACTGGAGAACGACCTCTTCCGTAGGAGTAGCAGATAAATCAGTAGGCTCGATGGTTGGTCGAAGAAGAACAACCCTTAAATCTGCAGGAGTGATGGTGACGTGTTTGTGGTTAAGCATCACCGTCACAGCACTTTGACCTTTGACCTTTTGTATCGTGTGCCAGAATTGGTGAACATAGATCTCCACACGAGAGCGTAATTTGTGAGCATGTTCTGGTATAGGTGAGTCTTCAGAATATCCACAGCAATCTAACAAGACGACTCAGAACACGTGAAGTTGTCAAAATCAACTCTGAGGTTGTTCTTCCCAATCTTCATAGAGTAACCGTTGGGGAGATGTCTTCCATAGAGAGAACATTTGGTGCATCAATGTTTTCCATTTGAACGTCCATATCGTGATCTGAAAGATATTTAGCCAAAAGAACCAACATATCGAAAGACATTATGTTAGTTAACATTTGATTTTATCGTCTAATTATTGAATATGTTATGTTAATGAATGTTACGAGTCCAACGTTACTTGTTTGTCCAATTGTCCAAAGTAGTCGTGATAAGTTTGGTGAGTTGATTAATTTTGAATTTTGGAGTCCAAATTTTCACTTATTTTTCACAACATATTAACCATTTATGCTTATTAGTGACATTTTGGTTTCGTGACGTTATGATTTATTTATTTACAAGTTCGTACGCGTAACAATTCATAATTTTGGTAAAAAATTTGGCTTAGGCGTAGGATTTTCAAGCTTATGCGTAAACAGTAAACCATACGCGTAGACATAAGCTTATGCGTAGGAACTTAACTTACGCGTAAGAAAAGAACCCTTAGCATAAAGCTTACGCGTAAGCATATGTTGGAGTTTACGCGTAAGGTCTACTCGTAAGGGTAAACCTTATGCGTAAGACTCAAGTTTACGCATATCCTTCACAGGATACGCGTAGTCCCTTTGTAGAACCTTACGCGTAAGATTTCTCTTACGCATAACATTCTTCGCGTAAGGTGATCCTTATGCGTAGAAGGACAGTTAACTTTGATTCTGAGTTTTTCACGCGTAATAACCTGAAAAAAATTCATCATACACTTACATTAACATATTATCCAATTCCTTTCAGTTTTCATATGAAGTAATATTCCAAACAGTTTATGCGTAAAACACTCTTACGCGTAAAAGCTAAACCCTAAGAACTCAATTTTTACGATTGAGAGATTTAGCCATAGGAATGACACCAAATGATTTTTGTGATATCTTAGATGCCTAATGAGTTGTTCTAAACAAGTTTTAACATCAAAACCCTTGTGAATCAAAAGTACCCATTTCTTATGAGCATAAACCCTAAATTTCAATTTCTCAACAATTGTTGTTTCTGGGCATGATTCAAGTTTGGATTTGATCAATTAAACATGTCTAAAGCTTAACACAACCATCAAATTGACCAGAAACACTCTCATATGAAAACGCTCAAATCATGCGTATGAACCCTAATTTGAAAAATGATCAATTGTTGTTTCTGGATGGATTTGGTTGATAGAAATGGTTTAAGAATGATCATATAAACATTTTAACACCTCCATTTTATCAAGAAACACCCAAACATGATTACATGTTCATACGCTTATGCGTAGAGCATGAAATCAAGCCTAGGGACAAATCTAACCGTTGGATTTTAAAACGAATCAAAACCTATGTTTAGATAATCACCTAGAACGATTAAACACTTACAAATTCGAAGATTAAAGCACGGATTTGAGTATTGAATCTTATGCGTGGGATGGGTGGTTGAGATATTAAATGTAGTGTAATAAATGATTTGAAAAATTTGGTGAGAGGTTTTGTTAAAGATTAGTTTAAGCTTTTGACAACATTGGTCCCTCCACCTCAACCATTCTCATCCAAAACCCATAAGTTTCACTTTGGTTACATAAAGCATGATTTTTGGAAAGAAACATGACGACACTCCCCCTCATCTTAAGAAATAATGAAATGTTATAATTTTGAGTTCGGGGAGTGTCAATAACCAGAAATGTGACCACCATTATCAAAGAAACAACCGGAATAAGGTAACATGCAAGTACAAGGTTTTATGAAACAGAAAAATATTTACTTTCTCCCCCTTAACACTTGACTGAAAAAATAAAGAGAGTTTGAAATAGTAAAGTGTTGACGGAAGATTTGTACTTTCCATGTTAAAAGAAATTTAGATACAAGAGTATTTTTGAAGTTTTGTAAGTTTTATATTTTTGTATTTTGTTTTTGAAAAATATTTACAAAAGAAGTTTTGGTGTTTGACTTGTTTTAAGATTGTTTTTAAAGTTCATCCAGTTCCTCTGGAGTCAAACACCGCATACCAATCCGGTGGACCAACTCAGTAAACCTAGCAGGAGCTAAGGCTTTGGTGAGAAGATCTGCCATTGGTATTCGACCACAAAGTATAATTCAACGGTACCCTTTTCCACATGCTCCTTGATGAAATGATATCAAGATCGATGTGCTTAGACTTTGAATGTTGAATGAGTTGCACGAGATCGCAATAGCACTTCGATTGTCGCAAGACATCGATTCTCACAACACGTAACCATAGTCTTTGAGTTGTGTTCTCATCCAAATGACTTGAGCACAACACGCCGACATGGCTACATATTCTCGCTCGATTGAGGACAAGAATGTACAATCCGCTTCTTCGATTGCCATGACACCGCTTTATCACCAAGAAATTGTAGAGCCCTCAAGTACTTTTCCGAGAATCTAAGCAACTGCGTGATCGCGTCCCTAAAAGCTATTAGTTCAAAACCGTAATCCTTCTGGATACCGGATCCCCATGTTAATGGTTTCCTTGATGTATCGGAGGATTCTTTTAGCCTCGAGAGGTGAGTTTCAATTGGTCTCGATCGATAACGGGAGCAAAGATATACAACAAAGACAATATCGGGTCTCTTCGGTCGTTAGATACATGAGAGACCCAATGATACTTTGGTATTTGGTAGGGTCAACCAATTTCCCATGCAAATCGGCGTCCGCTTGGTATGTTCCATTGGTGTGGCATAGGTGTCACAGCTTTGCATTCCATTTTGTTTAAGATTTCAAGGGCATATTTGGACTGACTCAAGAAAATACCACTGGGTGATTGATGAACTTGCAGTCCTAGAAAGAACGTAAGTTCACCCATCATGGACATTTCAAAATGTTTTTTCATAAGTTTTGAAAAAGCGTTTGAGTACTTTAGATGTGTTGACGCAAAAATGATGTCATCCACATAAATTTGAACGATTAAAATGTGTGCCCCGTGATATTGTATGAATAGTGTTGGGTCGACCGATCCGTTGATGAAATTATTAGCGATAAGAAAGGATGATAACTTATCATACCACGCCCGATGGGCTTGTTTGAGACCGTAGAGAGCCTTCTTCAGTTTGTAGACGTGATTAGGGAACTCTGGATCAACGAATCCTTCTGGCTGGCTAACATAGACTGTTTCTTTCAGTTGTCCATTGAGAAAAGCAGTTTTGACGTCCATCTGAAAGACCGTTATGTTCATGTGAGCCGCGAATGCGAGAAGATCTGTCTGACCTCAAGCCTAGCAACTGGTCCGAATGATTCCTCGTAATCAATCCCTTCTTCCTCTATAACCCTTAGCCACCGACGTGACTTATTTCAGATAACCGTTCCTTCAAGATCCGACTTGTTTTTCCAAATCCATTTGAGACCAATAACATAGACTCCAGTTGGTTTTCAACCAATTCCCATACTTCAAGTCATTTAAACCGATTGAGTTCTTCTTGCATGGATTCAATCCAGGTTGTCATATGTCATGGCATCTTTAATGTTTTGGGTTCACTTGGCGGATGGTAAGTGCATAAATGCAATGTTCACCGTCGGTCTGAAGTCTTTGTCTAGTTACGACCGGTTGATTCGGGTTGCCAATAATGTTCACTAGAGGATGGTCTTTATTCCAACGATGTGTGAGGGTTGATGTTGATATACATTCTGCAGATTAGAGGATTCAAATGGCTTGTAGATGATTCCGCAACATCGTGTGGCGCTTCATTAGCAAACGGATTGAAAACGATTTGGATCATAATCGCAAGTGAGGGTACTTCATTGTTCGAATATCATCACCGGTTGAGCGTCGTTGGAAGCGGTTTGTTCGATCGTTGTTGTAGAATCAACTGGTGGTGCTTCTTCAACAAGAGTTGTTGTAGCAGTGTATTAGGTATTGGATTTTGATCGGGTTGAGCAATGAAACATTTGATACATCCGGAGCACGTTCATAAATATCATCACTAAACAGAGGAGCAAATAGTCGCTCCATTTGACGTCGAGTAAGTTGTAAACTAGGTTCGGTGATGATGGGGTTTGAGGGAAGTTTAAACGGTTATGACCGGGTTCCAAGCTGTTATGCTCAGAAGCCATTTCAGTAAGCTCATCGAAATTTGCATGAATCGTTTCCATAATCTCCTTTGTACGATGATTCCAGATCCGGTAACCCTTAGAGTTTTCATAATACCCAACAAAGACTCCAATTTCAGCTTTGGCTTTGAGCTTACCAAAGTCATCACGATCATTATTCGGATAACAAAGGGATCCAAATACATGAAAGTGTATGAGATTCGGTTTATGGTTGTGGATAAGCTCATAGGGTGTTTTGTTGTGGCGTTTGGTAATCATTGAACGATTCTAAGTGTAGCATGCAGTTGACACGGCTTCAGCCCACAAGTAATCTGGAAGTTTAGCATTAATTAACATTGTTCTTGCAGCTTCCACTAACGTACGGTTTCGTCTTTCAACTACTCCGTTTTGTTCTGGTGTTCGTGCAATAGATGTTTGATGCTCAATTCCCACTTTCTCATAAAATGCACGAAGAGTTTGATTCACAAATTCGGTTCCTTTGTCTGCTCGATTTGTTCGACCGTGTTCGGAGTGAACTTGAATTTTCGTGAGAAAGGTGATGATCATCGTGGAGCTTGATATTTACTTCAAAAATAAACAAGTCCATCTTGAGTAGTCATCTACAATTACCAATATGTAGCGTTTGCCATTAATCGTCTGCGACGCGCATCGGGCCACAAAATCTATGTGAAGAAGATGAAGCACATGTTGTGAGTCAGGTTCCACCTTTGAAGGAAAGTGAGCACGAGTGTTTTACCTTGTTCACAAGTCGAGCATAGGTGATCTTTAGAATACCGAAATCTTGGGAGACCTTCAACAAGTTTGTACCGTGCAAGATTGGTTATGGTTTGAAAGTTTAAATGTGAGAGACGACGGTGCCATAACCAAGATTTTGTAGATGTTGCCTTTGAAAGTAGACAGATGGGAGATGAAGCAATCATGTCTTGCATTGAGATTGTATAAAGACTTGAATTGCGGGTACCAGACATAAGATCGTTTCCTTGTAGAACACGAATGAAACAAGTTTTCTCCCGAAAAGCAACTTCCAAATCTCCATCACGAATCGACCCTCATCGAGAAGAGATTGTGACCGAGGCCTTCCACATAATAAACCCCGCTATTTCGATGTTACCATTGATGTAATCTCCGTAGCCCATGATAGTCTGCAAGTGATCATTCGAATCGACAGGTGCCAATGAACTTTGCAACAAAGTTTGATAACAGTTTGAGATTGCCTATCATGTGTCGGGAACATCCGCTATCAACAATCCAAAGGATGATTTGTATCACTTTCATTACACACAGACGACACAGATGGAATGGAAGTAGATGTGGAACCCAAAAATTTAGAGGGTTCTGAAGCATTTATAGTAGAAATACACATATTAATGATTTTAGGTATCCATTTAAACCCAAGTGTATTGTGTAACCATTTCTGCCATCTCTAACTAGTCTTAGCTTTGGTCTTAGTGAATGCACTAGGTGATAAGTTCTTCCTAGAAGGTGAAGGGGATTCTATGGGTACATCAATGATCGTAGTTGGAACATTAGAGGGTGGTTTACCTAGCACAGACTTAGAAGCATTAGTGGGCCTAGAGGTATTCCGTTTTCTAGTATTCCGCCTACGATTCAAGATAGCCTTAGCAACACATTTATCATGACAACCAGAAAACATGCTTTTATGACAACCAACACAAGAGGATTCAAACAAAACATTAAGAGTACTTAAAGATTCATCATTTGTTACATCACTTTGTTCATTACATTTGTCAGGCGCAATATCTAAAGTGGGTGCAACTTGAGTTTTATTCAAAGTCCTAAGGTGTTCTTCTACTTCAGCATTCTTTATTGTTCTTTTCTTACGTCGCAACTTTCTATTCTTCCTTGTATTGCTCCTAGGCGGTGAAGTGCGGGAGTTGGGAAAAGAGGTAACTATTCCTGTTTCAGTAGAGGGAAGCACATTAGTTTCTTGTGGTTTGTCATTTTGAATCTGTGTAGGTGCAGTTACTACAGTGTTACTATCCCTATCTTGCTTAAGTTTCACCAACTCTGCTTTTAGATCATGGATTTTGTGTAACAAATCTAGATTTTAAGAACGAGTGAGTCTATCTCGTCAGAAACATCTTTGGTGTATACAAGATGATCATCAAGGTCTTTTGACGCTTTAGCACGAGTCTTTTGAGTAAATCAAATATGACACCATATTCCTTTTAACTTTTGAAATTTCTTGTTCATATTTTGAGATTTGACACTTCAAAGACACATTTTCATCATCCAGCTTGCTCAAGTTTTGGACTAAGAGTTTTGGTATGCAACCGGTTGATTTTATTTTGCAAAGCGAGTTCATGATTTTGACAATCTTTTGACACCATTGAAGACGACGTTTTGCATTTGAAAGCTCATTTAACAATCGTTCATTTTCAACTTTTAAAGACTTGATTTGTGACACAAGATGTCGATTCTCAACATTTTCAACGAAATCGCAGAGATATAATCAAATGCATATGCAATGTAATGTAATAACACAACATTATTGATATCGTACACGATAACATCTTCCAAGAGTCGATCAACATCTTTTCTTAACATGTTCTTTTATGCTTTGTATTTGAAATCGATGTTTCGTTTGTTCGAAAACTCTTTTCATAAGTCCAAGCTCCTTGTGAAAATCCCTTTCCCAATATAATGCACACATTTTCAAATTTCGGACATGATGTAAAATTCTTTTCTGAAAAATATCTCTTTGTTCTCTCGCATGAGGTGATTGAAAATGTTCAACTTTAATTTCAGAGTGGAATTCAATTTCACGTTCCAAAAGTTTGATGTCCGAAATGAATATTTCAATGAGTGAAGGTAAAGGACCATTAATTTGTTCAGAATTGGGTTGGGGACCAACATTAGAAGACTCAGAAATAGGCGTGATAACCCTAGGTGTGTTAGAACTATCCTGTTGTGCGACGAAAGTGATGGCTTTTGAATAGTTAAATGGTTTGTTATAAACAACATTTTCTAATTTTGATCGACTCTCGTCTTCTGCATCTAATTCCTCTTGAAGATTATATTCATCAACACTCATAATGGAATCATCAATTCTATGTTCTGTACTGTAAACTTCAGGATTTGGTTTGAATGCTCTATTTGAAAACTTTGGTTGGTAATCAGCAAGATTCGGTCCATATCCATTTGGATTTGGTTTAAAAGTAAACTTTTGAATAGTTGTGATTGACTCACCATGTTTATAAACAACATTTCAAAACTCTTTGATTTTGTTTTGTAAGTCGACAATTTCTTCAAGATAGCCATCTATTCGTTTCGTTGAATGCTTTTTGTACTCGAGAACTGTTTTGACAAGTTAACAACTCGGACTTGGCTTTTGAGTTTCCAAAGTGAGGCGTTAAGTTGTTGTTTATGATCATATTTCAGTTGTTCTATTTGAGACAGCAAAGCATTCTTAGATGCGACAAGATCACGTATCTGTTGTTCTAATGATTTTTCGTTTTGGTAAGATTTAGCAAAAGCGACTTCAAAATGTTTTTCACGTTTTTCTTGAGTTTGAAAAATGTTGAGTTGATACTTTAGTTGCTGATTGAGGTTACGGCATGTTTCCATTTGAGATTTTTGGTCGTTAAGTAAGGTCATGAGCTCAATATCTAGATTAGACGAAAAATTAGCTTGTTCAACGTGAGTCTCCACATGATCATTATTTAGATCCTCAAATATAACCACGTAGTCAACTTGATGATCAGTATTAACCATAAGGTCATCTTGATCGTCAAATATAACTACGGGATCTATTTGATTATCATTGGAATGAGATGTAGACGGCTCATGTTGAACACTCTGATCCTTGTCGGATGCATATATTGGCGGAGATATCGATCATTAATGAATATAGTTTGATCCGGTGCACGAGACAAGCCGTCGATGTCATACACTGGGCTCAGATCACTCATGTGGAGTTCGTGCATGTTTGCCATCAACATAATCTGCTTTGCATTAGCTGCAAGTCCTCCATATCATCATCGAATCGCATTTGCCATAAAGCTATGTTCCTTGTTGGTAAGAGTTCCACCACTTCATCCTTACGAGCCAAGAGTAAAGCCTCTTTGTGATAAGCGCCTCTTGTCCTCGGCTTTGGGCATGCATTAGCTAGATGACCCTTCTCATTACTGCTTATAACAACGAAGACCATTAACCCCATTCCGAGCATTACCTGTTCAACCACTTGAGCCCTTTATTGTTGTGGAGCACCCATGTTATTCCTTCCCATTGGATTAAACCCTTGACCACCGCCCATCTGACGAACATTACCACGATTCTGAACTTCAACACGTCCATTGTTAACAACAGCCTGATTCCTTGTGTTTGACGAGGTACGAATGCGATTGTTGGATTTGTTTGAATATCGGCCGAAGGCTCTAGCAATCATGACAAACCCTTGCTGCAATGCATCGAAAGCTTCTGTATCCTCATTAGATTCACTGTAAAGTGCTTGATTATTGTTGTTGTTGTTGTATGGAACCAATTGAGTTTCTTGAGATTGGTGCTGTGATGGATCATATGGTGTAATTGTTGCAGTTGGTTGTGGAGGATTTGTGAAGGTTGTTGGCAAATTCGGGAATTGAGGATAGCATACTTGAGCCCACAAAGCTAATTGTTGATTATCCGGAAGTGAAGGTGAAACAGGGAGTCCACGGATACCCTTTCTTTGTCAACTTCTTTTTGATGGGGCTTCAAATAGTCGTACAACAATCCGTATGTAGCATGATGAAGATTCTTAGCTTGACGGATGAAAATGACATATTTTTCCCAATCAGGACCAAGACTACTCAGGAATTTAGTGTTGATAGCAATTCTTGGCATAATGATGTTATGTTTGTCCAAGTCATTGATGATATCTGAGAATCGATGATGATATGACTCTAATGTCTCCCCTAGTTCAATCATGAAGTGTTCATAAGCCAAGTAGATTTTGGATTCCATGTCTTCTTGATTGAGTTTTGTGCCTTCCATGAGAAGATGAATACGCTCCCACTTTGCTTTAGCAGTCTTTTGAGCATCAACACTTCAAAGTATCAGATTAGGTAATCCCAAAAGGATGTATTGCATTGCCAGTTCATCGGCTTCAAAGTGTAGAAGTTGATCAGTAGTGAGTTCATTAAGACTGACAACGTTGGTGACATCACCTCTTGGTGGATTAGCATTTGGATCTCCGGGTGTAGTGACAGTAGGCATCTGAAATGGACCTTCCAGGATGACCTTCTTCAAGAACTTTCCATGTGGCTTCTTTAGATCACAAAACCTAAATAACCTTATCACCCATTGATTGTAGTTTTCGGGAGTGAGCATTGGAGGTCTATCAAGTGATCCAGCCTCATGAATGGATTGTTGGCTACTTAAAGCTTCACACATCTTTGCAAACCAAGACGATTCCTTCATAGCATTCCTGGATGGATGTTGATTGTGAAAGTTTGTGTAAGGTTGTACTTGAAGACTAGGTGGTGGTTGAATCATTTGTGGTTGAATTGTTCCTTGAGGAAATTGTTGTTGTTGTTGTTGTTGTTGTTGTTGTTGTTGATAAAATTGTTGTTGTTGATGGAGTTGTTGTTGAGGATACACATGAGGGAAGTAGCTAGAGTATGGTGGTTGAGACATGTTGAAACTTGTGTTGAAAAAATGGATCTTTGTAGTCGAATGAAACTTTGTTGATGAAGTATCCTTAGGCGTAGAAATCAGCTTAAGCGTAGAGAAAACCTTATGTGTAAAAACACCAACTTACGCGTAAGAAGAGAGCTTACGCGTAGGATTAGCTTACGCATAGGATTAGCTTACGCGTAGGGTTGGTTAAACCTTAGGTTATGCGTAAACTAAAGACTTATTACTAAGAAACTTATGCATAATATTTCCTTAGGCGTAAGACGTGCTTATGCGTAGGAAATGCTTAGGCGTAAGATTTTTTACTCGTAAGCTTTTATGCTTAGGCGTAAAACTAGGGTTTTATCCCAAAAATCCTTGACACTTATCCAGTGTAGAAGATATCCAAAGTTGAAGTGTTTTTAGGCTTATCCAAGCAAGAAAACACTGAGTAAACCAAGAACACTGAAGATCAAACCTGTAGAAAACTAGAAGGGGGGTTGAATAATTTACCAATTAAAAACTTTGTTTTGAAACTTATTGAAAGATCAATTGATATTGATCTTGGATATGTTGATGAAATATGCAAGCAATATGTAAAGAGTAAATAAGGAAAGAAATGATCAAACCACAACAAGTTATTTATAGTGGTTCGGTCTACAAGGACTCTTTTTCCTTGCCCTACTCCACTCCCCGAGTCTCACACTCGAGAGTTTAACTTCACTAGTCAACAAGCTCCTTTCACCGGAGAAGAAAACCTTTACACTTCGCTTACACTATTTCCGACACTAAGCTAGATGTCGAGTTCTTTCCAAGGGTACAACTACTCCCACACACAATGTATTTTGAGGACTAAAATACTAACCACTCACACTCACAAGATTATGATGGTTTAATACAACAATGAAGTATGAATCAACACTAGATCATACAACACTAAACAAACAAGACTTCCAACTTCTCGTTTGAAGCTTGAATGTGACTTGATCTTCTTTGCTACAAAGAGATCACTAATATGATATGAAACCGAGTTAGAAAGGTTAGAGAGAAGATATGTATGAGAGTATGATAGAAAGGGATGAAAACTACTTGGTTTGGCTTTGCTATTTATAGCCAAAACCATCAAAGATCCACGGACCCTTTAAAAGGGTTCCGCCTGTTATGGATTTTGGTGTCACGGTCCGATGACCAAGATATCAAGATCTTGCCAAAGTCAACCATATCTATGTAAGATTGTGTAAGATATGAAGAGTACAAATCCACACAAAATATCTAATGAAATCTTTTAATGATTTCCATGATGCATTACATGATGTCATGTGTTGTCTTTCTATATTTAGAAATATGCAAATGCATAAGTAATGTTTAGTTTTTAAGAAACTAAAACATTCTAAAAACTACTATCATACATTATGCTTAGACTCATATTGAGATATGATTAGTCACAATGTAAATGCTTAAATGATGAAGATATTGTTTGAAAAAGCTTGTTTTAATATCTATTAAACTTGACAAGCTTTAAGCTTTTATACAAATTAAATTTACTTTTGTCGTTAACAAAACTTAGGTAAACATCAAAAATATAAATAACGTTTAATGATGATATTTGTATTAACAATCTCCCCCTTTTTGTTGAGGACAAAATATAAATTTTATTTTTATAAAAGATACAAAGTTTGTGCAAGAGTTATAAAAATATTAGTTTTAGAACTTGAAAAGGAAATGATAATGCAGTGTATGATGTTTGACTTTTCGAAAAGTCAAAGTATTTACTAGTTGATGCATGATGTTGACTTTTCGAAAGTCAAAGTATGCGATTGACTTTTAAGAAAAGTCAAGTATTACCAATGAAGTATCTGTTTGACTTTTGAGAAAAGTCAATGTATGCGCTTGACTTTTGAAAAAGTCAAATATAAACAAGTTCAAGTTCTATATTTTCTCCCCTTTTGTCTCAACAAAAGAAGAGGCGATCGCGAATGTAATGAGCCGAGCCATTATCTCCCCATGATCAAAGCTCCCCCTAAATTGGGTGCTTAATGGGAAGATACATGGATTGTGAAAATAAAGCTACAAAAAAAATGTTAGTAATAATGATCATTCACAAACATTTCCAAACACTATGTAATGGCACCAACAATATAATAAACATCATTCATTAGTTAAAATTTTCATGAATAAAATCATGAAAAGAGAACACAATGATGTATTTTAGTACAAGAAAAAAATTAATCCTAAGAATAGAAAAACTTAAAGATGCTAATCTATGACCATTCTAATGAGATGGTGGATGAGAAAGAGCGTTGAGACGCTCAAGGATGTGATTGAGGATGAACCTCATTTCTTCTTGAAAGTCATGGACCATAACCCGGGTCCTATCAACGGTTTGGGCCGTTTGCTCACAAGTTGAGCAACCATGCCTAGGGGGTAGTATGTTTGAGGAGGTTGTGGTGGTGGAATGGTAGATGTGTTGGTGTTGGTGGGAATGTTTGGGGTGGTCATGATGGAGGCTAGCAAAGCATTTTGCATTTGCATAGTCTCACTTAAGTGAGAATCCACCATGCATTTGAATTGGTGGAGGTTGTGGAGTTCCGCTTGAATCTCCTCTCTTGTGGGATTAGCATCCCACATGCACTCCTCAATGTCCTCAAGATGAGGGACATTGATGTGGGAGTGGATGGTCCCCATACAAAGGACCATGAATGTCTTTGTGAATGGGGTGGAAGAGAAGAGGTTTAGGCCCTAATGGGCGTTTGGGTCAAAAGATGACCGAGGTGACTCATGAGCAATCCGCTCAATTGTGCCAAAGGATGGCAATGGTGGTGGATGATTTGGCCTAGGAGGCAAGTCATCCAAGTCCTCCAAGAAAGGATTTGGTGAAGTTGGTGGAGTGGAAAATAACTCCATAGGAATGAGAGTTGGAGACCTTTGTGGTGAAGGTGGTGATGGTGTATTGGATGTTTGGATGGGTGCCGGTGGAGGTGAAGTTGGTGTTTTTGTAGGTGGTGGAGTGGTGATCACAATGTGTGATTGAGTAGGTGTAGCCAAGGTAAGGCTTGTATCATCTCGGATGGGAGATGAGATTGTGAGTGGAGAAGACTCGGATGAGGAGCTAAGGTTAACGAAGCAACAAGGCCTCACACTAATTCTAGCGGTTTTCTTGCAAGGTTTAGGAGAGGATTTTGTCATTTTTGACTTGGGTTTTTCTTTGCTAGATAATGGTAAGAATGAAGAAGGTGTGAGGATGATCATGGTAAAACCTTTCAATTTATAGAAGTGAAACATTATGGAGAAATGTGTTTGATTTGATGTTAAACCATTGAAGAGATGAGGTTCCTAATGATTTGGAAGAGGGTTGAATGCTAGTCATATCACCCAAGTCAATCCATACAAGAGAGATGGAGTGAAGAAGAAAAGATTTGCAATAAATGTGTGCTAATGAGTGGAATTTCCTAACAATCAGATTACCCACGGATTTGAAGGTGCCAAAAATTTGGTTCCTTCCTTTATGCCAAAGGGCTCCTTGGGTGGATTTTTCAAATTTTGAATTTTGGTGGAAATGGATTTCTTATATACCTAAGTGAATTATACTAGTTCTAATAAGAGTATAAACTAGTTAAGATTGACTTATAAGTAATGGATGGTAATTTGGAATCACGAAGAGTCGAAATTCAGAAAGTTACCCGGAGGATCCACGGGACCAAAAATTACACGGCCGGAACCCTAAAAGGGTGCTGTCTGTCCAGTCCTTTGTCACGGCGGTACCATTTACATAACGGACGGTACCAAATCGTTGGTGCCGTGCGTCCGTCTTGATCTGAAAACTAGACAGAGTAAGTTTTTGGGTGTCGGGGACTTTTCCAAAACCTGAAATTTTTCTCAAAACATGTGACACTAAACATTTCTAGTTAGTAAAAGTAAGTAACACATGTATAAACATAGTGGAGCATATATTTTGAGCAAGGCTTAGTGATTTCCACATTATAGTGAAAATGGGTAAAATTTGATAGCATACTTGTGCTATCCCCCTGCATGAGATTGTTAGCATACAACATTGTTTCAAGTTATATTATCATCCTACATAATAAAAACAACTAAATAGTATTAAACATTAACGATAATGTATTGTTCCAAACACTCCTTAAAGTACCCTCATTTGTCCAACTTCTTGTAAATCTTGTTCATCATCCTACCAAGGCACTTGAACATTCCCTTAGTTTGCTTGAATTCCGCTGATTCATTCTCGATCTCGGGAAGAGAGGCAAAATACTCATGAGGTGGAAGATGAGAGCTTGGAAGACCATCCTCGGAGCTATTTGATGATGATGATGATGATGGAGTTGGAGGTTTTGCTCTCTTGCCTTTTGTCTTAGCAACTCGTTCATCACTCAAAGGTACAAAGATGTGAGGGATGAGTTCATAGTGAAGGTGCATCCCTTTTGGGGTTGGTGGAATTGGTGCAAAGTTTCTATAGAGACGGGTGAGAAGCATCCCGTATGGAAGAGCAACCGATCCTTGAGTTGGAATATCAATCATTCTCCTAGGGATGTAGTAAGCTAAATTGAATGGTTGACGGGTGGACAAGTTGTAGAGCATGTGACAAAGGCAAGCGTTAATGTGATCCCTATTTCCTATGGTGCTAATGACGTTGGCTCTAAGTAGCTCCTCCCATTTCTTAAATTCGGGCTTAAGTTCATTTAGCTCCATTCCATATGGATCTCGGTTTACTTCCTTTCCCTTTCGGCTAACTCAGGTTGTATCACCCCGTGGATTAAATAGGTGTTCACGGATAACATCCTTATCGGCCAAACGGGTTTGGTAAGGAGAAGTGCGGTCATTGATTGCATCAAGAACGGTGAGTGACCATTTATCCGAGTAGACACAAGTCCCTCGGTTGGGAATTCCTAGCACTTGAGCAAAGTTGGCTAAGGTGATGGTGTAGTCGTTTTGATTTATTCTAAACCTAAGACAAAATTTATCATCGTCTTCATCACTAAAGCTGGTCACACTAGCAGAGAATTCTAACATAAACCTAGGACAAATTGGTTCATCGATGTCAAGAAGACAATCGAATTGAATGGCGGCTAGTTCTTCACGGAGATTGGTATTTTCAAGGAAGGATGAGTGAATGGTTCTACCCTCATGGAAGTACCTTGATTCTAGACCCCTAAATATTTCTACTTGTTCCTTGGAAAGTCCTTTGGTTTTGTGATGTTTGGGAATATACCTAAGGGTGTCTTTGTGATCATAGAATCTTGCGGCTACCATGGTTATTCCTAAGGACAAGAATTGATATGTTAAAAATGAGAATAAACATTAACGTTTTGGTTCTAGTGTGTGCCTATATGAAAACAATTTGGAGTTGCGGTTATCTCGACTCATTTTATGCACAAAAATGGTTTTAGTGGGGTGTTTGGCAAATACCATGAGATAACCCAAATGCTCCTAATTCAATGTGGCTTCATTTGAATATACCCGGGAATGCATATTAGTTATGCAATACCTTTAGTATTCAAGAGCATGCAAGTGATGAAAATCTAACGTTTCTATTTGTATTAACAATGAAAAAATTGTTTTCTTACAAGTGAGAAGCTTTTCAAAATTTTTGACATGGGGTGTTTGGTTATTTGAATAAGGCCTTATATTCATTATCTATTGATTAGTGGGAAACATGATTTGTTTATGCAATATGATAATGTAGTACCTAATTTCAATGACTAGTTATGCATTTTTGCCAATTGAATTCATATTTGGTATAAAAGCATATATAAAATCCCATGTAATGATTTGTGATAGTTTTGTGCATAAATAAGAATCCTAGACTCAGAATTAAGAGATAAAATGTAGTTAGGATACTTACAATGATGTTATCTTCAGTGATTAGTGAGTGGGAAGGTATCAATAATGAGCTTGGTTTAATGTTTACACGTTTTGGTAAAGTGGGGTTTGAGGAAGAGGATGTTTTGTATATAGCGCTTTTATACAGAGACACCACGGACGGACTGACGGTACCAAAATTTTGGTTCCATCTGTGTTGTCGTTGGTGTCGTGGCTACGATGGCGGTACAAGACAAAATTGTTTTGTTTTGACTATTCTAATGTTTTGGGCTATGTTTATCCTACATGTTTGGTTCCATTAACCCTAAACCAAGTCTAAGAAGATTAAAAGGTTCTCGTTTAAGAGGCTTAGTTAAGATGTCGGCAATGTTATCTTCGGAGGATACTTTCTCGATTGAGATGTTTCCTTTTTGAACATTGTCGCGAAGAAAGTGATGACGGATTTCAATATGCTTTGTACGAGCATGTTGAACGGGATTCTTGCTGAGATCGATGGCTCCTTTGTTGTCATAAAGTATCACAATATCGTCGAGATGAATTCCGTAATCTCGAGAGCTTGCTTCATCCAAAGAGCTTGTTGACATGCTTTTCAGTGAGACGTACTCGGCTTGATGGTTGAGATGGCTAAGGCCGTTTGCTTCTTTGCAAACCATGAGGTGAGACAATGTCCAACAAAAGTGCAAATACCACTTGTACTTTTCTATCGACATAATCGGCGGCATGATCCGAGTCGGCATACACTATGGTTTCTACACTGTTCCTTTGGGATACCATAATCCTAAACACGTTGTTCCTTAATGTATCTAAAAATCCTTTTACGGCTTCTAAGTGTGATGCCTTTGGGTTTTCTTGAAAGCGAGCACATAGACAAACACTAAACATAATGTCGGGTCTACTAGCCGTAAGATAGAGTAGGCTACCAATCATTCCTCTATATTTAGTGTTATCTATCGATTCACCTTCTTCGTCCTTGGTAAGTTTAGTGTCCGAGGACATGGGTGTTTTAGTTGGTTTGGAATCTTCAAGACCAAATTTCTTAAGCATGTCTTTTATATATTTAGACTGGTTAAAAAATATGCCATCTTCTAGTTGTTTAATTTGAAGTCCTAGAAAGAAATTTAACTCACCCATCATACTCATTTCAAACTCGTCGTGCATGATTTTAGAGAAATCATCACATAGCTCTTGACAAGTTGATCCGAATATAATGTCATCAACGTATATTTAAACAATAATAATATGTGATTCCTTTTTCTTGGTAAAAAGAGTATTATCTACTAATCTCATAGTGTATTTATTATCAATAAGAAAAGTCTTAAGTCGGTCGTACCAAGCTTTTGGTGCTTGCTTAAGACCATACAATGCTTTCTTGAGTTTGAAGACATGATGTGGTTTCTCAAAGTCGGTGAAACCGGGAGGTTGAGCAACATACACTTCTTCGTTAATAAACCCATTAAGAAAAGCACTTTTAACATCCATTTGAAATAATTTAAAGTCATAAGCACATGCATAAGCAAGTAATATTCTAATAGATTCGAGTCTAGCCACCGGAGCATAAGTTTCATCATAATCAATACCTTCTTGTTGATTGTAACCTTGTGTAACAAGCCTAGCTTTGTTTCTAGATATTATACCATTTTCATCCATTTTATTTCGAAAAACCCATTTCGTTCCAATTATGGTTTGATCTTTAGGTTTTGGAACTAATTTCCAAACATCATTTCTAACTAATTGGTTTAATTCTTCTTGCATGGCAATTACCCATGATTCATCTTTTATTGCTTCATTTATGTTTTTCGGTTCTATGGTGGATACAAAACAAAAATAATTACTTTGATTTTGGGCTTGTGACCTTAAGGTTCTTTGATTAAGTTGTCCTATGACCTTTTCTAAAGGATGACTTTTAGATTCTTTAATGTTGACAATCTCCTTATTTAATGGTTCATCTTCCTTGTTATTTTTAATTATTTCTTGACTTTCTATCATTTGACTTTCGTCGAATGTTATGTTCAACGACTCCTCGACTATCATTGTTTCTTTGTTTAGGACAATATAAGCTTTACTAGTTTGAGAATAACCAAGAAATACACCTTCATAAGACTTTGGGTCAAACTTGGTGAGATAATCCTTAGTATTAAGAATAAAGCATTTACAACCAAAGACTCTAAAATATCCTAACGTTGGCTTTTTACCTTTATAAAGCTCATATGGTGTTTTGTTTAAGAAAGGACGATTAAGACTCTATTCAAAATATATGTAGAAGTGTCAACGCGTTACACCAAAACTTTTGAGGAATGTTTTGTTCATTAAGCATTGTTCTACTCATTTCTTGAATTGTTCTATTTTTACGTTCTACTACTCCATTTGATTGAGGTGTTCGTGGAGCGGAAAAGTTATGTGTTATACCATTTGTATCACAAAAGTTTCCAAATTGAGTTTCGTTGTCAAATTACGACCATGATCCGCTCGGATCGACACAATTTAACACCTAGTTGGTTTTGAATTTTCTTGCTAAGAATTTCAAATTTATCAAAAGCTTCATTTTGGTTTTCAAAACAACGTCCAAGTAAACCTTGAGTAATCATCTACTATGACCAAAGTGTATAAGTTGCCTCAAGAGCTTTTATAGCGGATGGTCCAAACAAGTCCATATGTAATAATTCTAGACACTTAGATGTGGACACCATATTTTTAGATTTGTGACTACTATGGGTTTGTTTACCAATTTTGCAAGCGTCGCAAAAGTGTTGGTCATATTTTAGTTTTGGTAAATTCCTAACTAGCTCTTTTGAAGATAGGTTTTGTATAAGTCTCATATTAGCGTGACCTAAGCGCCTATGCCAAAGAGATGAGCTATCGCTCAACGTTGTTAGGCAAAGTTTTTCATTAGATGTTTTATCTATTTTCATGACGTATATGTTATTTTTCCTAACTCCTTTAGCTATGGTGATACCATCTTTTAGTATTTTACTACCATTTTCATCAAATAGTACTTTATACTTTTTATCTCATAATTGGCTAATACTAAGTAGATTAAATCCTAACCTATCCACATGAGCAACATTTTCAATAGTTAGGGAGTTATGAGCAATCGTACCTTTGCCAATAGTTTTGCTTTTGAGATTGCTACCAAAAGTGACATTACCTCCGTCATACTCTTGGTATGATGAGAAGAGACTTTTGTTGCCCGTCATGTGTCGTGAGCATCCACTATCTTTTATCCATTCATCAGGTTCCAATCAAACTTTCAAGCATACCTAAGAAGTAAATAACTCAATCATTTGGTCCCTAATATCTCATGGGTCCGTTTGGGTTAAACATACCATTTATTTGATTCATGTATGGAAATGATGGGTAAGAGTTCCATGACATGTAATCTGGAGTTTGATATGGTCTAGGAAAGTTTTGATTCCAACCGTTGTGTTGGTAGTTGGGTTGTATGTTGTGGTTGCTCTTAGGAAAGGGGCGTTTGGCAAAGGGTGTTTTATATCGTTGTTGAGTAGTTTTGGTCTAAATTCATTTTGGCAAGTCCTACTCCCGATGTAACAATGGTTTTAGCTTAACACTATCATTGGTTTTCTTTGTTACTTTGACAAATTCAAGACGGTCCAGTATTGCGAACATTACGTCTCGTGAAGTACCCACGGCACCATTTTGTTCAACGGACGGAACCCTTATTTTGGTTTCGTCTCGTCCGCGTCTTTATCTTCAGCTTTTAATGAATGTTCGTCCTTTTCGACCGCTTTGCTTTGACTCTTTGGAATTAATACTTCATTAAATCCTAGCCCATTCATATCTCCCGGTGTTTTATGTATTTTAACTATTTCATCGGCAAGTGCGATGTTTTGTTAAACCTTTTAAATTAAGAATTTTGTTCGATTAGAACATCTTGTGTGAGCTTTAGTTTTTCTATTTCAAGATTAAGCTCTTGACATGATTTACAATCATCGTCATTTGCTTTTCCTTTTCAAGTCGTTTTGCTTTTCTTTCAACTCATAAACTTCATTTTCCAAAATTCCTTTTGGTTTTAAAAATTATTTTTAGTTATGATTTTTAGACTTAGCTCACACAATTGATTATATTGTTTTGCAAAGTGTCATCATCAATAGAAGAATAACAAGAGTCGGAAAGTACCTCGTTTGACTCATGTGCCATTAGAGCGATCTCTTCCTTGCTTGATTCTTCATCGTCTTCACTATCACTCCAAGCACCACTTACAAAAGCTCGTTGAGTTTTGCTTTTAGGTGGCTTGGGACATTCTCCTATGAGATGACTTGCATCACCACATCTAAAATACTTTATTTCACCTTTACCCTTTTTATCATCCCGATCTTTTTGGAATGGCTTCTTTTCTTCTCGAGGTTGTCTTACAAACTTTCCTCTTCTTCTAATGAACTTCTTAAAATCTCTAACGGCCATGGCATACTCCTCATCTTCACTACCGGAGCAAGATTCGTCGTCATCGCTTGATTCCGTCTTTGCTTTTAGAGCAACGGATTTGATCTTCTCCCTTCTTCCTTTGATGATCTCCGAATCTTTCTCCATTGCTATTTCGTGAACTTTGAGGTTGCCAATTAGCTCGTCTAGTGACATTTTTGAGAGATCTTTTGATTCTTCAATAGCGGTCACTTTAGCTCTCCATTTGGGATGAAGTGCTCTAAGAAATTTCCTGACAAAGTTCTTACTACGAAAAGATTCATCAAGTGCTTTGAGTGAAGTAATAATAGTATTAAAGCGAGCAAAGCCACAATCAATGGTTTCATCTTCAGGGATAACAAATTGTTCATATTGTTGAACAAGAAGATCAATTTTGTTATCCTTGACTTGTGAATTACCTTGATGTGTAACAATTAAAGATTCCCAAATATCTTTGGTTGTTTTACACATAAAAATTCTTTCATATTCTTTTCTAGGTAAAGCATTATAAAGCATCATTTTAGCTTCATTATTTTTAGCAACTAATTTCTTTTGTTCATCAACAGAAATATCCTTTGTTGTAGAACTAAAATCCCCTTTAACAATAATAAACCAAAGATCTATATCTTCGATTTTACATATGTTTCAAACGGTTTTTCCAATAGATAAATCCATTGGTTTCAAAGAGTGGTGGTCTTTGCAAAGATTGCCCTTCTTTAAAGTTTTCGAATCCATGGATCGTTTCAAGTTTATAAAATACAAGTTATTTTAGAAATTCTTGAGCAACGAGGCTCGTACCAATTGTAGAAAACTAGAAGGGGTTGAATAGTTTACCAATTAAAAACTTTGTTTTGAAACTTATTGAAAGATCAATTGATATTGATCTTGGATATGTTGATGAAATATGCAAGCAATATGTAAAGAGTAAATAAGGAAAGAAATGATCAAACCACAACAAGTTGTTTATAGTGGTTCGGTCTACAATGACTCTTTTCCTTGCCTACTCCACTCCCGAGTCTCACACTCGAGAGTTTAACTTCACTAGTCAACAAGCTCCTTTCACCGGCGGAGAAAACCTTTACACTTCGCTTACACTATTTTCGACACTAAGCTAGATGTCGAGTTCTTTCCAAGGGTACAACTACTCCCACACACAATGTATTTTGAGGACTAAAATACTAACCACTCACACTCACAAGATTATGATGGTTTAATACAACAATGAAGTATGAATCAACACTAGATCATACAACACTAAACAAACAAGACTTCCAACTTCTCGTTTGAAGCTTGAATGTGACTTGATCTTCTTTGCTACAAAAGAGATCACTAATATGATATGAAACTGAGTTAGAAAGGTTAGAGAGAAGATATGTATGAGAGTATGATAGAAAGGGATGAAAACTACTTGGTTTGGCTTTGCTATTTATAGCCAAAACCATCGCTGAAGATCCACGGACCGCGGACCCCTTAAAAGGGTTTCGCCTGTTGTGGATTTTGGTGCCGCGGTCCGATGACCAAGATATCAAGATCTTGCCAAAGTCAACCATATCTATGTAAGATTGTGTAAGATATGAAGAGTACAAATCCACACAAAATATCTAATGAAATATTTCAATGATTTCCATGATGCATTACATGATGTCATGTGTTGTCTTTCTATATTTAGAAATATGCAAATGCATAAGTAATGTTTAGTTTTAAGAAACTAAAACATTCTAAAAACTACTATCATACATTATGCTTAGACTCATATTGAGATATGATTAGTCACAATGTAAATGCTTAAATGATGAAGATATTGTTTGAAAAAGCTTGTTTTAATATCTATTAAACTTGACAAGCTTTAAGCTTTTATACAAATTAAATTTACTTTTGTCGTTAACAAAACTTAGGTAAAGATCAAAAATATAAATAACGTTTAATGACGATATTTGTATTAACAAAACCTTATGGAGCTTATGTGTAAGATTAGGGTTTTCTTATGCGTAAGATAAGTCAAATGTTGCCAAAACTGAGATTTCTGCCTAAAAGTGTTTCTAAACCTGATTTTTGTGATGAAACAGCTTCAATATCACCAAAATAACACAAAAGTGTGAAACTTGATGATCCAAAACTTTTATACACCTTATGCGTAAAACAGACCACACGTATCAAACCAAGCTTAAAAACAAAGAAATACACATAAAGTTTCAAACTTTTTGCCAAAAACTTCAACTTTATCACCAAATAACCTTTAAAGTACAAGAATCTTGAGTTTTAAAGTGTAAAAATCAAAGTTTTGAAGCGTTTGAAGGTTTGAATACTGAAACTTTACGCGTAGGAAAGAAAACCTCAAAAACAAAATCGTTCACCCAACTATTTGGCGAATGATACCACTGTTAGATCACCATTTATGTAACACAAGCATAAATATGAAGAAATGAGGTAAAGAAGGATCGGATGAACACAAACACAAGTATACGAATGACTATGTGAAATGATAAGCTTAGGATAAATGTGAAAGTGAACAACCAACCTTCAAATGAAGGTTTACAAGGCTATTTATAGGAGAGGGAGCTAGGGCAACACTCTTAGTCCCTTCCTTTCCTTATTGGATATGGGCCAAGGCTTATGGGCTTTCTACATAAGCCTTGCCTTTAATACTAACATAAAAGCCTAATTAAGCTAACTATTACATATTAATTACTAACACTTGTAATCTAGTTTAGGAGTGATTCCAACAAAACTGAAATAATTTGTGTTGTAAATTCTTTTTAATAGCGTATGTTTGTATTTTAAATAAATGGAGTTTCTTCCGTTCAAGTTATATGATAAAGGCGAGTCTTTAATCTAGATGTACCTGACCTGACTATGATAACCATGTGATCGTATCCGACCCTTTCGTGGCCTCCCTTGCATCTAGTATGGTTTCTTTACCACTAGATTAGTAGTGTTTATGAAATTTGTATATTGATTTTATATTAATTGTATAGCTTGTCAACATAAGAGAGTGAAAGACAAAATAATGAGTCAAAAAATAACTCACTCTTATGATCTATTTTCGAGTTTCTGAAAAGACATATATTACGTTTATGATTTTTGACGAGTTTTCACAGTTAATTTCAACAAAACAACTCAATGGTTCAATTCATGTACACATATAAATAAGATCAATATATTCTATATAAATAAATTCAATAGAGCGTATATATTTTAAAACCCTCCAATTACATAAGAAGAATATTACATTAGAAGCAAAAATATGACTTCCCCAAAGAAAATATGACCCACAACAATGAAATGTGCTTAAGTATGAAGAGCTTATATGTTTATTTATGAATGTAAACTTTCTAGTGTTCTAAAAAGCTGCATAAGCTCTTGGAAATGAGCTAATATAAATACCACAAAATTAAAAATATACTTTACGAAGTAGAAAAAAATATTTAGGAAAGACTCACCGGTTGATTTTAGTCGCGAGAAAGACCTCTGCTGCATTGAACATTTCATTTGGGTTGTAACAGTCTTTTCCTTCAAAAAGAAGAATGTGTTATGATAGGTGTGAGCGTGCGGTGGTTTGAGGCGGGTTTTGGCTAAAACCAAACCTCGAATGAAAAGCTCGGTTTTAAGTATTCTAAAACTAAACCCCAGACAGAAATTTCGGTTTGGTTTTTCAATTTTTGGTTTTTTACGGTTCAGTTTTCAATTTTTTTCATTGGAAGACCTTCTTTCCTACAAGTTTGAAATCACTTTTGCAAAAAATACTGCATGAATTTAGACAAAATTATCTAAAATATTAAGTTTTTTCAAAGAAGTAAATACGATTATGATGGTATTAGTCTCATAGTTTTTTGTAGCCTAAAGCGAGAATATAAAATGAGACATTTTGTTAATAATTTTTTTTTGTTAATTTAAATAATTTAAGGGGTCAATACTAGTTATATCACAAATATGAATATCCGAAATTCGCAATGACTGTTTTCTGTTAGACCCATAATTTTAGCTAAGCTTTTTCATTTCGGATAATTGTTTTATATATCCGAATATCCATAATTTTTGAAAATAATTATATGAGTTCAAAAAATGACATTTAATAAAACTCAACATTTTAATAAATTTTGATCAATTTTTTGGATATCCGAATACGGATATTTTTTAAACACCCACAACCTAAATCAAGAAATCGTAGAAAGTAAGTTGAATATTTTGTCGAAAAAGAATAATATTACATAGCATGTATATAAAGATGAGATGTGCGTACATATAATAAATAAAGAAAACTATGCTGCAGTCAATGTCTTCAATCACAAGTATGGAATTGTTTGATGTCTCCAGTAATATATGTTTTAAGCTCGAATCATCCTTCACATTCGTAAGCTGTAGATCAAAGATGTCAAACTTGAGGTGATTCGCCATGGCAACAATCAGACTCGATTTTCCCGTCCGAAGTGGACCATACAACAAATACCCTCTTGTCCATGCTTCCCAACTCTCTCATAGCAATCCTTCCTTTTTACAAACTGATCTAAATCATCCATGATTTCCTTCTTCAGCTTCTGACCCATCGCCAGTGTCTCAAACGTTGACGGATGGTTTAAATTCACAGTTTGCTTAAAATTGAAGTGTCCTTACTCCGGAGACCGTAGGTTATAAAGCTGCACGAATTTTTTCTGGACTTTGATTTCTTGTGCTTTTTCTATTATAAATGGCAAATAAGAATCGATGATAATGTCTTTGTTATTATTCTCAAATTTCAGCTCCAAATACTTTTTCGCAGACACAAAACCGTGAGCACTCAACTACTTTTGTTGTTGACTACCGTACTTCCATGTTACCTTAACTCCTTCAAAGGAGTCTACTATCTCTTCAGACTCAACAAGCTTGATATTAATGTCCTTTTCTTTAAGGGGCTGTTTGGTAGAGTGGAAAGGAAACATGAGAAACGGAATGAGAAACACTTCTATTGTTTGTTTGTCACAAAGAATGGAAACAAGGGGTCAATATTCCATTGTCAAGTAAATAACTAAATACCACTATGTAAAACCTTAATATACCACAAATGTCTCTAGCGAGATTTGAATCCACAATCTTGATTAATGGGTCAAAATCTTATTCACTCCACTTAAATAATATAAATAATTCTGTAGATTGTATATATTTTAAAACCCTCCACTTAAATAACAAGAAAACAACAGCAGAAACAAAAACAATTTCACCAAGAGACTAATATAGACAAACAAACAAACTTAAACTAGCTACCATAACAAAGAAATGCGCTTAAGTATTAATATCTTATGGCTTTATTTATGTATGAAAACTTTCTGAGGTTGTAAAAAAGTGCATAAGCTCTTGGACACAAGCTAATCTAAACACCACAAAAGTAAAAATATACTTTACAAAGTAGAAAAAAACATTCGGGACTCACCTAAGGCGTTTTGAATCTCGGTTTATTTTAGTTGCGAGGAAGACCTCTGCTGCATTGAACATATCATTGGGGTTGTAACCGTCTTTTTCTTCGAAAACAAGAATGAGTTCAGATGATCTTGGCTTCAATTAATGTTTAACCAAGGCAATCGCATAATTTCGTAGTGGTGGTGGGACAAGCTGCTCGAACATTGTTCGGAAGATCATCACGAAAGCTGAAACCGAAGCATAAGCTGTCAAGAGTGACAACGCTGTTGGCATCTCTGGGAACATCCGAGTAGCCATTTTGTTGAGAAGAAGGAGGTGATTAAGGATTATCAGTAGGAGGGAATGTTGAAGACTTGAAGTAAGGTTGTAATACTTGTGGGTTGATATTCCTCCAAAGCACCTTATATCTTTGTGTATTTGTACTAGAGTGGTAAAACGGGTGGGTCGGGCATTACGGGTAAAGGATCAAATGGGTTCGGGTTTTGACGGTCTCGGATCAAAACCGACGACTTTGAATTACAGATCAAATAGGTTCGGGTCAAACAGGCTGGGGCCAAACGAGCTATTCAATGCTTTCGGGTATATCAAGTCTATTGTGGTCGCGTGTTGTCGCGATATTACGAAATGTATTTCGTTGATAAATAATTTAGTAGTTGTTGGCCTTTTTTTATTGAAATGGATCTATGGTCTTAACGTTAATCACAAGTATACCAAGTAAATGCAGGGATTAAATGAAACTGTAAATATGTTTGTATTAATCTGTCATCATGTTTCTGTCACACCCCCAAATTACCTGTTTTGCAGCGGAATGGAATTCCTGGGGATTGACTATCATAGCATCATAATCACAGTTATATTGAACGACCTAAAGTGTCGTTTGGAAAATACATCGCTTGATTTCATAAAAACATTCAGAGTTACAAAGATATGTCCCAAATGAAAGTTACTATGTGCGGAAAGTAGGTTTGGTACAAGTCAAACGATGTTTTAAAAATGTATAAATCCATGTGTGACGCGTCGTCACCACGACTCTATGATATATCCACATGCATGCCATGAAGTGAATGCCATAGTTACCTGAAAATACATTGCTAAAAGTGTCAACACAAAGGTTGAGTGAGTTCATAGAGTTTATGTAAATGTTAATACGACTACCACAAGTATAAATTATGTATGACAATGATGTCACAAAATGATGTTACAATTGCTTTAAGTCCATGACACCGAAACTAGACTGTTCATGATGTTCGCCCCAACAGAGTGTTTGCCAAACAACTCAAATAATGTTATTAAATGAAATGCATCCGTATGACTAGTTGGGATCCACCAACCCGGATGGAGGAGTCACCCTCGATAGATCTATCCACTCACCCTCGCTTCTAGGAAATTAACGGTTCATGTAATATAATGGGGACATTCAATTGGCATGTGGTAACTTAAGCAATGTAAATGAATTTGATATACTTGGTATCGTAATAAAAATGATGTGCAATGTATTCTCCCCCGTAGGTTTGAAATAAAGTAAACTTGAATAAATCGGGGCTATGAAAACTCACCGGTTGCAATGATTATGATGATATAATGGCAATACTGAAATGAGGAGCAACCTCTGACCATGACCTATTATGAATGTTACGATACGCAATGAGTTATGATGTAATGTTATGCATGCAATTTGGATGATATTTATACCACTTGTGAATTTTGAAAAATAATACTCTTCGTCGAAAAATACTCTTTTGACGTCTTGACCATTCATAAATTACTTTGCAAGTTTTTACGTCAAAATGACATCCTTCAATAGTTTCTTAATGATTTATTATGAAATTATAACTTTTCGTCGTAAAATAATAGCGTTGGAAAACTCTTGAAAGTGACAAAAATGGCCTCGGAAAGCTAGTCGTAAAATGGTGCACGTCGAGCGTTAGGAAACGAACTCAACGGTTTTAAGAAGCTTGAATCAATATCTCAAAGTTTTAGTATTTGAGTTTTTATCATAGAGGTCTCGATCATGGAGAAAAACATAGGTGAAGTATGGTACTTGTGCCCAAAATATGGTTTAAGTGTGGTTTTCGGCAAAGTTTAAGCGACCGTATATTATTCGTTACAACTCCGCTTGACAAACGGTTAGACATTTTGGAAAATATACTTGGCGAACTTACTTTTACTAGAAGACATCACATTATAAAAAGTTCTACATCATTGTTAAAAACGTCCGCCAACATGGTCCTTTAGTTGCCGTAGTATGTTTTTAATAGAGAATATATTAATTTTGCTAATAGAATAAAGTTACGGCAACTTGGTTTATCGCGTGTAATTTAATCGTTACAAGTCCGTTTTCACGCTTTATATGTCCTTAGATTCGTGTCAAAGTATACTAATATATTTTTGATAAGTCGACACAATTTATAAAGCTTAAGACTCATTTTAACTCGTAAAGAGTGACATTTTCATGCTTGAAATTTCGAAATTAATAGTTTTCATCGTCAAAATTGAAAATTCATAACTTCTTCGTTATAGCTCCGCTTTAATCCGCTCAAGCGCCACGTTTTAGTTTTAAAGTGTATTTTCTAAATAGCTAGCCCAAAATATTTTAGAAACTGTCGGATTTTCCAGAATTTAATTTTAAGGACAGACCCTTTTCAAAACGTGTCGAAATGAGTTTTTCTCGCGCCAAACCTATTCTAACCCATTCAAAACAACTCCGAAGCTATCCTAATCCTACCATACACCTTCTTAGGGTGTCATGGGTTCCTAGACATCACCAAAACTAATATATAACAAGGAGTAATTATAGGATGATGTAACTTAATTATAAGTAATAAAAACATTGAAAGTGGTATAAATTCATATGTAACATGCATGTTTTCTTTCAAGCATAGTAAAAATAACTCATGAATGATCAAGAAAGATTGGTAAAATATATGAAAAACTTACTTGAATGGTTTAAGAGTTTTTGAGCAAAGAATACTTAACAATCTTGAGGTTTTTATTTCAAAACCCTTACTAGATTATTCCTAGGACTTGATTAATACTTGGATCATGAAAAATTATGGATTTCTCTTGTTTCTTCACCATGGCCGGTTCTTCATCAAAGGAAAGGAGAGAAGGCTTTTGTTTTACACCTTGAGTTGTGTGTTTGTATGTGTAAGTAAACAAATATCTATTAAATGTGTGTATGTGTACTTGAATGAAATAAAGATTTCAACAATATTATCAAGGGGGTTCGGTGATTTTGGGGAAAAGAGGGAGGGTATGGTGTAATTAATGTTCTTGTCCTTTGTTTGAAAGTATCTAAAGTATATATATATATATATATATATATATATATATATATATATATATATATATATATATATATATATATATATATATATATATATATATATATATATATATATATATATATATATATATGTATAATATATAGGTATTATTAATTGGGTATTGAGTTAACTATAAATAAATTTTAGTGGAATAAAATAAAGTGTAATGAAGTCATAAAAATTATAAAAATGTATTTCTCACAAGTATTTAATATTTATCGTGTAGTTTTTACGAAAACTGTCGTAATTATATAATTATAACAATTTATATAAAAATAAATTTAAAACACCGGGTAAACTCATAATATTATTTTTACAATCTTAATATGAGTATAAAAATATATCAGGAAAATTTTTGGAAGTATCGTATTAAATGTTCAAAATAATAACTTACGCGATAACGTTTATTTAATATGAAATTATACGTTTTAATGAAAAATGCAAAACCATGCATGAACTAATATGATGAAAATGATGCTAATGCTATGTAGACCAAACCTAGTCTATATGCAATGTCCTTGATGATATAATCATGAATTCGCCGCTAAACCATTAAGGTTACGCGAATTTGAAACTCGTAATCCTAGATTACGATAAATGATGTAATAGTGAAGCATGAATTGTTTTGAGAAATGACCTCAAAGTACGAGTTGTCACATTCGCCCATCCAAAAAGGAATTCAGTCCCTGAATTCAGTCCATGTTAGGTTCTACAATGTTACTTGTGAAAAGATGAGGGTATTTGAGTCACATTGGGTCGTCCAATGTTTTTCTAAATCGTACCACGCCTTTCCAAGACGGGTCTTTGAGCATAATTTGTTGCCCACTTGAGATTCTAATGGTTTGCGACTTATGGAACATACTTCAATATTTTGCGTCGTACATCGACGTAGCTTATCTAGCCATATGTTGTTATTTGTAACCCATTTTTGATTTGTATGATTTCTTTGTTGTTTCATAAATAACTCATTGACTAGTGAGTTGGACTTTCCCGATTTCGCCCGTAAATAAGTGATTGACACCTCAACCATAGAGTGCCTCAATTGGTGTAGTCAATATGTTCATGTAATAACTATAGTTGTAAAGCAACTTGTTTAATGTAGAATGATTTGCCTAATCATTTCTAGAAAATCACACATGCCTTGAGCATATCTTAAAATGTTGAATTGTTCTCTCGCCTAACCATTGAGTGAGGATAATAAGCGGTGTTAATGACCAAGTAAATTCCAAAGGAATCTTAAAATGTTTGTCAAGTCTAAGGTGAATCGAGTAGCTTATAATAGATACAACCGGAATTGATACCACGTGTCTCATGCCAAATTTCAAAATGTTAAATCATTAAAAAATGACTTTATTGAAAAGAATAGATTATGGGTAACAATTTTCGATTCCTCGCTTTCGTCCTAGCGAATGTCATGACTTAAATCTTACTTGCCTAAAGTGTTTAGTCTCCATAACTAAAATGTTTATGGTTTGATTATCAAGTGTTTCCATGCTCTATGTTGTAAAATCACAAAACCTTAAATATTCAAGTGAGGTGGTGTGATGGTTGATTTTCAAGACTTGTTTCAATATTGAGTACTTATAAAATAATTAGTCTCTTATATTGCTATCATGCTAGCAAGAAAATAGATATCACTCATACTATGTCAAGAATGTTTGTTCTAATTTCACTTGTAGATGGAGAGTCATTGATTGTCCGATATGTTCAAACCTGTTGCATCTCTTGATGTGAAAGTAAAGTTATCCGTAATTCCTAGAGAACACAATGCCTTAGGGAAAGTTTATATCGATAACCTTAATCTAACCACATTTTCCTTTAAGGAAAACTCATTATAGGGAAATTCACATATTGTTGAAGCTATGTTTAGTGAAATGTTCTGTAGTCTCGATTAGAATATTTGGTTTATCCCTATAGTGTTGCTTAGTGTGTATTCGCTTCATACTAAATTTCGTGACTCGGTCTAGCTAGTACTTTTGAAATGATGTAATTTGGCTTCTAATTCAAGGATAGTGATTCGGATTGTCTCGTGATGTCTTAAGATTTTTATTGAGTTGTGAAAGATCTCGCTACTTACTTCTAGCCCTTGTTGGTAATTCCAAAATCCTTTCATTGTTTTCTTGTATCGAGGAATCCTCCTCATAGATGGTATAGAAAGCCTTTCCTAAAAAGGTCACTAGTAAAAATTTTAACTTATCGGTTGAGTGAGTGACGAATGACGTAGGTATCTATAGAGTGTTAACAAAATAAATGTTTATGAACAATTTATTTGATTTCAAAGTTTTGCTTTTGAATGAAGATTGTCTTAGGAAATTTGAAATGATACTTGTTTCTTTCATGACATAATTCTTCCCGAATTATACATAGGTGATCGTGCCATGTATAATCAAGGACAAATGATGTGATGCTTGTTTTTGTTGAAATGGTATTATGTTCCTCAAGTTTTAGATGGTATTCAACGTTTTGTTTTGTAAGATAATGGCTCAATGATTTTCGTAGTAACATGAAAATCGTTTAGCATGAGGATATTAAATAGTTGATAAAATGACCGAAACCAATTGATAAGTTGGTAATAAAACAACTTACGTTAAAACTTTATGAAACAACGTTTCTAAGATGGTGATAAAATAGCTCGAAATAAAATCAAGTGAAATAATTTCATGTAATAGTAGCAGAATAACTTGGAATAAAATTTGTTGAATGGCTTTGCAGGATACATGGGAGAACCTCATCGAGTAGTAATAGTCTCCTAATTGGTCAAGAATTAAAGTTGGCCTAACCCCTAGTAAGATAGTGAGGTATCATCGCGAAATGATTGAAAATTGTGCAATTGGAATAAGGAATGAAATGAACAAAGGTTGTGATTATCGTGGAGATAATAAGTGATAAAGATTACATTAGCTAGAAAGGTACTTATTATTTATTCCTGTCGACGGTCTAATCGTGTTTCAAGTGCAGGAGCAGTAGGCGGTCTAGCAACAATAGCCCTAGAACTCTCAGGTCCTCAAACCTATGAGATGGTGTAGTGTCTATAGTCTTAGTGGTAGATGGTAATGGTGTGTTAAATCATGCATGCTTCCCAAGCCGCAAGTCGATGTATGAGTATCGTGTATGAGATGTGATGGTACGGATGGTGCTCAAAATGATAATGATAAAATGATAACAATGATGATAATGGAAATCCTTGTGGTGAGTTAAGAAAATAGGTTCATTAGGACTAAGCCTATAAGTTCTACCAAATGGTATGATCCGTCCCAACCGAATGATAAAATCCTCCCGATCCTACGGTGAATCAATGGTGATCGTAATGGTGTAGGTGCAACCGTCCTCCTAAAAGGGTTCGCCTCATCATCCGATGTTATCGGTGTTAAGTCAACTCGATGTTAAAATTGTGATAGGGAATGACAGGCATTCTCCACGCCAAAGTCTCGATGTGAGTATGACGGGATGGGTATCTGAAGGCATCTATGTGACACTCGATTTTGAAATGAAAGTAACTAACTCGCAAAAAGTGCGTGAAACTGCATGTATAGTGAATATGCACTTATGATGAAATGATGAGATGCTATGATGATGTAGTTATAGTCTAGGTCAATGATGCAACCTAGTTCTCTATAATCAAGCTCGATGCCAATCTATCACACCCCAAATTACTGCTTTTGCAGTGAATGGAATTCACGGGATTGACTATCATAGCATCATAATCACAGTTATATTGAACGACCTAAAGTGTCGTTTGGAAAATACATCGCTTGATTTCATAAAAACATTCAGAGTTACAAAGATAGGTCCCAAATGAAAGTTACTATGTGCGGAAAGTAGGTTTGGTACAAGTCAAACGATGTTTTAAAAATGTATAAATCCATGTGTGACGCGTCGTCACCACGACTCTATGATATATCCACATGCATGCCATGAAGTGAATGCCATAGTTACCTGAAAATACATTGCTAAAAGTGTCAACACAAAGGTTGAGTGAGTTCATAGAGTTTATGTAAATGTTAATACGACTACCACAAGTATAAATTATGTATGACAATGATGTCACAAAATGATGTTACAATTGCTTTAAGTCCATGACACGAAACTAGACTGCTCATGATGTTAGCTAACAGAGTGTTTGCCAAACAACTCAAATAATGTTATTAAATGAAATGCATCCGTATGACTAGTTGGGATCCACCAACCCGGATGGAGGAGTCACCTCGATAGATCTATCCACTCACCCTCGCTTCTAGAAATTAACGGTTCATGTAATATAATGGGGACATTCAATTGGCATGTGGTAACTTAAGCAATGTAAATGAATTTGATATACTTGGTATCGTAATAAAAATGATGTGCAATGTATTCTCCCCCGTAGGTTTGAAATAAAGTAAACTTGAATAAATCGGGCTATGAAAACTCACGGTTGCAATGATTATGATGATATAATGGCAATCTTGAAATGAGGAGCAACCTCGACCATGACCTATTATGAATGTTACGATCGCAATGAGTTATGATGTAATGTTATGCATGCAATTTGGATGATATTTATACCACTTGTGAATTTTGAAAATAATACTCTTAGATGAAAAATACTCTTTTGACGTCTTGACCATTCATAAATTACTTTGCAAGTTTTTACGTCAAAATGACATCCTTCAATAGTTTCTTAATGATTTATTATGAAATTATAACTTTTCGTCGTAAAATAATAGCGTTGGAAAACTCTTGAAAGTGACAAAAATGGCCTCGGAAAGCTAGTCGTAAAATGGTGCACGTCGAGCGTTAGGAAACGAACTCAACGGTTTTAAGAAGCTTGAATCAATATCTCAAAGTTTTAGTATTTGAGTTTTTATCATAGAGGTCTCGATCATGGAGAAAAACATAGGTGAAGTATGGTACTTGTGCCCAAAATATGGTTTAAGTGTGGTTTTCGGCAAAGTTTAAGCGACCGTATATTATTCGTTACAACTCCGCTTGACAAACGGTTAGACATTTTGGAAAATATACTTGGCGAACTTACTTTTACTAGAAGACATCACGTTATAAAAAGTTCTACATCATTGTTAAAAACGTCCGCCAACATGGTCCTTTAGTTGCCGTAGTATGTTTTTAATAGAGAATATATTAATTTTGCTAATAGAATAAAGTTACGGCAACTTGGTTTATCGCGTGTAATTTAATCGTTACAAGTCCGTTTTCGCTTTTATATGTCCTTAGATTCGTGTCAAAGTATACTAATATATTTTTGATAAGTCGACACAATTTATAAAGCTTAAGACTCATTTTTAACTCGTAAAGAGTGACATTTTCATGCTGAAATTTCTGAAATTAATAGTTTTCATCGTCAAAATTGAAAAATTCATAACTTCTTCGTTATAGCTCCGTTTTAATCCGTTCAAGCGGCCACGTTTTCGTTTTAAAGTGTATTTTCTAAATATCTAGCCCAAAATATTTTACAAACTGTCGGATTTTCCAGAATTTAATTTTAAGGACAGACCCTTTTCAAAACATGTCGAAATGAGTTTTTCTCGCGCCAAACCTATTCTAACCCATTCAAAACAACTCCGAAGCTATCATAATCCTACCATACACCTTCTTAGGGTGTCATGGGTTCCTAGACATCACCAAAACTAATATATAACAAGGAGTAATTATAGGATGATGTAACTTAATTATAAGTAATAAAAACATTGAAAGTGGTATAAATTCATATGTAACATGCATGTTTTCTTTCAAGCATAGTAAAAATAATTCATGAATGATCAAGAAAGATTGGTAAAATATATGAAAAACTTACTTGAATGGTTTAAGAGTTTTTGAGCAAAGAATACTTAACAATCTTGAGGTTTTTATTTCAAAACCCTTACTAGATTATTCCTAGGACTTGATTAATACTTGGATCATGAAAAATTATGGATTTCTCTTGTTTCTTCACCATGGCCGGTTCTTCATCAAAGGAAAGAGAGAAGGCTTTTGTTTTACACCTTGAGTTGTGTGTTTGTATGTGTAAGTAAACAAATATCTATTAAATGTGTGTATGTGTACTTGAATGAAATAAAGATTTCAACAATATTATCAAGGGGGGTTCGGTGATTTTGGGGAAAAGAGGGAGGGTATGGTGTAATTAATGTTCTTGTCCCTTTGTTTGAAAGTATATATATATATATATATATATATATATATATATATATATATATATATATATATATATATATATATATATATATATATATATATATATATATATATATATATATATATATATATATATATAATAATATTATTAATTGTATTGAGTTAACTATAAATAAATTTTAGTGGAATAAAATAAAGTGTAATGAAGTCATAAAAATTATAAAAATGTATTTCTCACAAGTATTTAATATTTATCGTGTAGTTTTTACGAAAACTGTCGTAATTATATAATTATAACAATTTATATAAAAATAAATTTAAAACACCGGGTAAACTCATAATATTATTTTTACAATCTTAATATGAGTATAAAAATATATCAGGAAAATTTTTGGAAGAAAAAATTACACGTTTGGTCCCTATGGTATACCCAATATAACAACTTTAGTCCCTAAGTCACTTTTATTACACCAGCAGTATCTAATTTTGAAACTATGCACGCTTTTGGTCCCTATTTTGGATGGGCGTTAGTTAAGTCCGTTAAGTATTTTGCGCGGTTAGTCCTTCGTTAATAATTTTTGCATCGTTAGTCCTTAAAGTTATTTGCATAAATCATCCTTGTGGTTAGCTCGGTCAACGGGTCGGTCAACGCCACGTGTCACCACACAGTGGTGCCACGTGGCATCGGGTCGGTCGGTCAGCGGGTCGGTCGGTCGGTTGGTGGGTCGGGTTGCGCGTGACCAATGAGGTGGTGCCACGTGGCATTGGTAAAATATACCAACAATATGTCACGATGGGATTGAACCCGGCCACTTGGGTGGAAAGCATAGCTCGCCAACCGGGCTAAGCATAGCTTCAGTTATTCTAGCCTAAATTTTATATATAACCTTCCTAAAAGTTAGCCGATTCAATATTATTAAAAAGTTCAATATAGTTTTGGTCATTAATTTACGGACTTATATGTACCGTAAAAATAAATAAATATACCGTCGGACTCGTTTTTCGTGATCTTTCCAATGGTATGCTCGGGATTTTTTACTTCAAACGAACCTCGAAAAATGCGAAAATAATCGTTTTTCTTTGTTTCGCATTTTCGAGGTCCAAACCAAGTAAAAATTATCCGAGCATACCGTCGACTCGTTTTTTTCGTGCTCTTTCCAATGGTATGCTCGGGAATTTTTCGACTTCGTTTGAACCTCGAAAATGCGAAAATCACCATTTTTCTTTGTTTTGCATTTTCGAGGTTCGCTTGAAGTCGAAAAATTACCCGAGCATACCATTGAAAGAGCACTAAAAACGAGTCCGATATTCGGTGAATTTTTCGACTTGGTTTGGACCTCAAAACTGCAAAAACAAAGAAAAATGGTGATTTTCGCATTTTTCGAGGTTCAAACTAAGTCGAAAAATTCTCCGAGCTTACCATTGGAAAGAGCACTAAAAACGAGTCCGACAGATATTTATTTTTTTTACAATCCATATAACCCTTAAATTGATAGGCCAAAAATAAAATTGAACCTTTTAATATTATTGGACGCCTTAAATTTTAGGAAGGGTTATGTATTTGATTTAGGAAATATTATTGAAGCTATGCTTAGCCCGCTTGGGTAAGGCTTGGCTTCCCACACAAAAGACCCGAGTTCGAATCTCGTGCTTGCCAAAAATTTGGTATATTATACCAATGCCACGGCACCACCTCATCGGTCCACGGCGACCGACCTGACGCGCTGACCGACCCGACTTGACCCGCTGACCGACCCGGGCTGATGCCACGTGTCACCACTCGGTGGTGACACGTGGCGTTGACCGACCCGCTGACCGGCCAACCACAAGGACGATTTATGCAAATAACTTTGAGGACTAACGGTGCAAAAATTATTGACGAAGGACTAACAACGCAAAATACTTAACGGACTTAACTAACGCCCATCCAAAATAGGGACCAAAAGCGTGCATAGTTTCAAAATTAGATACTTGTGGTGTAATAAAAGTGACTTAGGGACTAAAGTTGTTATATTGGGCAAACCATAGGGACCAAACGTGTAATTTTTTCTTTTTGGAAGTATCGTATTAAATGTTCAAAATAATAACTTACGCGATAACGTTTATTTAATATGAAATTATACGTTTTAATGAAAAATGCAAAACCATGCATGAACTAATATGATGAAAATGATGTTAATGCTATGTAGACCAAACCTAGTCTATATGCAATGTCCTTGATGATATAATCATGAATTCGCCGCTAAACCATTAAGGTTACGCGAATTTGAAACTCGTAATCCTAGATTACGATAAACGATGAAATAGTGAAGCATGAATTGTTTTGAGAAATGACCTGAAAGTACGAGTTGTCACAGTTTCTTACATAAATATTCAAAGTATATATACTAAATGAAAAGGTACTAATGAACCATTGTGTTGGTACAGGGGATATGGCAGTTACAGCATAACTGTCATATAACCATTTTTTATAAATGCTTCTGTTGACTTTTTAAAGTCTGACTTGTTTGTTGACTTTCCTTGACCGGGTCGTAGTGGGTTGTGATGGGTCAGAATGGGTCGATGGTGATTAACCCAATATTCTCCCCTTTAATCACAATCGTCTTGTTGTAGATCTTTGAGTCCAATTAGTTGTCTCATTGTGAGGAATCTGATCTTCGGTAATGCCTTGGTCAATATGTCAGCCTTCTGAAATTCTCCACTTATGAATTCCACTTGTAAATCTTCTCTTTCGACGCATTCTCTTATAAAGTGGTATTTTATATCAATGTGCTTACTTCTTCCGTGAAATACGGGATTCTTCATTAGTTCGATGGCAGACTTGTTGTCGACCAGTATTGTAACATTTTCTTCTTGCGTGTGTGTAAGCTTGCTAAGTAATATCTTTAACCATAATGCTTGTGTTGCTGCTTCTTGTTGTGATTCAATCACATCAATTTTCTTTCTGCTTTCACATGCCCAGAAGGTATGTCCTCTTTGTCTACAAATATAGCATCTTGATCTTTTCTCCTTCTTTGTTTTCTTAGCAGTCTGCATCTTTTGTTTTTTTACCATCTTAGAAGCATTGAAGGCTTCATTTTCCAAAACTTTCTTCACAAGCATCTCCTTTCCCTTTGGAGATGCTTTTCTTTCTTGTAGTCCATTGTACCAGTCTTCTTGGAGTTTCTCTTAACAAATATCTGCCAGTGTAAAAACCTTGATCAATCCTTGATGTTGGCCTCTCCCATGATTTTGAATTACCATGGCTCTGATACCAATGTTGGCCTTTTTTATTGAAACGGATATATGGTTTTAACGTTAATCACAAGTATACCAAGTAAATGCAGGGATTAAATGAAACTGTAAATATGTTTGTATTAATATGTCATCATACTTCTTACATAAATATTCGAAGTATATATACTAAATGAAAAGGTATTAATGAACCATTGTGTTGGTTTAGGGGATATGGCAGTTACAGCATAATTGTCATATAACCGTTTTTTATAACTGCTTCTGTTGACTTTTTAAAGTCTGACTTGTTTGTTGACTTTCATTGACCGGGTCGTAGTGGGTTGTGATGGGTCAGAGTGGGTCGATGGTGATTAACCCAATAGTAGCGAAGAAGGAAACCCTTAAACTGAAATGATTTTTGTTGTAACTTTCTTATAGGCGAGTCTTTGATCTAGACGTACATAATAAAACTATGACAACCATGTAATCGTTTCTGACCCTTAGTCTCATGGCCTCATATCTAGTATGTTTTCTGTTGGTAGTGGTTATAAAATTTGTATTTTGATTATTATATTACTTAGCTTATGTCAAAACAAGAGGGTGAAAGAGAAAACAATTTGATAATGAAATATCAAGATATCAAAGGCACTGATCTTTTCTTTATAATTA
Organism: Chrysanthemum lavandulifolium; assembly: GCA_022545495.1. Taxonomy (NCBI): domain Eukaryota; kingdom Viridiplantae; phylum Streptophyta; class Magnoliopsida; order Asterales; family Asteraceae; genus Chrysanthemum; species Chrysanthemum lavandulifolium. The sequence goes on from CM040240.1 coordinate 108,800,131, forward strand.
AATGCGTGTTCATGAATACAATCGAAAGAGATATATAACCATCTCATACATAGCAAATAAAGCATTCATAACCTTTTTACTTAAATTTGACTCTGTCTCTGTAATTTGAAGTCTGACCACATTTTTGTACATAGAACCTTTATTGAGTAAAAATAGATAAGTTGAAGTTGAAATACACAGATAGGTAATATAGATGTACGTCATCATACGTAGTATTATACAATTTGATAATTCATGTAATATGTTATCTGTATAATGTTCGGAAAATTTATTTTTTATTTTTGGGAGCTGTAATTTTCTAAGTTGACCATAAATCCAATGTTTGTCTTGTTATTTTTCTTCAATTTACTTATTAGTTTTCAAATATCAAAACATATACGGAGTATTTGTTAATATTATTTAAGATAATATTTATCATCAGTTTGGCAAAGCTTTAACAAATAACATATCAAGAATCAGTGACATGTCATTTGGTCTCAAAGTCCTAGCAACCTTTTGATATATAATTATTTGAGAAAGATCCATATCAATGAGATGGGATGGACCATTACTAAGAGTAGATACATATACATATTTGAGTATTCCACATGACTTCCTATTTTAACAATTAGTCAAAGAGTAATGATATATTTATAACTACCTAGATCGTGAACATTTTTTTAGTTTTTATATATTTGTCTAGTAAATAATAATTCTAAAACTGAGAGTGCTAAGGAAGAAATTAGTTTTGAAATGAGTGTACCTAAAAAAGATATGAGTATAACAAATAAATAAAAATCAATTACCTAAACAAACATTCTCCACATGTGATTACAAAAACATACACTTTCAAAGAGTCTTACCAAAACCGACACATCGAGCATTTGATTTTTGCTCGCCACTTTCGTTTGCTCGCCCTCCCCTTTTGCTCGCCGTTTTCAAAACAAGACAAAGGTTTGTTCGCGACATGACAAGGAACATGGAGAGTAAATATTTTCTCCCCCCATGTTTGCTCGCCGTTTTTTAAATGAATGTTGGTAGGTATATCTACCGAGCTTTGCTGCGTTTCATCATTTAGGAGGGGCGAGCAAATGAACCGGCAAGCAAAGCCGATTTGCTCGCTTCGTCGATTTTTCTAAAACGGAATTTGATGGTTCATTTTGGTAATGCTTGATGTATAGTGTTCATTTAAAAAAATGACACAATAAATAAACATATGATACAAATCTTTGTTATATCCTCTATATGAAGGAAGACATTTAAGCAAAATAAATAAATAAATAAATTACACAGTACAAAACGTACATGAATGAATCAATGAATCAACAATGCCATTAATCATTTGGCCTTTTGCCATATTGTACTTTAGTAACCAATACGATATAGCAAGAGGAGGTTGAGAACTAATGTGTTGTTCAGCTAAATTATTCTCAAAGAGAGTATGCACATAAATAAGGAAACACCATGACATATTAGGACAATGAAATAATGTTGATAGGTTAATGTAGTAAACATAAAACTCATAAATCCAAAGTTTCATATATATATGGCATATAAGAAGTAAGACATTGGAACTGATACATGGATAAACGATGTTGACCAATTGAGAAAAGTGAAAATTTTCATGTCACATTGTCACATAATATAAGCTACTAGCTCTCAACATATAAAACAACTTTCTTAAGGAGATTTTGCATTGGATCATTCACGAACGACAACTCAACTTAATTTGCTTGGAGTTGTAATACGTATCATCTCAACTGAAAAGCATAAATATACTGTTTCTAAGAGTCCTTCATTACAAAGTTTTTTTTGCCAACTTTCTAGCATTTATCTAAGCTCCATAGTTCTAACTAAAAACGATAAAGACGACATGAACGATCTTTAGTAATGTATTCCATGCCATGAGCCTTTTCTAGGCTATCAAAAAGCATGTGAAACTGGATTATGTCATTTGTCTATCCAAAATCTGATATATAGAACAAATATTGCATATAAACCTACAAAAGAAAAAACTATAGCCTTTGAAGCTCCAAAACGTAATATAACTTATAAAAAATACATGCCACTGCAATTCTGCAAACACTGCAAAATCGGCGGGTGGGCCATGGGTCAAACAGGTTTGGGTTAAAAATGGGTCCAAGTCGGGTTTACACATATAACACTTAGGGTGTGTTTGTTTCTTTAAGATGTTTTAGGTCTGAATCTGACTACCACATCTTACCAGTAAAAGGTGGCTAGAAAGTCTAAATCTGAACGAAATAATGTTGTTTGTTTTTGTATAATTGATGTCCGAATGATTTTAAGTGCTCGTTTCTACAATTTATTTATTAAACCAACGCAATGCGATAACAAGTAACTTATGTAAATATGAAACAAGGCTTTTTATCATAAATATAACATAGTTAATAAATCATCAAATATATTATATTAACACAAGTCTTCTCTTATAGAGTAAGAGGCGGTAAGACAAGTCCCCCACCTCTTACTGAGTAAGATGTTATATGTCTAACTGGGTCTGACTCAAAAGAAAAAAAACAAACAAGCAAAACGTTTGCCCTCCTCTTACTGGTAAGAGTATGAGGGCTAGTAAGATTTTTTTTTAAAAAAACAAACACACCCTTAATGTTCCATTATCTATAAACTAACGATGAGTTCATTTGACTATAAAAACAATATGATTACAATGACAATCTGAATCTTTGAATAAAAATGACTTTTGAAGGGCCGTGTGAATGAATTTATGATGACTTTTAACATTTGACCCATTCTCTTTTAGTTCAATCTTGATTTGACCCATTTGAGAAAAAAACACTACTCAAATCAAACCGTTAATATGTAGTAGTAGCCAGTGACACAGTAACTAAGAAAACTTACAGCTGTTGGATATTTTTGTTCGTTATGTGATACTCGCACAAAACTCATTTCTAAGGTGACACCGTGCTACCCTTCCAAGTTCATTTCTAAGGAGGTTTTGGTAGGAATGTCAAGGGTTCTTCTTTTTGTATTTTGTTTAACCCTGAATATGTTAGCATATACGATGTAACGAAATGAATTTATCAAATATGTATCCTCGAAATGAATTTATCAAATACGTATCCTATAGTGAGGTAAGTTTATTCCAAATGATAACAAAATTAGAAAAACTCACTAGATCCTTCAAGATAGAGTCTATGTTGGACCTTAATGTTATAGAAGCAAAGTTAGGGTAGTTTAGTGTTAATGTTTTTATGTAAAGTCTGCAAACCTAAGTTGTATATGGGCTGGGTCGTTTAAAGTACAAAATAACCGTTTAGTTAGGTTACAACGTTTAGGAAAAGTTGTGTCGATTACTTTTGGTGAAACGGTATCTCTCTTATTTGTTGGTGCCGCTTCATTCAATATATATAGGGATCGAGTCTGTAATCAACATGGCAACCCACAATTCAGTTTATATCAGATTCTTTAAAGGGTTCAACCCCAAATCTTTTTGTTTCCTTAATGTTAATTCTTGAATGGTGATTGTACATACATGATGTTTGTTTCATGAATTCGATCCTGGAGAGATGCAAGACCTGTGCAACATTGGTATCAAGAGCAAGGGAATCAAACAACGATCGAACCATGTCGAAACAAAAAGAGAAGAAGATAACCGCTGTCTCAAGAGAATATTAGGGGACGAAGCAATCTCAAGAGAAGAGGACGAAGTTGTCCAGAAAAGGGTCCAGATTAGAACCGGTACGTAGCACGAACCCCAAATCAGAGAAACCCTAGAATTCGCATAAAGAGAAATCAAAGATGATTCCAACGGTTCAAGAAGAACCACCACCAAGAGAGGGAACAGAGATGGTTACACCGGCCATATAACCGGCGGTTAACCAGGAGAAAGAGATACGACAGTCACAACAGGGAAAGAGAAAAAGAAAGAGACAAAGCAGATTATCAAGAAGAAGATAAAGTATCGCAGGAACCAACAAAAGGAAGTTACAGGTTAGGATAAAAAGGACCCATCAGGTTCCATATTTTACAAAATAACCCTCCACTTATAATATATATTGGATTTATATAGATATAGATATGGAAAAATTACTTCCTTTAGTTTTAAGTTAGTAATTTTTCTAAGTTATTATTAGAGAGCAAAGATTTGGGAAAAGATTTAAGTACGTATTTATTTTTTCTTTTCAATATACTCTATTTATTGATTAGAAAATAAAAGGGTATAATTCCAAATCAGTTGAAGAAAGTAAGGAAAAACAAGTTTTGTACCTTTAATCTAACGAAAACAACTTTTCACTTTAGAATTAAAATACAAAACTAGAAGCAAGTTAACCGAACCCTTGTGGTTCATAGCAAGTTAAATCGAATCCTTAGGTTTATAGCAAGTTCCGAGCCTTAAGATTCAAATAGCAAGTAGAACCCTTGATTCAAACCAACAAGCTAGTAGGATCATCGTGGTTCATTATCAGAAAGAAAGGATCAATTACTTTGGTCAAAGCAAACAAGTTAAGCCCTAATTAGCGACTTGGTTAGGAGCGCGAAGGTTGATTAGCAAGTTGGTCAACGTTCGTATAGGTTAGCAAGTAGCCCAGAAATCAAGTTAATTTGGGTAGCAAGTAGCCCAAACAGCAAGAAACTAGGTAGCAAGTAGCCTAGATAGCAAGTTTATTGGGTAGCAAGTAGCCCAAACAATAAGGAATTTGATCGTATTCTAAGCAAGCAAGCAAGAGAAACTTCATAGTTTCTATATAAGCAAGGTACAGAAGTACGCAAGTAAGTAAGCAAGCAAGAACGCAAGTAAGAAAGCAACACAGCATGGAAAAGGGTGAAAGATGTCGAGGAGAACAAAACAAGAAAGAAATGAGATGCTTCGGTCATTTTGCACGCGAATGCACCAAATGGAAAAAGAAAGACAAGGAGGAACAAGCACATCTCATTTATAAAATTGATGATGAACCCACATTGTTGTGAAGTCAAGTAAAGAAAGACATGATTGCCGTCTATAACATTAGGGGGTTAATGTTGGACCTTAATGTTATAGAAGCAAAGTTAGGGTAGTTTAGTGTTTATGTTTTTATGTAAAGTCTGTAAACCCAAGTTGTATATGGGTTGGGTCATTTAAAGTACAAAATAACCGTTTAGTTAGGTTACAACGTTTAGGAAAAGTTGTGTCGATTACTTTGGTGAAAAGGTATCTCTCTTATTTGTTGGTGCCGCTTCATTCAATATATATAGGGATCGAGTCTGTAATCAACATGGCAACCCACAATTATGTTTATATCAGATTCTTTAAAGGGTTCAACCCCAAATCTTTTTGTTTCCTTAATGTTAATTCTTGAATAGTGATTGTACATACATGATGTTTGTTTCATGAATTCGATCCTGGAGAGATGCAAGACCTGTGCAACAGTCTATTCCACCATGAAAAGAGAACCAAAGTCTCTGCATGAGCAAACCGCAATTTTGCCTTCTAGTAACTTCTTGGTGCATGTCCTTCAGAAAAGGAAAACTCAAGCATAAAACTGCAAATTTTTCAAAGTTCACACATTAAGTTAATTGTATCAAGCTAGAATCTAGAATGTAAAGCTCCTCTCATTTTTTAGTATAAATGGAGTTGACATCAAAGTTTCTTAGTATAAAAGTTGCAACAAAAACTGCTCTTCCATGGAATGAGCATTCTCGTTATTTATACTTCACACAATAAAACAATGAATATATATAAGCATATACTAATAAATAGAATAAGTTATACATAGAAGTGTGACGAATGTACCAATCACGAAGGATATTAAAGATAGAAAGACTGTTGGCCTCAACGATTTATGGATCAATGATCTTACTAAGTCAAAATCAAAATATACCAAACAAGGAATTGAAACAAAGGTTATATAACTATGCTTTGTATTAAATCAAATATGTCATCATCATAATCTGTACAAGTGCTAATATATTTATACAAAATGAAAGGGTATGTTGAAGAGTTGTGTCGGTTAGGGAGATAAGCGCCATAAAGCGATTATGTTGTATAATAAGGCGATTATGTTGTAATCGCCATTTAGCGCTTACATACATGAATCGCATTGTTGACTTTCTGTGTTTGACCACTTGGGTTGACTGGGTCGTATGGGATGAATGGGTAGATTGGGATTAACCCAATATTCTCCCCCTTAATCACAATCGCTTTGTTGTAGATCTTTGACTCCGATTAGTTGTCTCATTGTTAGGAATTTGATCTTCGGTAGTGCTTTTGTGAGATTGTCGGCCTTCTAAAATTCTCCGCTTATAAACTCGACTTGTAAATCTTCTCTTTTAACGCATTCTCGTATAAAGTGATATTTTATGTCAATGTGCTTACTCCTTCCGTGAAACACAGGATTCTTCATTACTTTGATGGCAGACTTGTTGTCGACCCTTATTGTAACCTTTTCTTCTTGGGTATGTGTAAGCTTGCTTAGTAATCTCTTTAACCATAATACTTGTGTTGTTGCTGCTGTTGCTGCAATAAATTTGGATTCACATGATGATAGAGCTACTGTGGCTTGTTTTTGTGTACTCCAGCTGATTGGTGATTCACCGTAGTAGAATATAATTCCAGTAGTGCCTTTTCCTTCTTGAGTGTTGACTCCGTAGCTACTGTCACTATAACCTTGTATCTAGTTTCCTCCATTGTGTTTGTAGGTGATTCCGTAGTATTTTGTTCCTTTTACATAGCGTAGTACTTGCCTGATAGCTTTCATATGTTGTTCCTTTGGTTCTTGCATAAAACAACTAAGTAATCCAATGGAATAACTTAAGTCGGGTCTTTGTATGTAGCAGATATCGTAAGCATCCAATTAAGCTTCTGTATTCAGTTGAGTTGACCGTTGTTTCTTCAGTATTCTTTGTTAGTCTTGTTCCTGGATCCATAGGTATTAGCGTTTCATTGCAGTCTAGCATTCCAACTTCCTTTAGGATCTTGCTTGCGTAGGCGGATTGCTTTATTGATATGTCACCTCCAGTTTGTGTGACTTCAATTCCTAAGTAGTAGGATAGTAATCCTAGGTCACTCATCTCGAATTTTTCTTCCATTTGAGCTTTGAACTTGTCTATCTCTTCTTTAGGTGTGCCAGTGATGATTAAATCATCTACATAGACTCTAACTAGAAGTATTGAATCTTTTGATTTCTTCATGTAGACAACTTGTTCCAAAGCGCATTTCTTGAAATCTAAAGACTTTAAGGTTATATTCCAAGCACGTGGTGCTTGTCTTAAACCATATAGAGCTTTTGTGAGTCTGTAGACTTTTCCATTATCTTCTTTCTTTATAAATCCTTCGGGTTGTGTAACGTACACTTCTTCTTTCAAGTCTCCATACTGAAATGCATATTTGACGTCAAGGTGATGTACTTCCCATTTATTATTAGCAGCTATGGCTAATATTAATCAGATTGTTTCCATTCTTGCTACAGGTGCAAAGACTTCTTCGAAATCTATGTCGTGCTCTTGTATGTAGCCTTTTGCTACTAGTCTTGCTTTATGCTTGACTATATTTTCATTGGCATCTTTCTTGGTCTTGAATACCCACTTTAATCTAATGGCTTTATGTCCTTTTGGTAGAGTGGTTAGTTCCCATGTATTATTTCTGTTGATGAAATCTAATTCGACCTTTATTGCTTCAATCCATTTTAGATCGTTTGATGCTTCCTTGTAATTCTTAGGTTCATCTTCAGCCAGTAATAATTGCTCGGGTAATACTTCCTCGGTGTTATCGTATATATCAGTTAATGTTCTAAAACCTTGTAATGGTGTATGATCAAAGTCTGGATGTAAATTCCTGGTTGTATTGGAGTTACTTTGATTTGTTGATAGAACATAGGTAAGTGGTGTAATTTGAGCGTTTACTCGCGATGAAGTTGTAGATGGTGTTCGAAATGCTTGTGAGGGTGAGTTTGTTGTTGATGTTGTATTTTCATCATCATTTGTAGGGATATCGTTGTCTTCTTCATTTGGTTGGATTTCTTGATGATAATTTGTGGCTTCTAGATTTTCGACTTCGAAGTCAAACCATTCAAGTTGATTGTTGGTGTATTCAATCAAGTAATCCTTCCAGTCCCATGCTTCATCCTCTTTAAACTTCACATCTCTACTAACACAAATTCTTTGTGTTGTTGGATCAAATAGTCGGTAGGCTTTTGATCCTTGTTCATTTCCTAAGTATACCATTTTGTTGCTTCTGTCATCTAACTTTGTAAGATGTTGTGATTGTACCTTTTCATATGCTATGCAGCCGAAAACGTTTAGGTTTTCTAGGTTTGGCTTTCTTTGTTTAATTGCTTCATATGGAGTGATGTCTTCTAAGGCTTTTGTAGGAACGTTGTTTAGAATGTATATTGAATGTCTAACAGCTTCAGCCCAAAAATTTTGAGGCATGTTGGTTGCTTTCATCATGCATCTTGTTGTAGACATAATTGTCCTATTTCTTCGTTCTACTACTCCATTTTGTTGTGGTGAGTAAGGTGCGGTAAGTTGTCGTGCTATGCCATTTTCTTTGCAGTATTGAGTGAATTCGTTAGATGTGAATTCACCTCCACGATCAGTTATGAACATTTTGAATGTTGTCCTTAGCTCCTTCTCTATTGTATTTTTGTATTCCTTGAAAGTATCAAATGCTTGATCTTTCGTGTTTAGGAAATACGTCCACATATATCTTGAATAGTCATCGACTAGTAAGAATATGTATCTTTTTCCAGATGGTGTTGGTGGTGTAATTGGTCCACATAAATCTCCGTATACTAAATCTAAAGGTGAGGTTGATCTAGTTTTTGCTTTCTTGGGAAATGGCGCTCTGCTTTGTTTACCAATTAAACAAACATCACAGATTTGTGTTGTATGTTTAATGGCAGGTATTTCTTGAACTAACTCTCTTTGAGTCATTGATTTTAGTGATTCAAAGTTGAGATGTCCTAGTCTTGCGTGCCATAACCAAGTGTTGTCCTTCAAGTTTGCTAGTAGGCAAACATGTGTGCCTATCTTCAGACTTGCTTTGTATAGACGGTTTCTTTGTCTTGTGACTTTCATGAAGATTTTGTTGTCCATGTCATAAAGTCGTAATTTATCGTCTTCCATTACTACTTTACAAACGATTTCGGTGAATTGTCCAAGGCTCAATAGGTTGCTCTTTAGGCTAGGAATGTAATATACGTGTGATATGATTCTTTGTTTTTCGTCATCACAATCTATTAGAATTGAACCTTTTCCTTTGATCTCTATGTGAGATCCATCTCTGAATCTTACTTTTCCACTAACGTTCTCATCTAGGTCTTTGAAGTGTTCTCTCATTCCAGTCATATGATTGTTGGCTCCATTGTCTAAGTACCATAGACTATCTACATTTGTCTCTTTATATCCTACATCTTCTTCGTGTAGCGAGGCAGTTTGATCTTTAAGTTTTGTTACAGGTGGGTCTTCTAATATTGCCATTAGTAAGGTAGGCTCTAAGTCCTCCTCGACAAGATTAGATTGCATACTATTGTTTTGTTTTGAATGACACTTAGTTGCATAATGACCCATTTTATTGCATCTGTAATATTTTACTTTGCTAAGATCAATATGTGATTTGTTGAAGTTGTTGTGAGAGTTTTCTCCTTCTTTCTTTTCTTCCTTAAATTTTTCGTGGTTTTTGCCGTGTGAAAATTTATACTTCCCACGTCCACGTCCTCTAAAGTATTTTCCTCTATTGTCGTGCCGTGTAAACATCAATTTTTCTTGATTGTCCACATGTCTTCCCTTTTTGAACTTAATCCTTTCTTCGTAGGTCTTAAGTCTTCCAATTGCTTCTTCCATTAGTCATTTCACTTAGGTCGGAATATTGTTCTATAGATGCGACTATTTGCATATACCTATCAGGTACAGCATTTAGTAGTTTCCGTACTAAGGTTTCATCTTCTATGGTGTGTCCTAGACTAGCGGCTTTGTTTACGAGAGTTGTAAGTTTTGTAGTGAAGGTGTCGATTGTCTCGTCTTCCTTCATGTATAACATCTCAAAGTCGGATTTGAGTGTTTGAAGTCTTGCTTGTTGAACTCTGTCTTCGCCAATGTGTCTAGTTTTCAAAGCATTCCAAATGTCTTTAGCGGTTTTGTGCTTTGTTATTTGAAGTAATTGTTCTTCGGGTAAGGCTTGGTAAAGAAATGCAATAGCGGTTTTTTCTTTTTTCTTATTGGGTTGAGTAGACTCAGTCGGCTCTATTGTTTCCCATAAGCTATTTGCTTCGAGAGTGATTTGCATGCGAATTGCTCATAATGAGTAATTCGCGGGCTTTAGGATTGGGCATTGAAATTGGGGTGTACTATTTGAAGTATTAGTACTAGGTTCCTTATTACCACTTTCTTTCATCATACTTAAAGATATTGACAATAAATCTCCAAGAAAATTTTAACACGATGTGTGTTGAAATTTCTTATTTTTAGTGAGCTCTAATGTTTTATTTTCCTTAAAGGTGTATAAAACTTTTATAGGTCTAGTTTTGAAAAACTATCCTGAGAGATTAAAAATTCTTAAATGAAATATCCTAAGGTTAATTATTCCTTAAAAGTTATTTCTAATATAATAAGCAGTGTAATCACTAGGTTACTATATCTAAAAAAAATTGATGAAGTACTAAATTTGTAATTTAAAGTAACTTATCAAACAAAAAATAATATATATCAAAATGAAAAATAAATACTATATAAAAATGAAAGAGTGGTGCTGTAAATTTTTGGAACCTGGATGGGTTGATGGTCTAACCCGATGCCTTAAAAATAAAAAAATCCTTGTGTTGCCCTACTTATATGCGCCTCCTTTAATTATGTTTTATCTCCTTTTGTGAGATAAAAGGGGTACGCTTCCTTTATATTCCTTATCTCTTATTTGAGATAGAAATAAAACGTCTCCTTTGTGTGAGACTGTATATTCGTCTCTCACCCTTTTTTTTGAGAATGGGTCCGTTCTCTTCTGAGAATGGATCCGTTCTCTTCTTCTCCTAATCTTTATGGTCAAATGCCTTCCTATCTTCTCCGGTGTGATGTTCTTCGCGAGCACTCCTTCCCTTCAATCGAAATTTTTTAGGGTTTCGATGAATTGGGGGTTTTCAATCCGTGAGTGATATGGATGATTGGAGAGTTTAATTAAGTCGATTGGTAGCTTAATTAACTATTTGGGCTTGATTCTTGAATTGGAACAGGTGTGTTTGTTCTAATTTGAATCTTTTAATTCCGCCCAAATTGATGACTTCGTTTAGTTTTGTTTGAATCAAATAGTTAAAACGATTTAATCATTTTCTTAATCCTATTGGATTAATGATTCTGTTTCGATGGAGAAAAAAAATTGCGAATTGATTTTCTGTTGCCGGGTATGAGAAGTCACGTTGTGATTGTTCCCTTGTTGCGACAGAAATAGGAACACAAAAAAGATATTTTTGATTTGTGTTTGAATTATCTTTGCGAATGTTTTTTTATCGAGATCTTTTTTTTTTTTGGTAAATGATGATTTTGGTTAGTGTGACCAAACCGCTCTGATACCAATTGTTGGCCTCAACGATTTATGGATCAATGATCTTACTAAGTCAAAATCAAAATATACCAAACAAGGAATTGAAACAAAGGTTCTGTAAATATGCTTTGTATTAAATCAAATATGTCATCATCATAATCTGTACAAGTGCTAATCTATTTATACAAAATAAAGGGTATGTTGAAGAGTTGTGTCGGTTAGGGAGATAATTGCCATAAGGCAGTTACAACTCGCAGTTACATTTGTAACTGTCATTGTTGACTTTCTGTGTTTGACCACTTGGGTTGACCGGGTCGTATGGGGTGAATGGGTAGATTGGGATTAACCCAATAAAGACCCATACATTTATATAGAAAAGTACAAAAATAAGCCAAAATCTTTTTTGAAGTCCCCTTTGTGGTCACTTTTTAACTCAATGTCCAAAATGGTCATGCGCAACCACTCGACTCCGCAGCTCCACCCAAATTTCGCCACGTGTCCAAATGAAAGTACAAAAAGTACAAATAATTAAAAAAAAAGTACAAAAAGTGTACTTTCATTTGGACACGTGGCGAATTTTGGGTGGAGCTGCGGAGTCGAGTGGTTGCGCATGACCATTTTAGACGTTGGGTTAAAACTTGACCACAAAGGGGACTTCAAAAAAGATTTTGGCTTATTTTTGTACTTTTCTCACATTTATATTTATAGAAACCCAGTTCCACGCCTTGAAGCTCATGTAATTTGGCTTGAATAAATTACACCATAACGCTCCTGAACCTTTTCCAATCTATTGTGTTCCCCACGAGTGATTTTTTTTGCAGCTCAAGTAGTATTATCCAGTCATAAAAGTATACATTGAAGGGAGCTGAATCATACATTAGAATTTATAGAAATAGTTCATAAAGAGTTAGATCACAATCCAGTAAAGATTTGTGTTCAAATATACTTTGGTAGTGCCTCTAACTTCAGTGAAACTGAAAATGAGATGAATGGTGAGGAGGGATTGTGTACTTACGTTCATTCTTTAATGTTCATTTGACGTCTTAATGAACAATCATAAAAAAAACATGCTTATTTTTTTTGACAAACGAACACAAACAAGAAAATCCATTTGTTTGCATTTATGTTTGTTCGATTGTCCGGTTAAGCTTAAAGGAACTACGACCAAGTCACGTCCGTGTTCGTTAGGTTTGTTAACAGCCCTACATGTCTTCACCAATGAGAAGAAAAGGGTGGTTTGTGTGAGAATTTCAATGTTGCTTTTTAAGATCGATTCCATTAAAAGCATACGTATGTACAAATATATCAAGTACGTATCAACATGAACTATCAAAACACTTAGATACGTATAATGTGTTCAATTGATGGCTCCATTGCATGAAACATAAGCAAAATACTGTATAAATACATATATGTTTGATTGTGGACGATAGTCTTCGATTAACTGCATATTTCCACATTTTCCTCCATTTCCCTGCACTTGGTTATGAATGCTAGACAAACATATCTAGATTCGATTAAGTGCAAAAATCACACAAATATAACCAAATAACAGATATAAAAGTACATACAATGCTACTAAAAACATGCACAATCTGAGTGTTATCAAATTCCCCCACACTTAAACTTTGCTTGCCCTCAAGCAAATCTAGGACAAACATCCACTGGGACAAGATCGTGATTATGAAAAATGTGATGCAAATCAACCAAGTATAAATACGAGAGAAGATTCATCAATTATGCTTATAAAGGTGAAACATCAAGATGTTTGACAATATCCAATGATTTTCTTGCGTGATTAACATTTCAAAACACCTCACGAAAAATAATGGAATATAATTCACTCAATCACTCATTTTAGTGGAGTAACAAGATAAATCACACTCATTGCTCGGTCATGATTAGATTATTACCATAAGCTTACAAGAAACAAAACTCCACCGGCGTGGCGTGAGCACCAAGTAAAAACATCTAAAGAGGGCTTTTATTCGGGTTATAATGATAGGCTAAGGGTTAAGGGTATGGATAAGGCATGGGAATGTTTAATGAAATTGGTGTAAAAATAAAATGAAATCAAGTCTAATACCCGTGTTGCTAGCTATCAAACATTCCACGAACCAAATAAGCGATTATAGCTTTGCTTTCTTCTTTTCACTTTCCTGACTCTTTGCTTTGCCATGATAATTATTCTTGATCATAGCACATTGGCTATTATTTCCATACTTTCAACACATTTTTTTTTTTTTTTTTTTTTTTTTTTTAACATAATACATGGCTCAATCAATCACATATGATGTGGTACTCATAATCATTTGAACAATCTTCACTTTCCATGAAACTAGCAACCAACCGTTAGACATTGATAAGGGTAGGCTAAGGTTTAAAGTGTAAAATCTTTTGTATTTTAAGGTGAAGCAAAAATGAAAGGATGGCTCGGAAGGTGTAACTAGGGGTATCTAGTGCTAAAATGAGCACTACAAATGGGTCCATGTGGGTGGTTAACTAACCGATGAGGCTAGCTAATATATCATTAGATGTAAAAATGGAAGGCCATTTGGGTTAAATCTAAGTTGCCTCTTTATCACGAATTCACTTATATCATACGAATGCAATCTCACTGCTGATGCGGTAATGATTTACAAGCACAAGTTCTAGAATAAATGAAATCACCGGCACACTCATAGCAAAGATCCAAGCATAAAGATGTATGCTAATAAGAAATAGGCTCAAATCCTCACAATTTAGTGGAAAGGGTATAATATGTGCTAGCAAATGTTTATCAATCAAAAATGGATTGCAATAGTAATCGGAACACATCTCGAAGTTTCAAATATTACAGTTTTACGATTGGAATGATCCGAGTTATTCTAATAGATATTCCTAAAGTGTGAAAACAACTAGATCACAAGGCGATCAAAATTTTAATTTTAAGCATGAAAACTCAATTTTCCTATTCACCCCCACACTTAAGTTAGACATTGTCCTCGATGATAAGCGAACTTCAAAGTATAGAAATAGGGAAAATAGAGATGAAACCGGATATGTCAGCGTTTATCGACTTAAAATTCTTTCTTCATTCTGGCGTCCACTAGAGAAATCATCACACACACAATCTTATAAAACAAACAAAAGATTTTATTAAAGGATGGCACCCCCATAAGTTCAACCAAAGGTTAAGACTTTGGGAGTGACCTGAGAAAATCAAAATATGAAACACGGGTTGCCTCCCGAGAAGCGCTTGTTTTATTACCGAGTCATCACCGACTCGATTCTTCCCAATTTATTCAATTGCAAGGCGACTTTGAACATTATAGAGTTCGAGGATGTACATGAATTCTTCACCATATCTTCAATATCGTTCGAGACGAATTCAAGATTGGTTTCCATGGGACGGTTTGTGGAATTCTTCCGAAATTGTGCTACAAAGTGATAGTTTGAATTCATTCTCATGGTGTCTCGATTTCGTTTGCTCCTTATCGTAGTATAACTTGATTCGGTGTCCATTAACAATGAAACTTCCACCTTGTTTGTCATATAGTTCGACATACCGGATGGATTGTTTAACGACATATGGTCCAAACCATTTTGGTTGTAACTTAGGAGCTTTAATTTGAATTTCATGTTAAAAGCGAACTTTATCTCCGGCTTTGAATTCTTTTCGAATTCGTAGCTTTTATCATGATAAGCTTTTGTTACGGCTTTATCGGTTTGGAGTTTTCATAAGCTTGGTCTTAATTCATCGAGTTCGTGCAATTGCAAAATCTTTTCTCTCCAGCTATTTTGAGATCGGTGTTACATTGTGCGAGCGCCTAATAAGCACGATGTTCAACTTGAGCGGCAAATGACAAGTCTTCCCATACGAAGTGCATGCGGAGTTGTACCAATTGGTGTTTTATAAGCCGTGCGAAATGCCCACGAGCATCATCAAGTTTCCTTGCCCATAAAGACGGATTGTCTTTTACGGTTTCGATATTCTTTTGAGAGCTCATTTGGTATTTTCGACTTGACCACTAGTTTGTGGATGATAAGCGATTGCGAATCGATGATGAACTCCATATCTTTTCATGGTTTTTCCATTTGTTGATTGCGAAATAGGTTCCACGATCGCTTATGAGTGCTTTGGGAATTCCATAACGAGAAAAGCTTTTGAGAAAATTAAAAGCTTGACACGCCCATTTGGACACGTAATCTATAGCTACGAGAATGTATTGAATTTGTGGGATTTAGGAAAGGTCCCATGAAATCTATTCCCCAAATATCGAATATTTCACACATTGAATGCTTGTTAACGGCATTTCATCCCTCCCGAGAGATGGGTGGTTCTTTGACAAGCGTCACGGTTTTGA
Organism: Chrysanthemum lavandulifolium; assembly: GCA_022545495.1. Lineage (NCBI taxonomy): Eukaryota > Viridiplantae > Streptophyta > Magnoliopsida > Asterales > Asteraceae > Chrysanthemum > Chrysanthemum lavandulifolium. Next base: position 108,815,941 of record CM040240.1, read on the forward strand.
ACAAGTGTATGTGCTTCTTTGAATATTGTTGGCCAATAGAATCCAGCATCAAAACTTTCTTAGGCTGTGGTGGAAGGACCATAATGTCCCCAGTTGGGCCATGATGACATTCGTCAAGAATTTTACGAGTTTGAGACCAAAAATACATCTTGGATCATCCCATCGGGACACATTTTGAAAGATATGGCTCTTCCCAAAATAGTATTTAAGTTACGAAAAGAATTTGCTTCTTTGAGCATGAGTTAGTCCTTTTACGAGAATTCCTCCGTGAGGTAGTTTGCAAAGTCAGCAAACCAAGGATCGTCATTTCCGTCGATGGTCATGAGAGTTTCATCGGGAAAATAATCATCGATTTCTTCTTCTTTTAACTCCTCAAGATTAGGATTTTCGAGACGAGATAAGTGATCAGCAGCAAGATTCTCTGCTCCTTTCTTGTCTTTGATTTCGATGTCAAATTCTTGGAGTAACAAAATCCATCGAATAAGGCGTGGTTTAGCGTCTTGCTTGTTGAATAGATATTTGAGTCTTGAATGATCGGTAAAGCTGTTGTTTTTGAGCACAAGATATGATCGGAATTTGTCAAAGGCAAAAGCGACGGTAGTAATTCCTTTTCGGTGACGGTATAATTTTCTGGGCACTATTCGATGTCTTGCTTGCAAAATATATAGGCGAAAGTGTTTTCCTTGCGTTGTCCTAAGGCAGACTCCACAACAAAATCGCTTCGTCGCATAAGTTCGAAGGTAGTGACCAATTAGGTGAAACCATGATCGAGCACTAGTAAGTTGAGATTTGATGATTGAAAGCTTTTATGCAATCGACATCAAGTCAAAGATAGATTCTTTCTCAAGAAGTTTTGTCATTGGACGAGATATTTTGGAAAAATCTTTGATGAATCATGGTAAAACCGGCATGTCCTAAAAACTTCTAGGCTTTGGCGTTGGTTGGTGGTGGAAGTTTTGAGATGACATCGACCTTTGCTTTGTCGACTTCCATTCCGCACTAGAGATTTTGTGGCCACACAATTCCTTCGGTTACCATAAAGTGGCATTTCTCCCGGTTGAGAACAAGATGTGCGACTTAGCATCTTTCGAGCATTTATCGAGATTAGAAAGGCAAGTTTGAATGACTCTCCAAAGGCGAAAAATCATCCATGAAAACTTCCATGGAGGTTTCAAGCATGTCTTGGAAGATGGCGATCATACACCTTTGAAAAGTTGCGGAGCATTACAAAGACCAAAGGCATACGCCGATATCGTGAGTTCAAAAGGACAAGTAAAGGTGGTCTTTTCTTGATCGTTAGGATCGATGGGAATTTGGAAATATCACGAAAATCCGTCGAGAAACAAAAGAATTTATTTCCGCTAGTCTTTCAAGCATTTGATCCATGAATGGGAGTGAAAATGATCCTTTAAACTTACGATAGTCAATACAAACCGCCAACCGGTGGCAGTTCTAGTCGGAACTAGCTCATTTCTCTCATTAGTTACAACCGTCATTCCTCCTTTCTTTGGAACACGGTGAGCAGGGCTTACCCAAGGACTATCCTCGATTGGGTAAATGATTCCATCAAAAGTTTAATGATTTCCTTTTTAACAACTTCTTTCATGTTGGGATTGAGTCTCGTTGACGTTCTACCACAGGTTTAATCCCTTCTTGAAATTGATTTTGTGTTTGCAAAATTAGGACTAATTCACAGGATATCGGATGTTTTCCAAGCAAAAGCTTGTTTGTGATTTTGAGTCACGAAACTAAACTTTCTTTCTCATCATCCTCGAGTAATGAAGATATGACTCTTGGAAGAAGTGAGTTTTCCTCCGGATAAGCATATTCAAGATGATTTGGAAGAGGTTTGAGTTCGAGATCGTGGGTGGTTCTTCGATGAGGATTTTATTCGCATTTTTCATTGAAAGTGATTTCCTCAAAATTTCCTTCCTCTTCCTCTAATTCTTCTTCTTACAGTTATCTTCTTCAAATTCTACTTTCATGAAATCATCAAATTCTTTGTCAAAATCTGTTTCATTGATTTTTTGAAGTAGTCATGAATGGATCGGATTCGATTCGATGTGCATCTAATTCCTCATCGGTGACTTCATCAATAGTTATTCTAACACTAACTCATCACATCGCATCGATACTAACTTGACCGTCGGAGGTGGACCCGGGGATACGACCTCGGGTCCGCTCTATGAGTTCTCTTTGTTGACGGTCTGCTTAGGGCTCGAGAGGCGAATAGCGGCTAAGGAGGTGGTGAATCCAGCCAGCGCGGTTATGCATCAACAAGTTGGCGGCGCCATCCGTGGGACCCGAATAAACTATGTTTCGTGTTCTCATATTAAAAAGCAATCAATTTCTAAAGTCGGTAACTCTAAAACCTTTGCATTACGCCATGTGTAAACTTGTTTTACCATCATGTAATTTAATATTACTTTAAAAAGCCTTGCTGCGTGCATATTTGACTCATTCTTGTTGGCTTACTTTGAATACAAATTACAAGGTAAAAACTTTTGATCTTGGTCGGGGCCCGCGTGGTCCAAATCATACTTTAGTTATGTTAGAAAAGTCGACATGATAAATTAAATCGTTTGGTTTACGTAATAAACATCTGAATGAAATTCTGAATGGTCCCGATGAATACGCTCATTCGAGAAAAAAGAAAAAGTTAGCGTTCGGACCTATTTTATCTTTTAGCCGCGCAATTAATTGACGCGAATCTGTTTTACGGTTGGTATGCTGTTCGCTTTCGAACAACGCGATCGCGATAAATCTACCAGCGTTAGGCGTGCGTTCGGACATCTTGTGATTAGCTACGAGCAAACACCACGATGCTAGTCGATCGCCGCGGCGCATGTTGGACCAAAGGCCGTGGTCATGTTATGTTCATATGCGATAATCCTGCAAGCGTTGAGTCTATCGGTTCACGATAAATCCATCTCGTCTATTAGTGGCGGTCGCGATGCGTGTGACAACTCGCGCTTTTCTGGGTATCCGTTTTCGAGAAAATTCATTTGTTTTCAATTCGAACTTTTACGAACTCATTTGGCGTGAAAGCGAAAGTTATCTCATGAAGCGTGAAAATCGGACGCGTGACGTCTGCGTGTGATGTAATCACGTTAAAGATTCTATTTGATCATTAATTCTATTGGTGAGCGTGATCGAATAAATACCCATTTTATTAGAAAATGATTTCAAAATATTGGCGCAAGTTTCGTGGTCTCACGAGAAATCTTGATAACCAAACGAGCTCGAAAGTGTTATCGTGAAAGATTGGGGCAATTAGCACAACCGCCCCTCCATTTTAATACCAAACGCACCCTTAACTTGGAGAATTGACACCTTTAGTCCTCTTGGGGTATATAAACGTCCCAACCCACTCATTCTCACACCTTACACACACACTTTCTCTCATCCTCTCTAAAATCCGTCACCGAAAACCCGTCCGATCGTCTTCTCCCGTGAGATTCCGCCACGCCGTCACCCTATTACACCAACTATACCATTCAATAGATCGTCTCATCGTGGTTCTTTTGACATACTACACGCGCCATAAAAAGCAAAAACGCGCCAGAGATCTTGAAAACAAGATTCAAATTCAAGGGTTTTAGTCTTGAACAGTATAAAGAGGTTTCACGTTGTTGGGTTGCATCCGAGAGCCACCGCCACCGTTGTCGTGGTCACAAACCACCACACCTCACTCACCGCATCTCCTTCATTCTTTCTTTTCGTTCTTGTTTCGATGGTGTCGAGACACCCTCTTGTTAGTTTGTTATTATTAGTATTATTTTGATGGGTTGGTTTTCGTGGATAAAATGGGATTGAAAACGGATTGTTTGTAATGCGGGTGAGTTAACTCAACTCGAACGAGTCAAGTCGACTCGCTTGAGTCAACTCACCGAGTTGAGTTGACTGTTATAAACGTGATTTAAAAACGTGTTTGGTGCTAATTCGTGTGGTAAGAAAACATTTCTATGGGTGGTTGTTTGATTCTTTGGTTCTCGGTCGAATGTGGAAACCCACATGACGTATGGTATGTCCCGAGTTGTGTCTCGGTTTGTCGGTTTGGCTATGATAACATTGGTTTTGCTTGCTTAGCCTCGGGTTCAATTAGAAACCGAGAGGTGTGTTTGTCGGTTTCGGTTAGGTCGTGACACCACAAGGGTGTTTCATGTTCAATTTTAAATCTTAACTTGCCATGATTCATGAAGAAAGTCTTATCTCGTGTTTCACGATAACAAGAGTGAGTTTGAAAATGTTTTGTACTCCCAAGTTATATGCATTTGGGTTATAAAATGTTACGATTAATATTAGTAAAGCTAATTGAAATAATATTTTCGAATGTGAAAACATGATGGCGTGCTTTAAATTGTTGACTCATGGTTCATTGGTACGTTTCGTAACTCGTGGTTGACACTTGCTATTGAACTTACGATATTGGACTTATATCGGACTATTTGGACTCGAGACGGAGGTGATAAATTAGACTCTACTGTATGGACCAATATATGAGATGAAACTAATGATAAGTGGCAAAACAATAACTAATACATAATCTAAAATTTGATTAACTACTAAAACTATTTAGTTAAGTTATTATTGAAACGGGTTGGAGTAATTAACTAGAACACATGTTTAATTATAAATCGATGGGATATATTGTTTTAAAATCAAGTTTTCATTAAAGTCTATTAACACGAAAATATTGTATAAACGGACGCATCATATCGGAATTTATAAAAACTTATTAAACTTATACTTCTATTTGAAAATCCTTTTATTTATATAAAACCCAACAATTTTATAAAAATTATGAAACGTTATTATAATTAGAGTTTCTTATAAAGTCTAATTGACTTTTCTAAACTATCTAGAGTTTCTTATAAATGCCTAAGGCTCAAACCATTTGCTTGTTTTATTGCTAGATGATTCTTACTTGTTTAGTTCATTTATATATGTTTTATGCTTTGGTGTGTGTTCTTGAGTCTTGGTCAAAACTACTTGACTATTCTTATAATGTATGGGGATATACATTACGCTTTAGTGTGAGTTATATTTGGCGTGAGTTACTTGTCGAGCCTTGTCTTCTTACCACCACACGAAACATTAATGATAAACTTTTGTGATACGATATATTATACTTTTAAACAAACATTAATACGAGTAATCCACGAAAACTAAAACAAGTATCTTTTGAAAACTCAATTACTTTACGATACATATCCTGAGATAAGCCTTACACTACTAGGTTGAGCAGATGACGAGCCATTGTGCCTATACTCTTGTATCGTTATGCGATACCACACCGTGATACTACTTTGTTTCATTTCCGATGCTAGTCATAAAGCATCGATTCTTGCATTGCTTCGGACTAAGGTGAGTTCATAGCCCCACTTTTACTCTTTAAACTGTTTTATAAACTCCTTGGGGGAGAATACATGCTACTACTATTTCTATGATCACAATTGCTTGAAAACTGTTTGCTGTACTTTTGATATTATGACTCTGCCTAAGTTGTTTGCCAAAAGTCCCCTACATCATGAACCATTAATCACTTGCGAGTGAACGCAAATATTGTGGATAGTACTATGGGAACTGACGACCCCGACTCGGTTATCGGAAATAACCGGGGAGCACTATATTTGGTATCTCTATGTAATTGGCTATTACATCTCGTAGGGCGATTTTATTTACTTACACCAAGAATTTAGGTGTATGCGCTAGTTTGGTGTCATGAGCTTAGTGCAATAATATCAACTATCTTTTATGGGCGTATAACAACGTAGCCCATGGCTTATCTTAAACTTGAAAATCTTGTGATCAATCGCTTATTTACTAAACCTATGAATTCACTCAACCATCGTGTTGACTTTTTAGCATGTATTTTCGTGATGAAAAGGCGATAGCTAACTCGAGGCGCTTGGGCATTGGCATGGCATGGTCATAGATGACTCGACTTACTTATGGGGACCAAACTTTGTTAATGGGCCATTTTCCGCAACAATTCAAACTTTGTAAACTTTGTTTTACTACAATAAATGAAATATTTTACTAAAAGCTATTATTTTCACTTGTGTTATGATCCAACCGAGTAGCATCCCAAAACTTTTTCTTCCGCCGCAAACCATTTTGGGGTGTTACAGTTATCATCGAGCCTTGGTTATAGAGAACTAGGAAATTTTCAAAACCTAGACTATAACCACTTTTACAAAAACTTAACCCTATGACCGACAAATGCCTCGCTCGCTTAAGTTTAATGCCTCACTTATGACTCGTTGAAGTCATCTTTGATAAGATTTGTGTTTTATTACCGACAACTTAACCTCACTATTAGCTATGATTGCTTTACTTATATGTATGTTTACGCACCATCGCCACGCCTTCTCCCCACATAAATGAAATATTTGTTCCATCTTTCATACCAAACTTTAAAGACATTAGGGCATGGTACTAGTATAACTAAGCTAAGCATTGCAAGATTCATTGAACCTCGGGTGAATATAGATTGATCACCTATATTCAACCAGGGACAGTGGGACATAGCTTGATCACCTATGTCCGACTCAGAGGTGAATGTTGCAATACTGAAAGTAGTTATAATAGTGGTATGTCCACTTAACCTCCTCATTGACTTCTAAAAATGGTAAAATCTTCATGTGTGTTCATCATAAGAGTTATAAAAGTTTACTTCTACACATCACACATTGACGTCACAACATTTTCTCACTACGATACTTTTCTCCTAAGTGGAACACCTTTCTCATTACTACACTCTCTAAACTGACCATTTTACACTACTACCTTACGCCTCCGCTTCTACACCTTACTAGCAACGTGCATGGAGATTTGCATGACAGATGATGCACACTACCACTTCGTGCAAGGACACCACAATGATCCATGTTGAAATGGACCACTTTACGCCACCACTTCGCGCCCTCCGTGCCTACGTTATGTATGAGATTTGCTGAACAGATTATGCATAACCGACGAAATGTTGCATGATGCGAGTTAGTGATGGTATTTACCATTTAGATTTGCTTAGCAGTTTGCGCGCGACTAACTAAATTTTAATTAACGCACGACACTACTCTAGGTTTAGATTATATTTTCGGGTTGCTACAATACCATGTCTCCTGTTTTCCCGTCCCATCGACTTATCGACTTCGTTACTGGATCATTAAACCTTTATTGCTGGATCATTGCAACCCACGTCTTCATAACCCCAACCTATCATTATTCTCCCATACGTTGAGATTGAAATTGTCTCGTCATCCATTGCGGTAACAGTGTCACCTCTCTACCCCAAAACTCGTACTCAATCGATGAATCGGATTACATCTCTAGCGTTCTAGGAACATCACACCTCGACAATTCAAAAAAAAAAAAAAAAAAAAAAAAAAAAAACTCGCCAAACACAAATAATAAACGAACGACTAAAAGATCTAAAGACATACCAAGAGTTAGCTTGCAACTCAAGCCCACGAACGGATTCCTAACCTTTCACTCATTCATTTGAAATACCAACGGTCCGTTCTACTACCCTCTTATGAAATAATAAACCTCGTCGTTATCTAACGTGAACTACTTCCAACTATTTTACTAATCACTTTACGGTCATTTTCCAAAAGGTCTTACTATTGTACCATTAAACCAAAATTACAACCTTACTCATACTTCATAAACAATGACCTTATTAATGCTTTGCAAACTATTCTCTATAGAGTGATAAACCGATAAATTACCTTACTATGAAACAACAAACAATGGCGATAGCAATTTGTAAACTATATTACAAAATATATTTTTTTTTTCTGCAAGTTATATTACGGTCTTATAAACTATTCTACCCTTTTGGTGAGCTATTTTAGCCACTGTCTGATTTAAAATCATAAAACTTGGTACGCTTACCTCACAGACTATTCGCCTTTACTTTCATCGACTATTATATCACCAACCTATAAACCATCTTGATATTAATTGAACTACGAAATCTTCTATTATTTGACAAACGATAAATTGTTTTCTTGTAAGCTATTTTACAAATCATTTCACGAGTTATGTTATAATCTGAATTGTGTCTTACCAAAATACTTCACTACCATTGTTAAGCCGTTTTCTATCACTATATAAGTCGTTTTAAAATCATTTTACTAAGTTGTTGCTTTAACACCAAGCCACAACTAAGATTTATTATTAAACCAGAAATGATAAAAATGTTTCTTTCTTACTCAATAAAGTGGTTTTACAAACATTTTCATAAACTTTATCGCAATTTTCTTACAAACTATTTACTCCTCAAAAAAAAAAAAAAAAGGATAACCGATATTTTCTTTTGTAAATAAACCAAAATTTTGGAGTGAAAATACGCTTTGTTTTGAAAACAATAAATATTTTAATTGCTAAGGAACAAACTCATCCATCATCTACAAAAGTTAAGGTATTTCAAAATTATTTGAAATTGCGAAACAACTTTTGAATTACATAAAACCTTCAACTTGGAACCGATTCCATGTTGTCGCCTAAGACCTTATTTAACAAGTTTTCATCACAAAAGCTGAAATTTAGCAATTTTCTTTACATACATCAAGTTCTCTCCTAAAATTTTAAAGGCTCTATATTTTAATTTTTTTTTATACCCCCACCTTCGAGAAGCATAACCTTAACAACTGAATCATGCTCATAAACTTTTAGAACTTCTCAAAACGTACATACCCAACTTTCTATCCTGAATTTGTTCGGATCAAAAGCGAGAATGCAAACCGCCACGATCATCAGAAGAGCTAAGATGGACGGATGACATGAATCTTTGAGACTCCATGATTGGAGACGAAGCTACGCTTAAAAGTCCCCCCCACGGAATTGTGCGATACGTTTAGTAAATGTGGAAAGTTTAATCTTCGTTGTGTTGATCCTTTTTAAGACTCTTGCTAGAGTTGAACTGGAAGCTTAGGGCTTTGAGCTACCGTCAGAACTTAGCTATTCATAACGTTTACGTGTGCGTAATAAGAGGTAATGCCTCACTGCTGAAAACGATTATTGTCTTTACTGGGAGATATCCATATCGACGAACGCCTAAGTTGTGTTGAGGAACCAATCGAAATCGTGAATCGTGAAGTCAAATGACTTGAGCAAAGTCGTTTTCCTATTTTTACTGATCGGTGGAAACTCTAAGAAATATCTCGAATTCGCGTGAGAACGTGAAAATGGAATCTTGAGAAAGTATCTATATCTCTTTTCAAATCTAACGGATAACTCGAAGTGAATCGCGAGGACGCGATTCCGTTAAGAAGGGAAGTCTGTGACAACTCGCACTTTTCTAGGTATCCGCTTCGAAAATTCATTTGTTTTCAATTACGAACTTTTCTGAACTCATTTGACGTGAAAACGAGAAAGTTATCTCATGAAACGTGAAAATCGGACGCAGCTGCCGGCACAATTGTAATCTCGTTAAAAGATTCTATTTGATCATTAATTCTATTGGTGAGAACGTAGTCAAATAAATACCCATTTTTATTAGAAAAATGATTTCAAAAATATTGGCGCAAGTTTCGTGGTCTCACGAGAAATCTTGATAACCGAAACGAGCTCGAGAAGTGTTATCGTGAAAGATTGGGGCAATTAGCACAACCGGCCCCTCCATTTTAATACCAAACGCACCCTTAACTTGGAGAATTGACACCTTTAGTCCCTCTTGGGGTATATAAACGTCCCAACCCACTCATTCTCACACCTTTACACACACACTTCTCTCTCATCCCTCTCTCTAAAAATCCGGTCACCGGAAAACCTGTCCGATCGTCTTCTCCGGCGAGATTCCGGCCACGCGCCGTCACCCTATTACACCAACTATACCATTCAATAGATCGTCTCATCGTGGTTCTTTTGACATACTACACGCGCCATAAAAAGCAAAAACGCGCCGTAGATCTTGAAAACAAGATTCGAAATTCAAGGGTTTTTAGTCTTGAACGAGTATAAAGAGGTTTCACGTTGTTGGGGTTGCATCCGAGAGCCACCGCCACCGTTGCTGTGGTCACAGTCACCACAGCCCTCACCGCTGTCATCTCCTTCATTCTTTCTTTTCGTTCTTGTTTCGATGGTAAGCCGAGACACCCTCTTGTTAGTTTGTTATTATTAGTATTATTTTGATGGGTTGGTTTTCGTGGATAAAAATGGGATTGAAAACGGATTGTTTGTAATGTGGGCTGAGTTAACTCAACTCGAACGAGTCAAGTCGACTCAGTTGAGTCAACTCAGTCGAGTTGAGTTGACCTGTTATAAACGTGATTTAAAAACGTGTTTGGTGCTAATTCGTGTGGTAAGAAAACATTTCTATGGGTGGTTGTTTGATTCTTTGGTTCTCGGTCGAATGTGGAAACCCACATGACGTATGGTATGTCCCGAGTTGTGTCTCGGATTTGTCGGTTTTGGCTATGATAACATTGGTTTTGCTTGCTTAGCCTCGGGTTCAATTAGAAACCGAGAGGTGTGTTTGTCGGTTTCGGTTAGGTCGCGACACCACAAGGGTGTTTCATGTTCAATTTTAAATCTTAACTTGCCATGATTCATGAAGAAAGTCTTATCTCAGGTTTCACGTATAACAAGAGTGAGTTTGAAAATGTTTTTGTACTCCCAAGTTATATGCATTTGGGTTATAAAATGTTACGATTAATATTAGTAAAGCTAATTGGAAATAATATTTTCGAATGTGAAAACATGATCATGCGTGCTTTAAATTGTTGACTCGCGGTTCATTGGTACGTTTCGGTAACTCGTGGTTGACACTTGCTATTGAACTTTACGTATATTGGACTTATATCGGACTATTTGGACTCGAGACGGAGGTGATAAATTAGACTCTACTCGTATGGACCAATATATGAGATGAAACTAATGATAAGTGGCAAAACAATAACTAATACATAATCTAAAAATTTGATTAACTACTAAAACTATTTAGTTAAGTTATTATTGAAACGGGTTGGAGTAATTAACTAGAACACATGTTTAATTATAAATCTGATGGGATATATTGTTTTAAAAATCAAGTTTTCATTAAAGTCTATTAACACGAAAATATTGTATAAACGGACGCATCATATCGAATTTATAAAACTTATTAAACTTATACTTCTATTTGAAAATCCTTTTATTTATATAAAACCCAACAATTTTATAAAAATTATGAAACGTTATTATAATTAGAGTTTCTTATAAAGTCTAATTGACTTTTCTAAACTATCTAGAGTTTCTTATAAATGCCTAAGGCTCAAACCATTTGCTTGTTTTATTGCTAGATGATTCTTACTTGTTTAGTTCATTTATATATGTTTTATGCTTTGGTGTGTGTTCTTGAGTCTTGGTCAAAACTACTTGACTATTCTTATAATGTATGGGGATATACATTACGCTTTAGTGTGAGTTATATTTGGCGTGAGTTACTTGTCGAGCCTTGTCTTCTTACCACCACACGAAACATTAATGATAAACTTTGTGATACGATATATTATACTTTTAAACAAACATTAATACGAGTAATCCACGAAAACTAAAACAAGTATCTTTTGAAAACTCAATTACTTTACGATACATATCCTGAGATAAGCCTTACACTACTAGGTTGAGCAGATGACGAGCCATTGTGCCTATACTCTTGTATCGTTATGCGATACCACACCGTGATACTACTTTGTTTCATTTCCGATGCTAGTCATAAAGCATCGATTCTTGCATTGCTTCGGACTAAGGTGAGTTCATAGCCCCACTTTTACTCTTTAAACTGTTTTATAAACTCCTTGGGGGAGAATACATGCTACTACTATTTTATGATCACAATTGCTTGAAAACTGCTTTGTTGTACTTTTGATATTATGACTCGCCTAAGTTGTTTGCCAAAAGTCCCCTACATCATGAACCATTAATCACTTGCGGTGAACGCAAATATTGTGGATAGTACTATGGGAATCGACGACCCGACTCGGTTATCGGAAATAACCGGGCGCACTATATTGGTATCTCTATGTAATTGGCTATTACATCTCGTAGGGCGATTTTATTTACTTACACCAAGAATTTAGGTGTATGCGCTTAGTTTGGTGTCATGAGCTTAGTGCAATAATATCAACTATCTTTTATGGGCGTATAACAACGTAGCCCATGGCTTATCTTAAACTTGAAAATCTTGTGATCAACTGCTTATTTACTAAACCTATGAATTCACTCAACCATCGTGTTGACTTTTTGCATGTATTTTCAGGATGAAAAGGCGATAGCTAACTCTGGAGGCGCTTGGGCATTGGCATGGCATGGTCATAGATGACTCTGACTTACTTATGGGGACCAAACTTTGTTAATGGGCCATTTTCCGCAACAATTCAAACTTTGTAAACTTTGTTTTACTACAATAAATGAAATATTTTACGAAAAAGCTATTATTTTTCACTTGTGTTATGATCCAACTGAGTAGCATCCCAAAAACTTTTTCTTCCGCTGCAAACCATTTTTGGTGGTGTTACAAGACGTCATCCGGTTTTAAAAAAAAAAAAAAAAAAAAAAAAAAAAAAAATCTAATTATTTTTGTAAAACCTCGCGATAGGGTAATTCGACCTTGCCTTCTCTTATGTGTTAAGCTCATATGCTATGTGCTATATATTGCTTCACTTCATTAGGTTTTATATGTTGCGATTCGCAAGACATATACTTTAATGTTTGCATTAAGTGTTTCTACGCAGCATAACTTAGTTTAATGCTCCTACACGAGTAGCACCACCAAACTTGGGGGCTACCAGTGTATATAGTACCACTTGTTCCATACGCGTCACGCAGTATATTTGGAAGCGGATCGTATGTAAGAGGTATTGCAAGCCCGGTACAAAGACGGTTTAAATATTCGCACCATCTTGCCGCAGGGAGACGTCCTCTGTCGGTTGTAAAGACGGATGTAATGCGCGTAGAAGCACGTCTTCGTCGCGCCTCTTTGTCGCGAAGAACACAAGACTTCGCTGACTGCACGTCTTCGTCGCACCTCTTTGTCGCAAGGCACTCATTTCTCGCTATAGAAGCACGTCTTACGTCGCATCTTTTGTCGCAAGACAACAAGACACTTCGCCTTCGAGCACGTCTTACGTCGCATCTCTTTGTCGCGCAAGACAACACAAGACCCATGTAACGCGTCTTACATCGCACCTCTTTGTCGCGCCTGTACACGACTTCTACTGAAGCACGTCTTACCGTGCGTGCCATCTTCGCGTCGCTCTTCGGTACAAAAGGCGCGCCTACCGTGATGCGAGATACGGGATCCACTCTCAATCGCAATGTCATGATTGATTGGGCCCACGCGCCATGAATGAACTTAAGTCTAGCATAACATAGCCATGCGCTATCTCATACTAAACTTGGGGGGCTTGTGGACGTATAGTCCGGACAGGGCCAGGAATGGGTCAGGCCCGGCAGACAGCGGCCCACTCTACGCCTAAACCCTAATCCATGCCCTATAAATACATGGATGGATCTCCTTCTCAAAGACACAATACATAAGATGACAGGTTATTCTAACCCTGCATCGATACTAACTTGACCGTCGGAGGTGGACCCCGGGGCTACGGCCTCGGGTCCACTCCTAACGGGTTCTCTTTGTTGACAGATCTACTTAGGGCTCGAGAAGACGACTAACGGCAAAGGAGAGTCGTCGAATCCAGTCTGCGCCAGATTATGCATCAACATTGATGTCATGATTTATAACTGTGTTTTAAGTTTTCCTCTAAAATTGAAACTTCATTTTCTATAAATCTAACTTATCATTAGTAAGTGCATCTCTACGAGTTTAAATGCTTATCCAATTTGCTTATCTTTGTAAGCACTAAAGCTATCGTCCCCTACATAATGGACCTAGAAAAGTTCTATTAAAATCTTAAATTTTGTTTTGAGTACTTACACTATAATATACCATAGTATTAAAAAATAAAAAAAATAATAAAAAAATAAAAAAAGAAAAAAAAAATCGACATTTTTTTAACCTGTTGCCCAAGTGATTATATCTTGCTTTGCGTTCCTTTCTTGCGCATCATTCCTCTCTTCGTATGTGTGTGTGCTGTGTTCATATGAACATGAACTATCAACTATTTTAAGGTATAATAGCTACAGATCTTTGAGATAATGATAAAAAAATGCATCGAACTTGACTATTTCTGGTATGAGTAGGGATCTATTACAAAGGAATACAAAGGGTTATAACTCTAAAAAGTGTAAAAAGCCACTCATAGTGTGACACATGCATAAGAGTAAGTAAAAAGATCATGTGTAGCTATAAGGCGGTTTACAATTCTATTTAAACAGGCTATTGCGCCTAAATTATATAAAAAATCCGTCTAGGGGTTTAATGGTCATTTAACCCGTTTTTTTCTTTTTCCACTTCAAAATTCAAATGCATATATCTCTTAAACGACAAACTTTTAGAAAAAAAACAATTTCACCATATTTTCTAGAATTTTATCCTCTTTAATTTGGTATAAATTTTGTTAAAAATTTCGAAACTTTTTTTTTACATATCAAATTGGTGTTAATTTTCTTGATTTTTTAAGCATTTCCGGCCATATTTTTTACTCACATAAATGTCGATTCGTAAAAAACTTAAAGCATGAAAGTTATATAGTTTGGTTCACTCTTTACACAGGTTTTTTAATCACTCCAATATGATGTTATATGAGTAAGATATCACTCGTTAAAGATGACATTTTACTCATATTTGTTGCACACAAGGTGTTTGTTGAAATGTCTAGTTTAGATTTTTAGTGTTAAATTCGCGTTAAATGCTCTAATTTTTGTACCACAACACATTATTCATCATTTTATTAATGTAAGATTCAAAAAGTAATGTTTTTTAATCGTTAACATTTTAAAAAAATGTAAGTTTGGTTCATCAGTTAGTCTTTGTTCATCAATTAATTATGTTCATCAGTTAGTATTGTTTATCAATCAGTCATTGTTCATCAGTTAATCTTGTTCAATACTGATGAGGTGATGAACAATATTAAGTGATGAACAAGACATACTTCTGTTCATCATAACGAGATTTTGTTCATTAACTGTCTTTTTTGGCCATTTTACTTGTGTTCATCAATAGCATCAAGCGTTTTATTCTTGTTTATCAGTTGCCATGATCGTTTTACTTATGTTAATCAGAAAACAAGAAGATATGATAAGTTGAAATGTATATGTATACTTTGTTGGTGTACCAAAATACATTAAAAGTTGATATTGTTCATCAATTGTTGTAGTTCATCAGTTAGTCATTTCATCAGTTTATCAGTTTCCTAAAGAAAATTACAATGTTCATCAGTTTATCAGTTTTTCAAAAAAAAATCATAATGTTCATCAATTGTCTAAAAAAATCACAATGTTCATCAGTTATGATCACATTGTTTATCAGTTCATCAGTTGGTTGTTTGTTCATCAGTTAGTCTTTCATCATTTAATCTTTGTTCATCAGCTAAAAAAGAGCCTAAAGCAACAAAAATAACACAGGATGTATTGTGATACACCAATTAGTGCATTTAAATGTACTTTTATTAGTTAAATCTCTTTTAGTAATTAAAATTAGATGTGATTGATGAATTCTGTTGCGGACCGTAAATATGTAATTATGATAGTGTAGTAATTATGTTGTTCATCAGTACATTTAGTTTCTTCATCAATGCTTTAGATAGCACATAGAATAATGCTGATGAACATCTGTGTTCATCAATCGTTTTAGGGATATAATGTTTGTTCATCAATGTTCATCCGTAATTATGTTTGTTCATCGATATTTTAGGTAGCACAATAAGGTTTCACATAGAAAAACATTGATGAACATCAATGTTCATCAGTGTTTTATTTATATTATGTATGTTCATCAGTGTTTGAAAAAGTACGTTCATCAGTGTTTTTGCTACGTTCATCAATAAATATTGATGAACAAAATAAATTAACAAAAACACAACTTTTTTAATTCTACATTAATAAAATCATTAAATGTGTGTTGTTGTACAAACATTAGTGCATTTAACTCAATTTTAACATTAAAAATCTAAGATAGTCATTTCATCAAACACTTTGTGTGCAACAAATATTAGTAAAATGATATCTTTAACGTGTGATATATTACTCATATGACATCAGATTTGAGTGATTCAAAAACATGTGTAAAGAGTGAACCAAAATCTATAACTTTCTTGTTTTAAGTTTTTAACGATTCAGCATTTATGAGGGTAAAAAATAGGGCCGAAAATGCTCAAAAAATAAGAAAATCAAGATCCATTTGATAAGTAAAAAAAGAGTTTGAAATATTTAACAAGATTTATACCAAATTAAAGAGGATTAAATTTTAAAAATTATTGTGAAATCAGTTTTTCATAAAAGTTTGTTGTTTGAAAGTTATTTGCGTTTGAAGTTTTTGGTGGAATTGAAAAAATGAGTCAAATGACTCAAATGCCCTTAAACGAAAATATTAAGACAAAAAAGGAGCGAAGGGGATAAAGTTGGTGGAGGACACTTGTCACATGCTAATTGGTTTTCTACACTTTTTAATTTTTATTACTTTCTATACTTGTGTGTAGCCAACTATTTGTTTTTTCATTGTAACACAAATCTTTTGAATTTGTGATATTGTATGTATCTAGTCAAGCTAAGCGTTATATCGTTAGTCCTTTATATTAACGGTCGTTACTAAATAACTTAAAATTTCGTTTTCTTACATTTTTTTACGTTTTCATCCGTTTTTATACATTTTCGTCCGTTTTCATCCGTTTTTGTACGTTTTCTTAATTTTTTACGTTTTCTTAATTTTTTTACGTTTTCGTCTGTTTTTTTACGTTTTCGTCCGTTTTCTTACGTTTTCATCTGTTTTTATACGTTTTCATCCGTTTTTATATGTTTTCTTCTGTTTTTATACGTTTGTATCCGTTTTTAAACGTTTTCGTCCATTTTTACATGTTTTCGTTCGTTATTATACGTTTTCATTCCTTTTATACGTTTTCATCCGTTTCCTTACGTTTTCGCCTGTTTTTATATGTTTTTGTCCGTTTTCGTCCCTTTTTATACATTTTCGTCCGTTTCTATACGCTTTCGTCCGTTTCTATACGTTTTCGTCCGTTTTCTTACGTGTTCGTCCATTGTTAAAGGTTTTCGTCCGTTTTCTTATGTTTTTTTACGTTTTCCTTTGTTTCTATACGTTTTCATCCATTTTTGTACGTTTTCGTCCGTTTTTATGCAATTTCGTTCATTTTCCAACGTTTTCGTCCATTTTCCAACGTTTTCATCCATTTTTAAACGTTTTCGTCCATTTATTATGTTTTTTTTAACGTTTTCATCCATTTTCTAAGTATAAAAACGGATGAAAACGTATAATAACAAACGGAAACGTGTAAAAACAAACAGAAACGTATAAAAACGAACGTAGACGTATAAAAATGGATGAAATGTAAAAACGTATAAAAACAGAAAAAAAATTAACGTACAAGAACGGACGAAAACGTAAAAAAATGGATGAAAACGTATAAAAACAGACGAAAACGTATAAAAAATTGTAAGAAAACGGATGAAAACATACGAAAGCGGACGAAAACGTATAAAACTGGATGAAACAGACGAAAAAGTAAATAAATAACGAAAACGAAAAAAAATGTAAGAAAACGGACGAAAACATATAAAAACGAATAAAGACGGACGAAAACATATAAAAACGGACGAAAACGGATGAAAACGTAAGAAAGCGGACGAAAACTGATGAAAACGGAAGAAAACGTAAAAAAATGTAAGAAAACTGATGAAAACGTATAAAACAGATGAAAACCGACGAAAAAGTATAAAAACAGATGAAAACGTAAGAAAACATAATTTTAAGTTTTTTACTAACGGTCGTTAACATAAAGGACTAACGATGTAACGCTTAGTTTGACTGAATACATACAATAACACAAATTCAAAAGGTTGTGCTACAATGAAAAAAAATAGTTGGCTACACAAAATCCCATAAGTGGTCGTTTTCGATATATGTTTTTGTCATTATCCCTAGATATTTCTATGAGTAAAATCAATTTTTTTTACCAAGTTTGGCTTATTCCATACATGACTACGCATTATCTGTTTGGATAATTGGCATGCTTCATCTTGATTCAAGTTTATGTTTGTGGATGCATGTACAGAGAGTGATAACTGAAGCTCTAAACATGGTGTTTCTATGGGTCCGGTTTATCTTTAAGTTCTTTTTTAGATAATTATCTAGTGTATTAAAAAGTGCATCTTTGAAACATGTCATGTTTACAAATTATCAAGAGGATGTTTGGCAAAAACACAATAAATTCTTACAAAATGTCATCATCCTGACAAATAACTGTTGGATTTTAACATTCATATCAATTATATAAAACATATATACATCATCAAAGTATCGTGAAGTAATAGAATAATCTTTAAAAATTAACCGAATTAAAAGTATATGCGTACATTTTGCGAATCTAGAAATACAACTAACCAAGGACCAAGGAAACCCTAAACCCTAAAAATTAGGGTTTGTTATATTCGACTATACCCTAAGTCGATCACCAAGAATTACCCAAACACAATTGTATTTGCTCTTCGTTCTTGCCCACACGTACTACAATCGAGTCAACGCGAAAAGCTAGGTTCTAGATCACGAATCAAACACACACCTTGTGTTCTTGGAAAAAAAATCCCAAAGGGTTGGGGATATAGTTTTCGGCCGAACACCACACAAGGAGAAAACCAAGAGAGCTTTTGCTATTAGGGTTACAAGAGATGAATGAATAAATCACAAACCTTTTGTATTTATAGCCTAGTAAATTTGGAGGACAAGTTTGAGTGGAATAGGGTTTCTAAAACCCCTATGCGACCGGTTATAGCATCCCAAAGGGATTCTAGAACCTTCCTGACTTCTATTTACATCTCTAGTCCTTTAACTTGTTATTTAATGACCGTTAACCAAACCTCGTTAAATACTAACTTTCGTTAAGTGTTTTATTCTTGATTAAATAATTAAACATAACATTTTATATAATAATTATTTTAACATTGATTCTCATACATAATTGTGCAATCTCGAAGTTTCGTGTTCGAATCCGGTCATACATATATTAAAAACATCCATAAACCTTTCAATAACTATTGTCCCTCTTAATCCGTTTTGCCAAATAAACATGCATATATATGATAGTCTGCTAACACATCAAGATCAAGTTTAAGTGTTAAACAATATTTCACTCAGATGCGATTCTGGCATCATGATGTAGTCTTGGTCTTTTAGCTTCACAATTTCTGCTTCTTCATCGTGAACGCCATTTTCAATCTGATGATTTTCATCATCCCCTATCCTTTACGCTTGAGAAACTTCACAAGCCCTTCTAGTACAACCTCCACATTGTCCGACTTCATGAGTTCCTCTGCCACCTCCGCTGGTGTAACCTTATTGGATTTGATCAACTCTTTGATTTCCCTAAATCTCCAATGGTGGTCGTGAATGTTGAGGTAGTTAGCAGCCAATGTCCTGAATCCATCCATGGTCAAATATGACATGTGAATGTGCATGTCCATACGTCCTGGTCTAAGCAACGCCGGGTCAAGTCTGTCTTTGTGGTTTGTGGTAAATATTATAATGCGTTCATCCCCACAACACGACCATAATCCATCAATGAAATTTAGAAGTCCTGATAAAGAAAACTAAAAAAATAACGAAGGAAACTAAGTTACTCATGTATGTTGTCATCAAGTCGTATAACAATGCCAAGGCGAATATGCCAATTGTTTTAAGTTCATTTGCGTATTTAAATGACAGAAAAATCATATAGCATTCACAAAAGCCACTTGAAAAGTCGGTAAAAATGGTTTTTTATTGTAGTTCTTTTCTTTTCATTGCATAAAAAAAAGTCATTAAAAGTGTAGCTTATGTCAAATTTTTATAATGATTAACTTAAGACAAGGGGACGAAAGAGGAAACAACTCACAGAAAGATATACCATTTAATTGGTAAAAAGTTGTTCATGAGAAGACAAAGAAAGCAATTATTGACCATAACTGAATGATAAAAAGAAGTTTTTAGTACACTACCTTTGGATCATTAAGACGGGGTTGATTAGGCGAAGTTGGTGCCATGCGATCTGGCAGTATGCTACAGTCAATGTCTTCAATAAGAAGTATGGATCGGTTTGATGTATCTAACAATATATCTTTCAAACTTGAATCATCCCTAACATTCATGAGTTGTAGATCATAGATGTCAAACTTTAGGTAATTCGCCATAGCAGCAACCAGACTCGATTTCCCTGTCCCTGGTGGACCATACAATAGATACCCTCGTTTCCATGCCTTCCCTACTTTTTTATAAAACTCCTTCCTCCTTACAAACAAATCTAAATCGTCCATGATTTCCTTCTTCATCTTCTGATCCATCGCCAATGTCTCAAATGTTGACGGATGGTCCAGATTCACCGATTGCTTATAATTGAAATGTGACGAGTGTGGAGATCGTAGGTTATGAAGCTGCACGACTTTCTTCTGGAGTTTGACTTCTTGAGCTTTTTTAATTATGAACGGCAAGTAAGAAGTAATTATGATGTCTTTGTAATTTTTGTCAAATTTCAGCTCCATATATTTTTTCTCCGACACATACGAGTGACCGTCGTCATTGTCACCATTCATTTTCTTTTGTTGCTGACTGAGGTATGTCCATGTAACCTTAACTCCTTCAAATGAATCTACTATCACCTCGGACTCTGCAAGCTTGATATTGATGTGCTTTTCTTTCATGGATTTGGTAATCCTATAAATCAATGTAAGCATCGTCAAGCAAATAACTAAATCACCTCTATATAAACCTTAATGCTCCACTTAAGTCTCAATCGATACTTGAACCCACAATCTTGAATGGACAGAGTTAGGGCCTGTTTGTTTAGCTTTTATATTAAGTCTTAAAGTGATGCATATACGTCAGAGATGAATAAATTCATTTTTGAACCCTTTTATTCAAATAAGTGTTGATTATCTGGAAGGGTAATATGAAAGATGATAAAATCATGACTTAATATATGACACCTCTGCTTTTTCTGTAAGTCATCAATTTAAATTAAGACCAAACAAACATTCAATTAGTGACTTAATTAACTTAACATTATTTTACACAAGACTCTTTAAGTCATTATCAAACACTACCTTAGAAAGTTTTTCCAGCAGGGTAAAAAAACTTTACACAAATATTAAAAGATTAATACTGTGTAACATTTATGATTTATCTTCGAGTTTCTGAAAAAAAATATACTACGTACGTTTATGATTCTTGACGAGTTTTCATAAAACGTTGCACTGTTTATAGTTAAAATCCGCACCTATCTCAGACAGGTAATATGCAAAATTCAAAGCTAAAATCAACTAAACAACTCAAGGGTTCAATACAAGTACATATAAATAAAATAAACATGTTTTATATTTTATACTCCTTTATATAACAAGAGAAAATGATAGCAGAAGCAAAACAAGCTGTAAAAAACAAAACAAAAAAAACGACCGATATATTATGTATACAAACTAACTTAATCTACCACAACAAAGAAAACCAAAGGTTTCCTTCAAGCAAGTTGTGGCAAAAGCCATATATTAGTTTGTATTTATAACATAATAAGCCCAAAAAATGCACTTATCTAAGAACTTATGGGTTATTTATGTATGAGGTCGTAAGACATAAGCTAATCGAAACACCAAGTACAAAAGATAAAATATATCGTACAAGTTTACAAACTAAAAAATCACATTATATTCGGAAAAGACTCACTTGAGGCGTTTGGAGTCTCGGGTGATTCTAGTCGAAAGATAGAGTTGGGCCGCGTTGAACATTTCATTTGGGTTGTAACCGTCTTTCTCTTCGAAAAGTAGAATGAGTTG
Source organism: Chrysanthemum lavandulifolium (assembly GCA_022545495.1). NCBI lineage: Eukaryota > Viridiplantae > Streptophyta > Magnoliopsida > Asterales > Asteraceae > Chrysanthemum > Chrysanthemum lavandulifolium. The sequence goes on from CM040240.1 coordinate 108,837,862, forward strand.
AGATGTATTTGGTTTCCAGTAGTGTTTTGCAACGTCAACTGCATAACGTCGTAGTTGTGCTGGGACAATCTGTTCGAACATAGTTCGAAAGATCATTATCGAAGCTGAAAGTGAAGCATAGACTGACAACAGCGACGACGCTGTTGGCATTGTTGGCATCTCTGGGAACATCCGAGTATCCATATTTTTGTGTTGTGTGATTGTGTCTAGTCCTAACAGAGGGAATGTAATGATAATCAAGTGAGTTTTAGTATATATATATATATTTGTGTGTGATGTTGTGGATTGTTGTCCTTGGTAAAAAAAATTGCTTATGCTGAATAGCTCAGCATGATGCTTTATAAAACACAAAAACAAATGTCATCATCCACTTTGCCAAATAACTTTTGTCCTTTTTTCGATGAAATTTCTTTTTTTTTTATATAAGAAAAAAAAAAAAAAACAATAACGTTTTTATGCGACGTGGACGAGTTTATCTTGAATAGCTTTCATCACTTTGCTAAATAACTTTCATCCCTTTTCAAATAAAATTTATTTGCTCTTTTAAACTAAAAACGGAGAACGTTTTTCTATTCAGCCTTTGGTCATTATCGTCTAATAAGATATATGTAGTTAAAGTTTAACGAGTGTCTCCATGTCGTTTTAACTTCTTTTTTCGTCACTTCCGGCATGTGTATCTTGCAAGGTTTGGTATTAGTCAGGCGAGAACCCCAGCCTGTAATATTCCGTCTATATATATGTATTTATACGCTGTATTCAGAAGAAAATCAATCAAATCAATATCGTTCCTCATTATACCTCACTACATGGTATCACAAGCCTAAGATCCTAATACCTAAATTGTCTTTTTTTCCGGTTCCTTCTTTATCAAATTTAACACAGTCGTGTTTGTACAAGTACAACAATGAAAAAAAAAAGAAGAGAACGAAAAAGGTTTGCTTATGATTGGATGTTGGTGCGTACGATTGATGTGGATCCCATTACCCATGATCTTATACATTAATTGATGTGTGGAACTTAGGGATTTTTTTTTTTTTTTTTTTTTTTTTTTTTTTTGTCCTTTTAGCTAAAGGATCATATGTTTACAGTGAGATCTATTAATTTAATAGCATTAATATTTAAATGAGACTCAAAGTTTTTTTTTAGTTGGTCTAGATTTACAAGACAAAATTTATAAAGCTATCATCATTAAGTGGTTTAAATAGAAGTGAGTCTCACATAGGCCTCACACTTCTCTTAGCTAAACAAAAAAAAAGAAACACCCTCTTACATTTATATGAGTCACTTAATGAAAAGTGATAATATCGGGGATATAATTAACCAAGAGAAATAAGGTCCTACTTAAAAAAATACTATTAAACGAGTTTATAGACTAAATTCTTATTAAGAGAAAAAGAAACACACCCTTAGTTTACTCTTTTGATCTATATCCAATCAGCAGAGATTACTTCATGTTAGCAGTTGATAATAATAATCATCGAGGCAACATTGGCCCTACTCGGTTTTGATGTTTATTTGTGAGGTGGATATTTATGTTTTTTAGAAAACACGCGTTGTTTGTTTGAAAGGTTTTTGAGGTTAAAGTTTTAAAGCAACTTTCGTTTTCTCATATTTTCTTTCAATGTTAGTGTATGACTTTTAGTTTTAATTTTCTTTGTTTTAATTATAGATGATACTTTGGGTTATCCCGCTTTAAGTTGTAGATGATACTTTGGGTATCCTGTTTCGTCACGATACTTTGGTTTATCGTGTTTAGTAAAAGATATTTTGGTTTATCTGCTTGGTAAATGATACTTTGGTTTATCGTGTTTGATACGGATCTTTGGTTTATCCGGTTTGTTGATTGTTGTTGAAGATGTTGAAGATGCTGTATCAACAATTATTTACTGTCGAACGCCTTCATCAACAATTATTTACTGCTTTTAATTTATTAGCTTTTAATCTCCGATCCGAATTTTCTATGATTTATTTGTACATGAATCAATCAGAGAATATCATTCTTCGTTATACCTCACTAGATACTACTAGCCAACGGCTCAATCCTTTTGAGCCTAAAAATTCGGTCTATGTATAGTTATTTGTACATTGTATTCAGAAGGTAATCAATCAAATCAATATCATTCCTCGTTATACCTCACTATAGAGACTACTAGCCACCTTGTTTGTGTTTTTTTATCACACATGAAAAGAAAAAGAAAAGAAAAAAAAGAAAAGCTTTTTGATTATATTGAGATAGAAAATTTGTTCACGGAAAGAAAACGTAAGCAATTATTTGATTATATTTTCCGCCAGGTCCCCTTTTAAAGTTCTAATACACACAATAATAAAGTGCATCTTTGAGTGGAAATCTGATACGGAGATTCCGCAATAAAACATATATGTTTTGACATGAAGCTCCAAATAAAGACTTACTTTTAGATGAAGCAATGACTTTCTATAACATTACTAGAATTTACATCCCATTCGGTTTGAGTGGATCTTTGACACTATTTTAGCTTTCAGAAGCTGAGATCAATATAACCATATTCTTATGATAACAAATGAATCAATCATACCTCCATCTTTATCTAAATTAATAAAATCATTTTTCACCTTTTTTAAAACAATATATCTTACAAACAGAATTTTCAAAATATAAATACATTATCGCGACGAGAATTAATTATCTTTCATAGATACGCACTTTTATATATTTTCGACAAACATTTTTTTCAAAATTTCGTCTCAAAAATCATATATGATTTTACGAATCATATATGATTTTCAAAATCATGTATGATTCGATTTTTATGAATCATATATGATTTTTACTGAATCATATATGATTCTCAAAATCATATACGATTCAGAAAATCGAATCATATATGATTTTCATAAATCATATATGATTTTGTTGACCAAATTTTGAAAAAAAAATGGTTAAAATATATAGTAGTGCATATCATAGAAAGATAATTTAATTTCGTCATGAATAAGATAATTTTTATCACAGAACGATTAACGGTTTGCGAGATATTTAATTTTTAAAAAGGGTGAAAGTTTATCATAATAAAAAACGAATGACTATTATTGGTTCATTGGATCATGGTAAATTTTAGATCATATATGAACTTTCGCTTTTTTGCTATGGTGTATTCTTTATTCTTTCTTGCTTAAGGTCTTTAACTAAATGACCCCTCAAATAAAAATAAAGTGAATAGTTATCATGGCATAACACGTGTTTGATCTTGATACTTAAAAACGTATTTTGATGTTTTATATAACAATCAATTTAATAATAACATTAACAAGAAGAAGAATAATAATAATAATAGTAATAATAATAATAATAAAGTGAGATAGCAGAGATAGATCTCGACTTTTCACTAATTTTTCGACTTTTAAAAGTAATAATAATAAATGCATATCTATGACCAGAATATAATGTCTTTTACACTTAAAGTTAAAAAATAAATAAATAAAAGCCATGTGTACTTTCAATTTATTTCTCCACAAAACTCCTTCATCGAATCAAAGTTGGACTAAAACGATTAAATATTGACTTTTATTAGCCAATGAGATAGCCTTTCTATTTTCGGTTGAGCTATCTCTTGAGGCGTAAGGTGTAATGAATCATTGTTCCTATTCACTATCGTTTAAAAACAATTAAGTACTAAAAACAATTTAATGTTGAATAATAACCGAAAGTAATGTAAGTAACACACAAAGTAATTTTCAACATCATATTCTTATTGAAATAAATCAAAGAATCGCTACCCAAGTACTTGTGGAATAGTACTTGGGATTTAAATGACAAAGTTTGGGTGACTCATCTCTAAGCTCAAAGCTAAGTCTCCTGCACAACTCTAGAACCCACCGAAATAGCTCAAGGATAAAGTTGTATTTGGAGGAGTAAAAGTTGGCTTGTGTGTATGTGTGTTTTACAATTCATGCTTAAACTTTTCACTCTTCTCTTATCTTATTTATACAAGTATGGATATTTAACTTTAACCTAGAAGACAAAAAACATTGATCCTGTAATTACGAATATAGATATATTCGATTCATCGCTTTCATTGCTATATGTAGTCAAAGCGTAAGCTTCTTCCAAATCGAGTTCCTTTAGTATCGCCGCTACTATAAATGGGAAGATATGGCTTTAGTAGATAGGGACTTAGTTTTATCTGGGTAAAACACTTGGGGACTTAGTTTTATCTGGTAAAGTTTTCCGGCCTAGTCCCGCCATTCTTGATCTTCAAAGCCTTGATCTCTTCCTTGATTTGTCTTGATTGCTAACGGTTGGAGAGTCTTAGGGATTCAGCGAGTTATTGTCATCACTCACTAAATCCACCATCTTCTTCTTGACTTAGTCTTCACCCATTAAGTTCCGCCTTGCGAGTGGGAGGCTTCTTCTTCGCCTGCATCGAGTATCTCAAGATGGCTCACCGAGATTCTATGCACTCGGTGACGATATTGTTTAACGGATTGAATACTTAGGTTATTTTCATTCAAATCCTAGATTAAGGGGTTTGGTATTTATCGAACCCAATCAGATCTCCTCTATTTGGATATACAATAGCCTAAGTGTTTGATCAATGTAAGTGAGCAAATGGCTTCTTCTTACATCGAATGTACTAATGAATACAATATGGAACACCGAGTATTTTAACAAAAACATACATCTTTATTAATCATCTTACATGGTTTCTATCACTAGTACAAGAAAGATAAATATGATGTCACCCGTATGGATACCCAAAGGTTTGAGCTTCACTTTCTTGGTGATGAGTGTTTCCTGTCGGGATGGTCTTTATCTTTGCATTCGTGTCTTGATGTAACTTGATGTTTGCCGGGATTGGATCCGAGAGGCCATCGGAATATAGTGATCATTGCGGCCACACCACCTGATCAATATCACTCCATCTTTGAAATGATGGGTTTCCATAGACATCAATGTGAAATAGCCCTCTTCGGGCTCTTCAATTACAAACAGTTCACAAATTTTACACCTCGAGCTCTCTGCATTCTAAGCCGAGCACTTTGATCTCGTGTTGGAACTCAACTCTTTCCTTTTGCCGGTGGATGCTTGTGGTTGAGATCCTTGTGGTGCGATCAAGTTGAATTCCAGTTGGTGGTACATCTCGACCTTTCATATCTTTTCTTGATCATCTTCATCACTCCTTGACCACCTTATTTTGCTTCTTTCCAATGATCGGACCAAGTTCATCAAGTTCATGATCCCAAAGTCGGTGAATTTGGGGATCATGAACCTCAAAGTGTCTTTTGTCATCCCTACATAAACATTCATAGCCAATGGTTTGGTGTTGGGAATAATCTTGACATCCGTGATTTTTTCAGAAGCCTTGTTTGGTCATTGTCGAGTTGTATTCCTTAACTCTGCTTTGCTCGAGAGCTTGATTTTCTTTCTCTTTCTTCTTCGCTTTCTTTCATTTCGACCATCCGAGCAACTGAGCTTCCTTGAACTTTTGTCCACACGACCTTTTGGAGCTTGCTTGCATCTAATCCCATGTTCTCGCCTTCTTGGCGATAACCTTTGCCGGTTCTCTGTTCCTTTTCTCTTCCTCGGTAGTTTCATTCTTCTTTCTTCTTTAGCAAGATGTTTACTTAATTGTTGTGGTGTGGCGGTATTGATGTCGCCGATTTTATAGGAATCTTCTCGAGCTCGTGATAGTCATTTGCCTTTGCCTTTGCCTTTGTCCCGCCCGAGAAGATGATGCAACTAATGGTGGTGTTGTTGTTGTGACCGTCGGTGTTGTTGTTGTTGATGTTTGTGGTGGTAGTGAGGATATGGGTATTGTAGAGGCCGGTGCGAGATGATGTTGGGGCTCTGCGACATCTGAGGTGTTTGCTCCCCTCGGTGTGAAGAGTCTCTTGATATTCTCCCCTCAATTGTTGCCGGGAGCTTGAGTGAGGGCAAGAGTTGGAGTAAGTCTTGAGGGGATTTGGCCACTTGACCATGAAGGTCTGATAGATTTCGGTGATCATGGCCTAATCTACGAAATATCTGCTGAATACCGCTGACCTTTGCATCAGTTAGCTTTGAGAGATCTCTAATCGGTCATCAGGGACCAAGATTCGAGCCATAGAAGATGAGGCTGAGCCATAAGCATGATTACACAGTATTCAAAGAGTCCATTGAGGTCGAAGAGTCTCGAGGCGAATATCGGAGACCACGAACATTTGCAGATTGGAGCATTTCAATCGATTCGATCAATCGAGATGAGTTTTCACATACACCTCGGTGGCCTCCGGCACTTTGGCGTTGAGTCTTGGCTCTTCTTTAACAATATCCCCGATTTCATCAATTGTAACCCACAAGTCGAAGATGCTTGAGGAACTTAACGAGTTTTCATCCATCGATAAGGTGTTGGTACATAAGATCTCGGTGCTCATGAACATTTTCGTTGAAGGTGAGCACATCGGATCAAAGATCCAGAATGTAGTACCGCTTTCGATGTGTTGATCCCAAAATTGATCGGTGGGTGTCTGTTTAGTCTCGGGCTTTTGTGCCTCTTAGGTTGTGCTCCGAAGCCTCGGGCCCTGAGACTTTGGTTTAGTCTTAGTCCCGATCGAGACTTCCCTTTTTCTTTTAGGAGCGGGGTTTGAAGACATCGATCCACTTTGATTGTTCTGACAATCATGTGGGCCGTCAATTCAATGGGAGTGACAAGGGATGGGTCCTTTTGAAAATTTGATGGGCTCGGGATGCGGTAAATTTCAAAATTTTCATCCCGAGTATAATTTGAACACGATAATTGCAAAGCACGGAGACAAACCTAGGATACAAGCGTGCCGTCCTAGTTTTGCTCTATAGCTTCGTTCTGAGATCACTGTAAATGATCTCCCTATGTCGACAATGACCCCATTCATCAAGCGAGATGCCATCATCAACCGAATAGAGTTAACTTGTTCGGTGGATGAGTGGTTCCCGCCGAGGACTGAATCACAAAAGTGAAGAGGATCCTCCAAGCCACGGGAATGAGCTTTTAGTGGTGGGGTCTTGTCCAAAAAGGTTGGATCTAAAAGCGATTTGTTTTAACCCATCCTTCACATGGGGTTAGGGATGTGCGACATAAACACCTTTGTTATAATCTAACCTGTTGAAGTGCAAAGCGTTTTGTAATCCGAGGTGTATTGTTTCCCCATTAAGACCGAACGATGAGATACTCCACAGAGGTCTAAGGTTATTCTCATCGATAGAAGGTGCCGGGTCAAAGGCTCTAGTCAGAGCCCAAAACTCCGAGGTAGTTTGGAGTGCGATCTTGAGGACATTTTACAAAGGCCGTTTGGTGGGCGGTTGAATAAAAATTTATAATGTCTTTATAGGTTGGGACATTTTCGGGATATTCAAAATTTCCTATGACATTATTTGTTTTAAATTCAACGTTAGTAAGATCCCTACCATCGAGAAGCAAACTTGAGAGATTGTGTTCTAGCCATTTCCATTAAAGAAGATTTTAGGGTTTAAAAATGTTTTGACTAGAACAATCAAAGTATTTAGATCTCTTCAAGTTTGTGATGAAAACTTTGTAAATGTTTACAAGGAGGGTTTTCCAAAAGAGGTTTTAAAGATATTGAGAACACACAAATATTTACGGATTTGAGAAAGAATTTTGTGAGAGTTTAGTTGCAGAAAATAATTTGTGTGTGTTTTGTGGTTTTAAGAGGTATTTATAGAGTAGCGAGAGGGTGGTTTTGTATAAATGTGGATATGTAAAGACCATTTTTGAAATCGTTTGATATTCCACATTTAATGCCACCCACCACTTCACGCATAAAATCCGTCTTTCAAGGAAAAGCAGTTGCAATGCACGGAAAAGTGCACTTTAGCGAGAATAAAATATCCATGGGATATTTTATGTGAAGAAAACATTTAATGCCAAGTGGGGTGAGTAAATGATGATACTCGACAAGAAGACATGTATTCCTATATTAAATTGGTGGGATTACCAACCTAGGATATTTAAGTAACTAATACTTGGAGCATTTAGTTACTCATTCAATGCTACATCGGGGACCACGAGTGAGTCTTACTCATTCGGTGAGAGGTTTGTTTTGGATGATCGGGGAGGACGAACCATTTCGAGAACTTATCGAGATTGGTTTTCGGATACGACTTTCAATGTCAAGCATTCCCAATTGACTTTCGATCTCCGAAGGTAGGTTCATCCAGGGTTTTGTAAAGATGTCGGCCAGTTGATATTCGATGAGGATGAAATGAAGTTCAATGTCTCCCTTCATTATGTGATCCACGATGAAGTGATATATGGTATCAATGTGTTTGGTTCTTTGGTGGAGGATGGGGTTGTTGGAGATTGCAATAGCACTCGGTGTTGTCACGAAGATGGGCACCATTTTGTAATGGATGTCATAGTCACCGAGTTGACTTTTCATCCATAATACATTGGCACAACATCCTGCTATGACTACATATTCGACTTGACTAAGGACATAGCTAACGATTGTTGCTTTTAGCACTCCAACAAACTAGTTTTCCTCCAAGAAATTGACAGGACCACAGGGTACTTTTTTCATCCATGTTACGACCCGGCATAATCGTAATCGAGTAACCTCGAGATCAAACCACGAGCACTTTGGATAATAGAGTCCACGGCTTGGGGTTCCCTTCAGTGTACCGAGTATTCTTTTGGCTGCGGTGAGATGGGATTCTTTAGGATTGACCGATATCTTGCTATTAGGCGGGCGAGAATTGGATGTCCGGTCTAAAGCGATAAGATACATCGGTGAGCCAACAATCCTCCGAAATGAGTTTGATTGAATGATTTGCCGGTGAGATCGGGTCCAAGGTTGTCGGTGGGACCATTGGAGTCTTCATCGAGGCACGATCGATATCTCATATTTCTTCAAGATTTACGGTGTATTTCTACGGGCGATGGATATTCCTTTATCGGTTTGCACGATTTGTAGTCCAAGAAAGTATGTGAGTTCCCCATCATGCTCATTTCAAACTTCTTTGTCATCGCTTTTCAAACTGTTTGCAAAGTTGTAGTTTGTTGAGCCAAAGATGATGTCATCAACATACACTTGGACTAGTATCACATCTGTTGAGTTCTATAGACAAACGATTGTTGTCTATCTTTCCTCTCGACAAACTTGTTTTGTATCGGAAGGCCGAGAGGTTTCATACCATGCCACAGGGAGCTTGTTTAAGTCCATAAAGGGCCTTGTCAAGTTCTGAGACATAGTCGTGAAATTCACTACTCTCAAAGCCCTGGAGGTTCTTGAACATATACATCTTCCTTGAGGTCACCATTTAAGAATGCACTTTTAACATCCATTTGGTAGACCACGAGTTCATGTATGTTGCATATGCAAGAAAGATCCCGATGGCTTCCATTCTTGCAACAGAGCAAATGTTTCATCATAGTCGATGCCTTCTTGTTGTCAACCTTTGGCTACAAGTCGGCTTTGTTTTTAATAGATGCCGTTTTCATCAGTTTTGTTTACGAAAACCCACTTCATTCCTATGACTACTACATCCCGAGGACATTTGATCAAGGTCATGACCTTGTTTTTATCAAACCTGCTGCGGTTCTTCTTGCATAGCTGAACCCAACTTGGGTATTTTAGAGCCTCGGTGACACTTTTGGGTTCTATCTCGATAGGTAATCGGCATATAGACATTCATTGGTCAAGTCTGCAGTTAAGTTAGCGACCATGCTTCTAGTGAGCATGCCTCGATGGGTTCACCAATGATGTTTACAAGTTCAATGTCCCGAGATCTTATCCACTTACTTTGTGGCACGGATCGAGCTTGAAGATGTCACTTTGGGAGTTCGGTGTGAGTACAGTGCAAGAGCCACAAGATCATTTAGATCATCCTGTTGAGGTGACTTGTTCTGTAGAGGTTCTTGAGTTATAGGATCCTCGATCATTTGGATCGATGTTACCTATCCATGAGGGATCGATCGATTATCAATGAATTCAACGATAGTTGGTTGTGACGGGTTGTGAGGCAAGACATAATATGAGATGTTAGCATCGGCTTGGTATGAGGAATTGGTTTCGATGTTGTACTCATCGGAGGATATCTTGATGAGTTATCAATTCCTATTTCTTCCAATCAAGTGTTGGTGAACACGATGCTTTCTATACTTTCATCAAAGGTGACATGATAGGTTTCCTCGACTTGTTGTCTCCTTGTGTTAAATACCTCAAGGCTTTGGAGATCGTGAGTAACCTAGAAAGTATCCATCATCGACTTTAGCATCGAACTTGCCTAGATGATCCTTGTGGTTATGAATAAACACGGACATCCAAACACATGGAAGTAGCGATGTCGAAGTCTACCTTTGAATATCTCATATGGGTTTTATTATGTCTTTTGACAATGATTGACTGTTTTGAGTGTAACAGTGTTTTAATCTGCTTGTCCGAAATGCTTTGAAAGAGCCGAGCCATTTAACATGGTTCTCGCAACCTCAATGAGAGTTCTGTTTTTCCTTTCGGCTACCCCATTTTGTTCGGGGGTATAAGGAGATGAGAAATTTTGGGAGATTCCTTCATCACGTAAACTCAAGCTTCAAAGATTTCTAAATTCAAAGACCATTGTCGTTCTAATTTGTTTCACCGTAATGTCATTCGATTTTCAATGTTCCCGATGAACGACATTATAGTATCACCGCCTGACTCTTCTTGGAAAGAAAGTATACCCAAGTGTATCTTGAGAACTCATCAACAATGACAAGTGTATACTTCTGTCTTGGATTGATCCGGGACCCGACCGGTCCAAAGAGATCCATATCAAGAGGTGAAACAACTTTGATAGAAAATTTTGCTTGGTTTTGAAATATGCTCTTTTATGTTTGCCTTTTTCACATCTTGAGCATGGTTTATCTTTTGCAAAAACCGGTGATGGTAAGCCAGGACCTTGTTTTGTTTTGCCAAGTTGTTGATGTTTTGAAGTTTAAGTGTGAGAGTCTCTTGTGCCACGACCCGGTTGATAGTTTGATGGCTTTGGCAAAGACATGTTCCATCTTTAGAGAGTTGACTTGTCTAAGACATAAAACCGTCTCTCCTAGGAGCAATCAACACAACTTCCTTGTTGGCATTGAAAATGGTACCTTGTTTGTCATTGAATTGCACAATGTACTTGGCATCACATAGGTGATCGACACCGATGAGATTGTATTTGAGACCATTGACATAAGCAATCCTAGAAAACTATTCCATTACAGTTCTTGAACCATAACCTTCGATGGGACATGATGAGTTATCACCAAATACTACCTTTGGCCGGTTCCTTTACATACTTGTGCATATATTCCTTCACACCGGTCATGCTTCTTGAACATCCACCGTCTAGATGCCGGATAGGCTCCACGGCATGCCTCGCACAAGTAGTAAACCGAATTAGTTTCTCTTGTGACCCACTTACTAGTGGGCTTGGGTCTCATGGTCTCTTTGAATTGAGCAATCGATTCATGGTCGGTGGTGGAGTCAATGAGCTACCAGGTTTTGCATTTAGAGGCGAGGATGACTCGATGGATTTGGGTTGTTTGAACTTCTCCTTGCATGGATGACATTGTCATCGCGAGATGTCTTATGAGTTGTGTTACCGCAAATATCACGAAGATGTGTTCATAAGACAATCATCGGACGATGATCATTAAAGCCACGATTGTGGGCAAGGAGGAAAAGGTCATGGCTCTCAACTTTTGAGCTTTGGATGAAGAAGCATCCGATGACCAACTTTGGTGTAGTTTTCTTGTTCGAGAGAGCACATATTGCAAGTGGTCGGCCGATCCGTGATCATCCTTTTACGAGATCATGCAAAAGGATTCTATAACAATTGTCGATGGTATGACCGGGTATAGTGGCACAGATCACACTTCGCTTGTTTTTGGTGGTGGCTTTTGACTTTGAGGAACTAGAGGCGACTTTGTCTCCTTGATTGGTTCAGGGGACCACTTCAATAGATTCCATTTTGTCGATTAGCTTCCTCACAAGTTCGATCGGTTGTTGAATTTGATCGACTTGGTGGGGATTGAGGATGTGGAATTTTCGGTGGGGTGGATTCTTGTTGAGTTGGTTTTGATGGTCTTTTCAAAATGGTTCTACCAAGTCCGCACCTTTCTTTAGGAGAGTGTGGATTGTAATGCAATGGAGTAAGCTCGAGCTAGGATCGGACTGCGAAGAGGTTCCAAAGGTGGAAGTGGTGCTTGAGATTCATCTTGAGACTCGGAGATGTGTTCGGTGCTCGGGCGCATCACAGAGTCCAATCATGCTCTTTAGAGCTTGACTTTCGAGCTCTAGAATTCTTCCGAGTCAAAGTTAGGAAGCTTACTCTCGGGATTAAGTCTTTCAATCCAATCACCGGGCTTGAGGAGCAGATAACATGTTGGTAATCATGCCACCGAGACACAAATGGTTTAGGACTCGGTCTTTGTTGTGAGTCGAAAGATGATGTTCACCTATGACTCTCTTTTACTCTGGGGCACCACAACACCAAAGACTCTTGGATTCTTGTTGGTCCAACTATCAATGATTTCTTTTTCTTTCTTAAGTTCGTCTTGAAGAGCACGATTTCTTTTAACTAATTCGGTGTTTGGAATTTGTAAGGTGATAGCCTCAAGCTTGTTTTGTTTTAACACAAGTAACTCATCCCTACACTTATTCAATTCAAAACTTAGCTTGTTGTACTTAGAAAAAGATTTAGTCTTTGCTCTCTACAAACTTAAGATCAACATTGATATAATTCATATAGGATCGCCAATCGAATCATCATCCATAGAAAGTAGAATATTTACCTTCTTCATTGTGATGTTGACCCATTCTCCATTTCGGCATGATTCTTTCCAACAATTTAGCTTGTCTTCCTCTCGAGAGGGCCATCGGTCTTGTTGACATGCACCATTTCATCATCGATGAGACCGGCTCTTCATCCAGTCGAAGGTTTCAACAACAAGACCTTTGTTTTACCTGCACGATTGAACACTTTTTGGTTACGAGGGGACTGCCTCAAGTAATGCAAGCTTAGCTTTGATGTTCCTATACTTGGCTTCAAAATCTATTGTTTTGTTACGGTCGATTTATTACGAAAGTTTTGATGAGGCCGATAGATTTTAGGTTGAAATTTGCTAAAGCACGAGGCGATTTGACCACGATGGTGCATAAGAGGGTTCGAAATTGTTTTGAAAAACAATCCTTTGCAAAATGGCCTCTTTTGTGACACTTAAAGTATTAGAGTGTCCTCATTTGCTTTGCAGTTGAAAAACCTTTGTTTCTTTTAATAAACCTTGAGAGTTTGCAAGGAGTGCCCTTCACGAAATTCAACGTTCGTGTCATTTAGGTACTCCTCACTGATCTCTCATCGCTCATCATCCGAATTTTCTTGAAAATCTTGAACAACATTGTTAGAAAAGAAGGCGGGTTGATATAGGTGAGGTGATGGTCGGTACTTCTTGACTTCGAGACTTCTTTAAGTCGGGGTATCGTCTGCTGATGAGGTTTTCCTCATAGACAAATTTCCATAAATTTCGGGAAGTTCAAGAGTTTGGATGTGATTTGCATTTAAGTCCACGAGAGAAGTTCAACCATTTCTCGGGGAGACAATTAACAAAACCAACATTTATCTCATGTTTGGATAACTTAACACCATCATTAGCTAGTTCATTTAAAAGAGTTTTGTAACGGTGTAAGTTTGAGAGAGAGTTTCGAATCCCTAGCCACGAAGGTATTATACTCAAGTTTCGGTCCATTATCCTCTTTTCCTTGGTGTCGGATGGACCTTCATGGCTATGGACCAGGTCATCGAGGTTTGTTTAGCCGTGTTCTGACTTATAATCGACTCGATTATATCATCGGAAGACATGATATGATGATACTTTTGAGTCTTTGGTCCCGTTGACCACTCTCCTTTCATCCACAGTCCAGCGAGCTTGAGTTTGGGCAAACCGGCAGATCTTTGGGACAAATGGACCCTCATTAATACACTTGATATAATAAGGTTCCATCGATCAAATAGCAAAGCATACGCTTTTTTCATTTGTTGAATTTGCCAACTTCAAGTCTAGAACTGAACAGTTGAATAAGCTCCACCCTTTTATCGACTAGTTGGGGTACATCAATTTCGACCATAGGAATCTCGATTTAAAAGCGTTTTAGAGCGGCTTAAAGGTTTTATAATCGGTAGAACTCTGATACCACTTGTTGTTCCTATTACTATCGTTTAAAAACAATAAAGTACTAAAAGCAGTTTAACGGTGAATAATAGCGAAAGTAATGTAAGTAACACACACAAAGTAATTTTCAACATCATATTCTTATTAGAAATAAATCAAAGAATCGTTACCCAGTACTTGCGGAATAGTACTTGGGATTGAAATAACAAAGTTTGGGTGACTCCTCTACAAGCTCAGGGCTAAGTCCGAGCACAACTCTAGAACCCAGCTGAGCTAGCTCAAGGATAAAGTTGTATTTGGAGGTAAAAAGTTGGCTTGTGTGTGTGTGTATTTTTACAATTCACAAGCTTAAACTTTTCACTCCTTACTCTTATGCTATTTATACAAGTATGGATATTTAACTTTAACCTAGAAAACAAAAAACATTGATCGATAATCACGAATATAGATATATTCGATTCACATTTGCATTATATATGTAGTCGGTAGTGACTTCTTTCCAGTCGAGTTCCTTTAGTATGCTTGGTTACTATAAATGGGAAGATATGGCTTTAGTAGATAGGGACTTAGTTTTATCTGGGTAAAACACTTGGGGACTTAGTTTTATCTGGGTAAACTTTTCCTTCCTAGTCCGCTCATTCTTGATCTTCAAAGCCTTTAGTCTCTTCCTTGAGTTTGTCTTGATTACTGGTTGGAGAGTCTTAGGGATTGGTGAGTTATTGTCATCACTCATTGAATCCACCATCTCTTCTTGACTTAGTTTTCACCCATTAAGTTCCGCTGGCGGGTGGAGAGGCTTCTTCTTCGCCTCGTCTTGAGTATCTGAAGATGGCTCCTTTGAGAGTCTATGCGCTCGGTGACACGATAGTGTTTAACGGTTGAATACTTGGGTTATTTTCTATTCAAATCCTAGATTAAGGGTTTGGGTATTCTTGAACCCAACAGTAACCTAGGTCGAGCTTTAACCTCCTGTCACGTCAACACCACATCAACTTTAACATTTCACCTTAACTCACCAAAAAAATGCCCTTTATCATAACATTCCCAAGGTTAAACCTTAACTCACATATTTTCAAATTCAACCCCTAAACTAGAACAAACACTTCATTTATTAAAAAACATGTCACATTAAACATTAAAACACAAAGTACATTAAACATTAAACATGAGTACATTAAACATTAAAATTACAGCGAGTTGATGAAAATAAAACTACTAAAACTTAAGAATCTGAATCATACGAGGTTCCAACCTCAAATCACTAGAGAGAATAAAACTTCGTCATTAAAGTACTTTCTCTTCATGATGTCAAAGTAGTTCTCCACTAGATATTGAGCTTTCTTGGCTTCATGTTCACTGACGAGCGACTTCTCGCGTGCCTCGTGTTCCATAATTTTTCTCGTCTGCGCCAAGTTGGCGAAAGCCTCACAACCCAGAATGGTTGTTTTCAAGGTCCGCTTTGTGGAGTACATTAGCAGTGGAGTGTTAACAATTGGATTGTTGAAAGGTGTAGTGTTTACAAATACATTTTGGGTTGAAAACACGAAAGACATCTTCTAAGTGGTGTTGAATAAACTTCAACTTCTTCTGGTGGAGATGGAAAGGTAGTTTCCGGCAGTTGTGGTAGACTTGGAAAGGTAGTTTCAGGGTTGTTGTGGACTTGGGAATTGTTGAGAAAAATCTTCTGAGACATTTTTGTGTGTGTGAGTTGTGTGTAACTTGTGTGTGTAAGTTGTGTGTTCTAAACAACTCGGTAGAGTTGTAAATATAAGCGAGTTGATTTTGATTTTGAATTTGAATTTTAATAAATCCCGCTCATATTTGATTTTAAATTTCAAATTTGAACTTCATTTATCCATTTCGAAATTAACCGATTATAATTTAAATTTGAATTTGAATAGGTTGAGGGGGTGTAAGTGAAAATTTATTTAAAATGATTTGGGGGGGTGAAATGATTTTTATTTTTTTTTTATTTATTTATTTATTATTATTATTTCTAGGCTTAACGCCCCGTTATTGTGCTAACGTGCATTCTTTGACCTCACCTAACGCCCATCATGGTGTGGGTAGCAGTTCTCGCCCTATGTTAAACAATAACGCTTCGTTTGAGCGTTAACATACCATGTGCTCTTATATAATACGGAATAAAAAAAGTTGAAGATAGGATGTTTCGCTTCAACCAATAGGAAACTCAATTTCAAAATCGAGACCTATTATTCACCAATTGAAAAGTTAAAATTGATTTTTTTTGTCAATATTTCCTAATTATCTGTCTAGTTAAAAAAGTGCATAAAAGTGTGTGTCGAAATTATAAAAATAAAAAGTTAAAAAGAGGTGGTTAATTTTGAAAATTTTTGTGGCTAAATTTAAAATATTAATAAATTCAATTAGGTAATTTGATGTAAATAAAGACTATAAAGAATTAATGTAAATCGACAAAAAGAAATGATTCTATATAATACAAACGAAGTTTCCCTATTTTACAAAGTTAGGTTATATGGTCAGTTGATTATCATGTTAAGTAATGAAACCTGTTGGTTTGTGTAAATATTATTAATATTACAGGTTAAATTTCGACCTCATTTAAATAACTTTCACATCATTAAAAAATCACGTCATATTTTTAACGGATAATCTTACCCGTCAACATTTAACTTGAACTAGCACCCTTCTTTCAACCCCGTCTCACCATTTGCATCGAACATGAACCTAATTTCTACGAAACCTCATCCCAATTTAATTCCTCCTCACATATTTCTATCACAACTTAACGCTAATTTCATAATGTCATCTTTCTTCTTCAATCATATCAAACGAAATTCACTATATACAAGAGGAATATGATCTAACTCCTTTAAAATTTTAGAATCATGGATAGCCAACAACCAAGAAAAGATTAGTTGTTTGTCAAAATCGATCCGTATGTTTATTTTTATTGATTTCCCAAAAAGTAATGTCTTTAGATGTTTTATTAAATGAATCTTTCTAGAAAACCTTAAAGAAAGAAGTATCGAACTTGAGAGTGGTATGATCCAAAACTAAGTATGATAGGCATAGGCATTGTCTTTCTGAGATGTATGTAATGTTAGCCCAAATCAAAGAAGAGAATTGGTTGCTAAAATGAGTCGTGAAGAAAGAATTGAAATGTTGGAGATGGAGTTGAATTATACAAAGGTGAGTTGAGAAGTGTTCATCTAGTTTGACTTTGAAGAGTCAACTTTCATTATTTTGCAATTTCATCTCACTTGTGTTGGCATTGAAGTAGTTTGACAATGTAGTAGTTAATGTATCTCTTAATGGTGTTTTGTATTTCGTTCTTTAATGAAAATATATCATTTTCCTTTTGAATTCCATTGTCAGTTTACTAATTCTAAGTGTTTCTCTTGATGTTTTTGGTTGTTTAAATGGTATAGCAGTTTATGAATCTTCTGTCAAGGTTTGAATTGTTACTAAAGATGTATATGCAGTCAGGGTTTGAGCAGTCATGGTTTGTGTTTAAAATCCAATAGCCACGTGCAGTCAAGGTTTGAGTAGTTATGGTTTTGTTTAAAGACAATTGCCAATTGATCAGGTTTAAGCAATCATGGTTTGAGCTTAAAGCCAATTGCCAATTAAGTCAAGGTTTGAGTTATTACGAAGGCAATTGTGCCAACATAGTGAATGTGTTTCAACCAAAGCCAAAATTCAGCGATTATTGCGGTCAATGTAAATGCAATCAAAACCAAAAGCCCCAAATCAGTCCATTTTACCTATGTTAATGCAGTCAAAACATAATATGTCAATTTTATCAATGCAATGTAGTCAAAAGATTTGATGTAGTGACCAACATAACTTCAAATGGCAATGCCTAAAACAAAATATGTTAATGCAATCCACTTTACCTACCACGTTAATGAAGTAACCAACAATAACCAGCACATTCGAAAAAAAGATGTCTTAAAATATCCAAATACACGACACAATACTAGATCTAATTGGGAACAAGTAACTTAGTGTTTTACAACCAAAAGACAACACAAAATATGGTCCATTATCAATAAACATCTTTATTACCAAAAGACAACCCATTCGCTACATGACATTCAGTTAACTCCCGGATCCTACATTTGAGATTGTTGTTTTGCTCTAAGACCTATTATGCGACCTCTTACTTTAAGTTTGCATCTACCTTTCTTCCTAGTCTACGAAACTTTGAAACTAAAACTTGCAACATTCACTTTCATTTGTGCTCTAAGTCCTAGTACCTGACCTCTCACTTTTACGTCATACACATTTCTTACCGGTTTCTTCAAATATAAAGCTCTATTGGTACCCTTTACTTCCAACTTTTCTCGTTTGCCAAGATCACAACATTCGTAGGGAATCATCATCGCCATTGATGATCAAAACATCATCGGTTCGAGATGACACGGATTCGATGTCGGATGATGACACATATTCGGTTTCATCATCGATGTCAAATTTAATGATCACAACATCATGAGTGTCGAGTTGATGTCATCGAATGATCGCATCGGTGGGATTGACTTGCCGCTTGGAGTTGATATCGCAAAATTATTCAATATAGACAAACCGTAATGCAAACTAATAAAGTCGAACGGATTGGTAGTAAGGACTATAAATGCTCTTGGAAAACACATAATACAAACTCTATTAATAAATAAATTATAGAATGTAACTAAAAGGAAAGAATCTCCTTGGGTGAAATGGATAAACTGTGAATCTCAAAAGGAAGGTGTTTGGGATATCCATGTTTCTATTAGAGCGGTTGAAGTAGGAAGACAATTTTGGACCTCAAACAACATGTTGGAATGCATTTGAGATATATAATTGAAATGACCTAATGATTTAATCAACGTTGATGAACACGATAGTCCTAGAAATGGCTACATTTTCACGTCACTTAGAGCTATTTCAAAATGTACAATGGCTACATTTCATACTCATGTAAGCAAAGATAATCTAACTCCTTGCATCTTCCTCATTATGAAAGTCTAAAACATCATACCCAAAAATTGATCCACATAAAGGTTAGCCATCCAACTATTCATATAACCTAACTTAAGAAATCACCAGCTTCATTTTATGTTATAAGTAGAAACAATCAATTGAACTATCAAACATATAAATTATAATGTACATAATCATCTAGTCACTAACCTTTAACCATCACCATATAAACTGAAGCAGTTACCCTGAATTGAACAACTTTGCGAAATTGGGAAAGCAAGTGAGGTGAAAATTAAGGTTAAAGGAAACATAGTTAATATTTTGACCAAAACTTTTTAAAAGTAACTGAAGTTAAACACATAGTAGAAATCCGAGTTGGACAAGGTCTCTCCAGCATGGCATCCATGTTAACAAAAAAAATATAAAATAATAATAATAATAATAATAATAAAAATAACGATAACCGCTTACCAAATTGGTAACATTTGAAAGATTTTAAAAATATTCATTACCTAACTTTGTAATAAAGTGAACATATTACCTAACTTTGTAAAATATGGAAAGTTTATTTCTATTATATAAACTTAAACTTATAAGAAATAATAAGGGGCAATTAATAAAACTTGAAGAGCTAAATTCAAAATAACGTTATATTCTTATTGGTTAATAAAATTTACATTTAAGCCAAAACCTAAATAAAACTATCTAATCATGATATTTATAATAAATAACCATAAACTTTATATTTGTATTTTACAACAACATTTATTGTCGTTGTTATAGTTTATAATGTTTTTATTTTGGGGATTATCAAACAAATAGATCGAACTATGATAAACCCAATTAATAAGATTTATGTCAAAACTCTTTGCGTGCGAAGGGATCTAAAGTTAGTTGGTCAATAAAATAATTGATTGCCACAAAATTATTTTCTTTTATCATACTTAAATTTCTAAGAAAATATTTTTCTTTTATTATATAAAACACTAGATAATTACGTGCATGGCGGCACCAATGTATATAGTTTTCAATAAAATCTAGTTACGTCAATTGTGTGTGGTGCACTGGTGCTATATTCTGAGTGGGCTTGGTATACGTCACATTCTACATATTTTAATGCTTCACGAGTTTTGTCGGAGGAGGTTTTATATATGGAAATGCAAGTGGCAGGCATGTAATTGTCAAGAATAGTTTTTAAATGTTTGTGTAAGTTAGTAGTATATCAGAGTGAGTGGGGTATGTGTTCGTCCTTCTTTTTTTTAAATGCGACTTTTATTTTTTGGATTAGAGTCACACTCATCAAACAGTGGGCCTCATTCGTCACATCCCGGATAATGTTTCTTAACCGGCCCACGCCTGCAGTGAGAGGATTAATAGCAGACGTCATGGAAGCCATCTGGCCTCCACACGATTATAAGTCATTTGAGATGTAATACCAAGAAAGCAGATAGAACTGGATTCGAACCTCAACAACAGTGAACTACAATTTCTCCTCTTCGTTGCCAAAATATCGGCAGATCGTGATGGATATGAGTGACTCCTTAGGTGAGTCCACCCATCTTCTTCTCACTGCTACCGCTTTGACATAAAACTTTCACCACTGCAAGTGCCACACGCGATGATATGTGTTGGTCCTTCTACTAGTATCAAAGTAAGTGCAGTGCTTGTGTTAGTTTGTAGGCTTTAGTTTATGCTTGGTTCATGTTTGGTATTATATGTATTTTTTTCTTGAATTTTTAAGTCCTTTTTTTCTTTTCTTTTTTAATTTGCTTGATTAATTAAGACGAGATTCTTTTTTTTTTATTTGTTTTTTTTGGGTTTTATAAATTTGTTGCTTATCTAAAAATATATATATATATTTTTTGTGTACAATGTACCTTTACCAGGTTTTGTAAATAAACAAGTATGACGACAGTCAAGCAGAATATCAGTCATATCATTTTGATTTTTCGATGGTTCAACAGTTAATGGTTCAAATGCAGATGGAGACCTGTTTATTATGCATATCTAATTCAGTTTTCTGCCTCATTTATTTGAGTAGTTAAATGAAATCGCTATATAATTTTTATTAAGCAAATATATAATTTTTTGCTTAGCAAATATAGTGCATGACTCATTATTACAGGTTTTAGTTATAACCCGCTTAACTTGAGATAATTTTGATAAAAATATCAACAATTATTTCCTATAGCCTATTTCAAAATTATTGTAGTTTTCTTGATATATTGAAAATCTATTTTTCACCACTTAAATGTTTTGCATTGACTATATTTTACGACATACGATTCGTGGGTGAGTTTCATGTATTCTACAAATTGAGATGTTTGCTACGTTACATCTTTTGCAATTTATTTTTTAGCAAAGTTAGATCTATTTAGTTATACATGACGAATATTCACGCAAAGCGACGATGTATAGAGGCAACTAGTTAAACTTGCAAACTTGTGGTTTTGGTGTGACCCTTACGGGTTCAACTTGTAGCGAAGAAAAAAAGTTATGGGTTAAAAACGAAAAATATAAAAGTTTGAGGATTAAACAATATCTAAATTATTAAATTAACGGTAGATGTTATTACCATTTTAATTTAAAAAAAGAAATTGAAATTTAAAACGATACTTTACGTATAACACATTACTCTTTTTTAAGTTTTTAAAGTTTTTAGAAAAACTTATTCATGCGTTATAGATAGTATAGATATGTAAAGGGTCGACAACTTGGCTAGAGAGGTGGTCAAAAATTATGTTACTAGATACACTGAATTTATAACTATAAGAAAACACAAATTATATCAACATGGATCTTGAATCTTAATTCGGATCAACTTCTTATTCAACCAAAATATCCAGGATCAATAAAGAATCGATCTTAATCGAATAACCCGTAAACATCACATGAATCACAAACAATGAACATCACACAATCCTTCCCACTGCTACTCAGGTGGAAGGCTATTGATTACTTATCAATAGTCTTTACAATATAAGAAACCTCACAATCACTCTTAAGCAATATTAGTAACAATCAGAAAGTAGTTTTTGGTTGAGAGAAGATCAACTGCAATCTTTTCTTTTAGAGAGAATGAAAACTGATCTCAAACCCTAAATAGAATGAGACAATATATAGCTTTGACTCCAGCCTTGACTTCATCTTTCGAGACATAGCACAAAGCCCCCTCCAACTATCAACAACTTTCACTTTCCACCAAACCTCAAAAGCGCTTATAGCGAGAATACAAAGTACACAACATTAGTCCCTAACAATATAATGTTTCAGAATTGAGTTATATTTTAACATTCCCCTTAACTCGAACTGAAACACATCATAAAGACCAAGTTTAGAAACCGCTTCTCATGTTGTAGCTTATCAAGCCCTTTGGTAAAATATCGACTATCGATTAATAGGCGAAGTTTTCGGTTTTAATAACTCCGACCAAAATTTTTCTCTCACAAAATGTAAATCAATTTCCAAGTGTTTTGTTCTCTCATGAAAAGCAGATTAGTTTAATTTTAATTGCACCGACTATCATAAAGCAAAGTCTTACAGTAAAAATGTTCCGGTTTAGATCTTTTAAAACTTTTAAGACCCAAACAATTTACGAAGTAGCGAGGGCCATTGCTCTATACTCACCCTCTGCACTAGACTTGGAAGGGTGTTTTGTTTTTACTTTTCCATGAAACTAATGAACCATTAAGAAACAAACAAAATCACAGAATCGATTTTCTAGTAACTACACACTTGGCGATCGCATCCACATAAGTCTCAAGATTTACAAAAGAGTTTTTAACAATATGAATTCCTCTTCCAGGAGACCCTTTAAGTATCTTAAAACCTTAAGTGCAATTTTAAGATGAGACTTAAGTGGCTTATGCATGAACCGACTCAAACAATGTACAACATATGATATATCGGGTCTAGTATGTGTTAAGTAAATCAATTTTCCAATAAGTTTTGATACTCGATTATATTATCCAAAAGCAGGATCGGTAGTAGTAGGTTCATTAGTAATAGAAACACTTTGTTCTAAAGGAAAAGCGATGGCTTACAAGCGATAAACCAAACTCGAGAAAAGAAGATCTAAACAATATTTTCTTTGAGTTAAACATAAACCCTTATCGGTTCAATTACTTCAATACCCAAAAAATACTTAAGTTTTCCTAAATCCTTAATTTGGAATTTAGACTTAAGAAATTCTTTAAAACTTTCAATCTCGGCCAGTTATTACCGGTAACAATAATGTCATCAACATACACAAGTAAAGCAACAATATTACAGATCATCATTTTGACAAACAAGGAATAGTCACTCTTACTCTGTATGAACCCATTTTCAAGCAAAGCGGTTAACAGCATTCCAACGCTGGTGCTTGTTTCAACCCATACAAAGACTTTTAAGTCTACAAACTCTTTATCATTAACATCAAAAACCATCGAGCAAAGACATATAGAGCAGTTTCATGTAGATCACCATAAAGAAAGGCATTATTGATATCAAGTCGAAATATAGGCCAACTTTGTTGAACAACTAAGTTAATAAGACATCTAACGGTGACAATCTTCACAATTGAGAAAGTTTCATCAAAGTCAACCCCTTCCTTTTGACTATAGCCCTTAGCTACAAGTCTAGCTTTATATCTATCTACCTCACCATTGGATTTATATTTAATCTTAAAAACCCACTTACAACCTATAGCTTTTCTGCCTTCAGGTAATTTAACAATTTCAAAAGTGTCATTTCTATACAAAGCTTCCATCTCATTATTCATTGCATCTACCGGTCTTTGATACATACAAGCCTCCCAATAATTTTAGGCTCAAAACTTTTATTCAATTCAATAACAAAGCATAAAGTATCTTTTTAGTTTAGCATAAGTCAAATTTTCAAGACCAAATTTAACTTTGAATCAACAATATAGTCATTGTATTTATTAGGAAAATTTGAAGTTCTACCAGTCCTTCTTAACACAGTTTGACCATTATTATGTAAGCCATCATCTGCTGCTTGTTCAGGAGAGGGACTATAATCACCCTCAGAAGCACTCACATCAGCTGGTGTTGCAGCCATCTCATTAACACTGGCAGCCTCATTGGAACCAAGAGAATGCCCCAAATCATCCTCTCTTTGGTCAATTGTTGGGCCATCCAAGTGTTGAGAGTTCTTGCCATCACCCAACCGATGATCATTTTGATTTATATTACCCATAGGGTACCATTTAGCTTATTATCATCATTAGGTGTGCGAGAATCTTCACTAGTAATTTCATCAAAGAAATTAACATGGTTTAGATTCTTCTTGAGAGGGTCGGGGCGCAGAAGAATTTTTAATCTTGAAAGGAAATACTTTTCAAAAACTTTACATCTCTAGAAAAGATAAAGCGGTTCCTTTCAAGACTATAAAGCTTGTAACCTTTTGAAAATTAGAATACCCAACAAAACACATTTTACGCTCTACTACTAAACTTATCATGACCGGTAAGACGAGTAAAACATAAGCAACCAAACATTCTTAAGTGTTTTAAACCAGTTTTCTTTTAAAGATAAGATTAAAGGAGACTTTCCATTTAGCATGAGGAAGGCAATCTGTTAATCAAATAAGTGGCGATTAGAATGCATTGCACCACAAAAGCAGGCAATCCCCACGAAACATAAGGGATCTAGCAACATTTAAAAGATGCCTATGTTTCCTCTCTACAACTCCATTTTGTTGAGGAGTATAAGCACAAGAAGTTTGATGCACAATACCATTATTTTCACAAAATTTGTTAAACTGATTATTAACAAACTCAGTGCCATTATCAATTCTAAAAACTTTAACACTCTTCTCAAATTGTGTCTTAATTAGATTATAAAAGATTTGAATGCAATCAAACACTTCATGCTTATACTTAAGCGATAAACCCAAACGATACAGGTGAAATCATCAACAATAGTTAGAAAAATCACATCCTTCTTTACTTTTAACTCTATAAGGACCCCATGATCAAGATGAACAATATCACCAAGACTTATGGTTTTATGGTCACTTAAAGGAAAAGGTTCTCTAGTTTGTTTAGCCTTTTAGCGTACATCACAAGGCTCAATTTCGATTCATTTTCAAAAGATTTCACCTTTTAAAAGCAGACAAGACCTTATCGGAAGGATGACCAAGCCCGCCATGCCACAAGTTTTTGTCAAATTACGGTGGGGATAGAATTCTTAAATTCTAGGTCGAGACCTTGATTTCCATCAAAGTAATACAATCCATCCTTTTGTTTACCAATCCTCAGCACACTCATCCCCTCAAATCTCGGGGTAAAACATAACATCAGAACTCATCAAAAGCAACAACAAACTTGCATCTCTAGCCACTTTATGAGCAGACATTAAACTAACACAATATTGCGGAACAACAAGCACATCATATAAAGTTAAATGTTTAGTTAGAATCATATTTCCAACCTTAGTGATTAAGGCCTCGGTCCCATTGGGATGAGTAACCTTAATTCAAGTTTGGAAATATCAATCACATTAACTAAGCATTTATCGATATGTAAGATGTCGATTAGCACTTAATCAACAATAAACCAATTACAACAAGTGCAGTCTAAACTTCTTGTTATTACGAGAAAAATCTTTTAAAGTTTTGATTAAAGAACTTGCTATTATTTAAAATAATACACGCCATATTGGCATGTAACGCCCGACCCGCAAGGGTAAAGGAATCACAAGTAATGGTGTCATATCAAAGCAAAACATTCATAACCAAAAGAAATTCTTAACATAAATGCGGAAAATAATCCAAGTCAAATGACTTCAATACATAGGTCCCAGTGAGCGTAATAAACGTCAACATAATATCCGAAATAAATAAGTCTAAATGGCATCATAAGAAATCAAAGCTAAAATCTCTAAGGTAAGTCCACTCAAGCACTCATCCCAAAGCAACCCGACTTCGATGCTTAGATACACCGCGGAAGAAAAGAAAAGTCGGTGAGCTTCAAAAGCCGGTGAGCAGATATGAAAACAAAAGCGAATACTAGCGATAACGGATACGAAATAAAGTGAATGAGCAATAGCAAAATCATAATCATTTTCAAAGCATAAATCATAATTTCAAATGAAGTTTATAGTCAACTACCACGAGCCCGAACTTAAATCGGATCATATTCACATAAGGCAACATTTTGTAGGGAGACCTACGAGTTATGAAGGGCGTGCGCGCACGCGACATCAATCATCGAGATAACATATAACGGATAACATATAACGGATCTAGGATGCATCCATCGCCCCTTCCTACATATTCACAAATATGCTTCACCATCGAGACGTGGCGAACATCACTCTCGCCTAGAGTCATATCGAGGTGCATCAACGATACGGACATGGAACCCCATGACTAGTTAAATATTTGGCTCGGGTGTCAAACTATCTTAGGTCAAATCGAGAATGTCATAAGCGACACGGATCATATTTATCGAAAATCATTCATGTTTCCAAAATCATAGTTTTCATATCAAATAGTTCAAAATCGGATGTTTCATAATTGAAATCGAGTTCGGATAAGCAATAGCTCAAACAAATCGATTGGGATTCATAGCAAAGGCTTAGGAAAACCTAATCTGAAAGAAAACATTAAGAGAAACCTTCTTGAAAGGTCGAATATCATACCTT
The DNA here is from genome assembly GCA_022545495.1 of Chrysanthemum lavandulifolium. Lineage (NCBI taxonomy): Eukaryota > Viridiplantae > Streptophyta > Magnoliopsida > Asterales > Asteraceae > Chrysanthemum > Chrysanthemum lavandulifolium. The sequence goes on from CM040240.1 coordinate 108,864,605, forward strand.
ATTCCAACATAAAGATCGAAAAGCGAAAAGGCGAAAAGCAAAGGATTACTCCTCTTCACGGAACCTATAGACATTAGCAGTGCGTCCAAGTTATTTATGATTCCATAATCGTCAAAATGATCTTTTAATATTTGGTGTTCATAATTAGTAATCTTCATACTTTAGGGTTTTATTAATGAGTCTTAAGTATTTTATAATTAATATTGTAGATTAGGGTTCGTTATGTCATTTATTAAAGTCCATCTTTAAATGTGAAAAATAGTTTTATAAGTCATAACTCACACACGAAATAACACTTACTATATTTAGCTCAAACCTAATCGACTCTCATTTACGTTCTAGGGTTTTCTTATTCTTTAATACTCATTAATATGCATTTACTTTACATGTTACGTCTTAATGACTCGTTATTTAACCTAATCGTAATTTATAACCTTCTTTACTTTTACACTTTATCATGCACGTTTATGATTTCATGTGACCATAAGTTATTAGGGTTTAGTATACTTTATCGCTTTACATATTAAACTAGAGTTTATGTTTACGTAACCCTTACTCATTTATTACACGTCCAAAACTCTTGTATACATATTCGGTTCACTAGGGTTTCGGCTAGCATGTTTTACTCAAGACCTAGCTCATCTAAACATGGTATATAATCAAGTTATAATGTTTTAAACTCCATTCGAAAGTCATGCATGCCTCGGTCCAAACTCATGCATGTTTCGGCTAACAACTCAACATATACATGACCCGATTCAATATTACTTATCACGTTACGTTCCTTATTAAATACAAGTTAAATGGATTAGGGTTTCCTTGTCTCTCGGGTTACACCTCTCGGCCACAAACAAAAAGAACAAAAACGCGACTAAACAAAGTATATCTTGACATATGCATGCAAGGTACGTTAAAGGAAGATGAATAAACGTTATACCTTAGCTCGTTGAAGCAAAATCTCAACACCAATGGTGTTATAGGTCTCGGCCGAGCAAGAAGAAAGAAAAGGAGAGGCAAAGCAAAACTAGGGTTTCAATTTAATGAATATGTGATGTATTTATAGTAGTAGCAATTTGTTTAGGTTTAGGAAAGGTTGGGTTTGGGTTGGCTTGGGTCCAACCGGTCACAAACAAACACCCTTTGGGCTTGACCCCTTGGCTCCACGAACACAAACCAACACCCTTTGGGCTTCGGTTTGGCGCAAAACAAAAGAAAAAAAGCGAGTCCATTAAACAAATGAGCAGCCCAACTTATTAGCGAAACATTTACGTCCTTCGTCGTACCAAAGAACCTCACGAAAATATATTCGTTAAGTTTTGTTTATTAGGTTTTTAATTTAGCACTTTATTATAAGCGTATTTCGTATTTTATTATTCTTGATTCCAAGGGTATTTTAGTCTTTATATAGGTTTTAGATTTTGGGTTTTACAACTCTTCCCTCTAAAAAAAATTTTAGTCTCGAAAATTGAAATAAACGGAAAGCAGCGAGAGCGAAATGAGAACATACCGAACTATTCAAAGAAATGAGGATAACTAGCTCGCATCGACTCTTGGTCTCCCAGTAGCCTCACGCTCGGGTGATTTTCCAAAGAATCTTAACGAGCGGAATAACTTTACTTCTCATGACTCTTTCTTGTCTTTCCAAAATAGCTTACGGTTCTTGAGGCAAAGACATATCGGATCGAATCGATCAAGCGGATACGAAACAGCGTGTAATGGATGATAATTGTATCCTCTTGGGAGAGATACATGGAACACATCATGAACATGCGATAAGCGGGCGGAAGTGCTAATCGATCTGAAACTTCTCTATCGTTCGAATTTCAAAGCGGACCAATAAATCGAGGACTAAGCTTGCCCTTGATTCCAAAGCGTTTCACACCTCTAAGCGGCGAGACCTTCAAAACACACGATCACCAACTCGAAACTCTAAATCACGGCGATGCTTGTCGGCATAACTTTTCGGCGAGACCTAGCCTCCTTCAACCTTTCTCTAGCAATGACCACTTTCTCATTAGTGATCTCAATCATTTCGGACCTTCAATTAGGCGTTCACCTACTTCATCCCAACAAGTAGGTGATCTACATTCCTTCCATAAAGAAGTTCAAGCGGTCTTTGCCTTAATGCTAGCATGCCAAGCTGTTGTTGTATGCAAACTCTACCAAACACAAATATTCATCGGTGCCGGTCCATTCCAAAGCACAAGCCCTTAGCATGTCCTCTAAGGTGCGAATAGTCCTCTCGATGACCATCTGTTTGAGGATGAAATGCCGTACTAAAATTAAGTCGAGTACCCCAAGCTTTTGCAAACCCTTCCGAAGCTTGAAGTAAAACGCGGATCCCTATCTCGACACAATAGCCGTCGGAGTACCATGAAGTCTAACTATCTCTTCTTTGAAAAATCTCGCCAATCTACCAATACCATAATCCTTCCTAATTGGTAAGAAATGAGCTAATTTGGTTAGTCGATCAACAACCACCCAAATCGCATCATGCTTCTTCTTAGTAAGAGGTAGTCCACCACAAAATCCATAGATATCTTATCCCACTTCCATGTCGGAATATCCAATGGTTGTAACGATCCACTAGCTCTTTGATGTTCGATCTTCACTTGCGACAAATCATACACTTCGACACAAACGTTGCTACATCTTGCTTCATGCCGTTCCACGAAATCTTGTTTCAAATCCCTATACATCTTGGTAGAACCGGGATGAATAGTGAAAGGAGAACTATGAGCTTGGTCATAACTTTCTCACGAAGTACACGATCATTGGGAGCATAAAGCCTATCTTCATACCATACGATTCCGTCGTTATCAACCTTAAACTCCGTCTGCTTACCTTCTTCAACATTACGAGCTACGACCCACTCGCGTCATCTTCTGAGCTTCCTTAATTTGCGGTATAAGGTTCGACTCCACCTTCATACTAGCCCAATATCCACCAAAACCTCGTCGCACAACTCAACATCCAAGCGTTCTAAGTCACGAATGATCCTAGGCTCAATCTCAATATTTGCAATCATACGATTTCCAGGCTAAGTCGTCGGCAACTTCATTAGCCTTACCGGGATGGTCTTGAATGTTAGTGTCATAATCCTTAAGAAGTTCTAACCATCTTCTTTGTCTCATATTGAGTTCCTTTTGGTGAAAATATACTTGAGACTCTTATGGTCGGTGAAAATATCACACGTCTCTCCATACAAGTAATGTCTCCGGATCTTCAACGCGAACACCACAATGCTAACTCAAGGTCATGAGTTGGGTAATTCTCCTCATAAGGTTTCGGTTGTCTTGAGCGTAAGCTATCACCTTACCATGTTGCATCAAGACACATCCCAATCCTTTCTTAGATGCATCGCTATAGATTTGATATCCTCCGAGAACCGGATGGAAGAGTCAAAATAGGGCGAAACTAACCTCCGTTTCAACTCTTCAAAACTCTTTTCTCTTTCATCCGTCCACACAAACTTTTCACCTTTCCTCATCAATTGGGTTAATGGCAAAGCTAAGCGAGAAAACCTTCAACAAAGCGTCGATAGTATCCGGCAAGTCCTAGAAAACTCGACCTCGATCCTTTATCGTGAGGTCTTGGCCACTTAGTGATAGCCTCAACCTTAGAGCGGATCCATGGTTATACCATCGGTGATACGATATGACCAAGGAAAGCGACTTGTCCTAACCAAAATTCACACTTGAGAACTTGGCGTACAACTTCTTCTTCCTCGGAATCTCCAACACTATCCGGAGATGTTGCTCATGCTCTTCTTGGACTTAGAGTAAACCAAAATGTCGTCGATGAAAACAATAACGAACTTATCGAGAACTCATGGAAAACACGATTCATCGGTCCATAAACACAAAGCGGGCGCATTCGTCAAACCAAAAGGCATAACGAGAAACTCATAATGACCATATCCGTGCGAAACGCGGTCTTAGGAACATCTTGCTCCTTCACGTAGTTGATGATAACCGGACCTCGGATCAATCTTAGAAAAGAACTTAGCTCCTTGTAGTTGATCAAACAAATCATCTATGCGTGGAAGAGGATAACGGTTCCGAATAATGTCTGGTTGAGTTCACGGTGAGTCGATACATAGCGCATACTTCCATCCTTCTTCTTCACAAACAAGAGCAGTGCACCCATGGAGAAACACTAGGTCGAATGAATCCATTATCTATCATCTCTTGCATTTGTTCCTTCAACTCCTTGATTCTACAGTGTCATACGATACGGAGCTTTTGAAATCGGTTTAGCACCGGGAATCAACTCAATGCTAAACTCAACTTCTCTAGGCGGAGGAAGTCCGGGGAGTTCATCGGGAAAACGTCGGTGAATTCACAAACAACGGAAAGGTTTTCAATGTTAGGACTCTCCAAAGATATGTCCCTAACGGATGCGGAAAACCTTGACACCCATGAGCAATCATGGTTCGTGCCTTCATAGCGAAATGAACTTATGATTTGAGTGGTTTAGAACCATAATAAGCAATTTAGGATGTTTCGTCTCCAAAGATCACGGTTCTAGCATAGCGATCAATGGAAGCTCTATGATAAGCCAACCAATCCATGCCTAGAATGATATCAAAGTCGACCATATCGAGAGGATACGGATGTGCGGGCGAATCGATCATCAAAACGAAGAGGACATAGCGTGTTTATGATCAATGATCATGTGACTTTTCATAGGCGTAGATATCGATAAGTGATTTGTTAGTGGTTGTGGCTTCATATTAAGTTTCTTAGCACATGTGATGGATATGATGGAGTGTGTGGCGGTGTCAAATAAAGCGAAGAGAATAATCATCAATGAAAAGAGTTCCGTAATGGTACACAAGTATGCTCACTTTGATTCCGAGTAGTAGCATAGACACGTCCGGTGGTAGGTGGCGGCTTGGTATAGTTTCGAGAATCGCGGGTTCCTCTTAGGGCAATCCTTGATCTTGTGAGTAGTGGAACCACAAGAGAAACATCCACGGTGGCTTTGAAACACGGTCCGGATGAGCCTTTCCACAAGTAAATGCAGAGATAGGTGGGGAGGCAAAACTTGGTTGTCCTTCTTGACGGAAGATCTGAAGCACGACCACGATTCGATCCTCGAGTCGGTGATCTTTGTTATGTAGTTATTGTTACCTTGATTACGGCGATCATTTCCATTCTTACCGGCTCTCTATATCGACCCCTCGCCTCGGGCGCTAGAGTCCACATTCCTTCTGGTGACCCGTGATCATAGCCCTTGTCCATTTGTCCTTTGAATCATAACTCCCGCGGTATTTCCTTATACTCATTACTTTGAGTCCTACCTTGAATCCGATCACCATCACGATTACGCTTGTTGTAACTCGAACCCTCATGAAAGATCTCAATGTTACGAGTTGCATCATTGCGGCCGACACATCCTCATAGTCGATGTTAGCGGTCGGTCCAACACCCACTTCTTGGTCCCCATTTGAAATGCTTAGCTTGGCGCTACCATCTCCGACAATCGCTCCAACAAAGCTTACCAACCTCATAAACCTACTCATGTACTCATTGGGTTCTCATGATCAAGCGGTAGATCGCTGATAATCCTCTCATACCTTTCTTTGTTCGACATCGTGGAAGTAACGGTTATAGAAGATAGTCCAAACTCCGCCCAAGTACAAGTGTGACGGAAAGCATCTCCTCCTCGTGCTTGTTTCAATGCTTTCCACCAATTTAAAGCATCACCTTCCAACTTAAGCGCACCCAAACGAGTCTTAAACTCGTCTCCACAACCAATACCTCAAGCGACTTCTCAACATGGTGATCAGGTCCTCGACTTCATGGGAGTAGCGGCGGTGCTAAAGAAAGAGGCTTGACTTCAAAGCGCTCGAGCCAAGTGTGAATGCACGTGGGTTGATTTCCTCCACCACTACCGAAGCACCATTACGATTACGGATGTTGTTGATCACTGTTCCATCATCTCGGTGTAGTCAAACCGGGGAAAAGAGAGTTGAGAGCATTATGATCGCATCATCCATGTTAGCGACATCATCGTCTCCATCCGCGCCACCGGTGAGTACGAGTTGAACCATCTAGCGATATTCAAGCGATTAGCAAAATGAACAAAGATGAGATACGAAATGGAAGTTCGCGAAGGAAACCTAAGTCTACCCAATCCTCACGGTCAAATCTTAATTCTAAGGGATAACTTAAGGTTCTTATGTTCACGAGTCCGACTACAAGTCGTAAACACAGGCTCGATACCATAAATTATAACGCCCGACCCGCCAAGGGTAAAGGAATCACAAGTAATGGTGTCATATCAAAGCAAAACATTCATAACCAAAAGAAATTCTTAACATAAATGCGGAAAATAATCCAAGTCAAATGACTTCAATACATAGGTCCCAGCGGAAACGTACTAAACGTCAACATAATATCCGAAATAATGAAGTCTAAATGGCATCATAAGAAATCAAAGCTAAAATCTCTAAGGTAAGTCCACTCAAGCACTCATCCCAAAGCAACCCGACTTCGATGCTTAGATACCGCGGAAGAAAAGAAAAGTGCGGTGAGCTTCAAAAGCCCAGTGAGCAGATATGAAAACAAAGCGAATACTAAGCGATAACGGATACGAAATAAAGTGAATGAGCAATAGCAAAATCATAATCATTTTCAAAGCATAAATCATAATTTCAAAAGAAGTTTATAGTCAACTACCACGAGCCCGAACTTAAATCGGATCATATTCATATTCACATAAGGCAACATTTTGTAGGGAGACCTACGAGTTATGAAGGGCGTGCAGCGCACGCAAAGCATCAATCATCGAGATAACATATAACGATAACATATAACGGATCTAGGATGCATCCATCGCCCTTCCTACATATTCACAAATATGCTTCACCATCGAGACGTGGCGAACATCACTCTCGCCTAGAGTCATATCGAGGTGCATCAACGTCTGGACATGGAACCCCATGACTAGTTAAATATTTGGCTCGGGTGTCAAACTATCTTAGGTCAAATCGAATGTCATAACCGACGGATCATATTTATCGAAAAATCATTCATGTTTCCAAAATCATAGTTTTCATATCAAATAGTTCAAAATCGGATGTTTCATAATTCGAAATCGGAGTTCGGATAAGCAATAGCTCAAACAAATCGATTTGGGATTCATAGCAAAGGCTTAGGAAAACCTGTCTGAAAGAAAACATTAAGAGAAACCTTTCTTGAAAGGTCGAATATCATACCTTATTCCAGCATAAAGATCGAAAAGCGAGAAGGCGAAAAGCAAAGGATTACTCCTCTTCACGGAACCTATAGACATTAGCGGTCGTCCAGTTATTTATGATTCCATAATCGTCAAAATGATCTTTTAATATTTGGTGTTCATAATTAGTAATCTTCATACTTTAGGGTTTTATTAATGAGTCTTAAGTATTTTATAATTAATATTGTAGATTAGGGTTCGTTATGTCATTTATTAAAGTCCATCTTTAAATGTGAAAAATAGTTTTATAAGTCATAACTCACACACGAAATAACACTTACTATATTTAGCTCAAACCTAATCGACTCTCATTTACGTTCTAGGGTTTTCTTATTCTTTAATACTCATTAATATGCATTTACTTTACATGTTACGTCTTAATGACTCGTTATTTAACCTAATCGTAATTTATAACCTTCTTTACTTTTACACTTTATCATGCACGTTTATGATTTCATGTGACCATAAGTTATTAGGGTTTAGTATACTTCATACGCTTTACATATTAAACTAGAGTTTATGTTTACGTAACCCTTACTCATTTATTACACGTCCAAAACTCTTGTATACATATTCGGTTCACTAGGGTTTTCGGCTAGCATGTTTTACTCAAGACCTAGCTCATCTAAACATGGTATATAATCAAGTTATAATGTTTTAAACTCCATTCGAAAGTCATGCATGCCTCGGTCCAAACTCATGCATGTTTCGGCCTAACTTAGCTCAACATATACATGACCCGATTCAATATTACTTATCACGTTACACGTTCCTTATTAAATACAAGTTAAATGGATTAGGGTTTCCTTGTCTCTCGGTTTACACCTCTCGGCCACAAACAAAAAGAACAAAAACGCGACTAAACAAAGTATATCTTGACATATGCATGCAAGGTACGTTAAAGGAAGATGAATAAGCGTTATACCTTAGCTCGTTGAAGCAAAATCTCAACACCAATGGTGTTATAGGTCTCGGCCGAGCAAGAAGAAAGAAAAGGAGAGCAAAGCAAAACTAGGGTTTCAATTTAATGAATATGTGATGTATTTATAGTAGTAGCAATTTGTTTAGGTTTAGGAAAGGTTGGATTTGGGTTGGCTTGGGTCCAACGGTCACAAACAAACACCCTTTGGGCTTGACCCTTAGCTCACACGAACACAAACCAACACCCCTTTGGGCTTCGGTTTGGCGCAAAACAAAAGAAAAGAAAGCGAGTCCATTAAACAAATGAGCAGGCGTGAACTTATTAGCGAAACATTTCGTCCTTCGTCGTACCAAAGAACCTCACGAAAATATATTCGTTAAGTTTTGTTTATTAGGTTTTAATTTACACTTTATTATAAGCGTATTTCGTATTTTATTATTCTTGATTCCAAGGGTATTTTAGTCTTTATATAGGTTTTAGATTTTCGGGTTTTACATGGCATGTACTCCTTTTCATTTCATCAACATTTTTAGAGTTTTCTTTAATCAATGAAATCGGTTTTAAATTCATCGAAAAAGTAGAAGTGGAACTAGAGCCAATGTTATTATTATTTATAAACCTCTTGTTAAAGTTCGAGCACCACGACTATTATAACCAAGATACTATTCTTTTTATTCTTTCCAAAATCAATAGGTACCCAATGAGTTTAAAGCATCTATCGGTGATGTCCATTAAAACCACAATGTTCACAAACAAACATACACAAACAAACATAGGACCACCAAATAGTCCTCCTATTATCACTAGACCTAGTGGTATTATTTGGCCCAGAGTAACCACCGGAGGATGGGGCCTCGAGAGTTAACTCTATGGGCACATTGGAGTTAAACACGGTGGTCCGAGACTTGTTAGAAGTCCCACCAACCGAACCGGTAACCACGCACCTGGGACTCCTCACTAGAGATAATGACAAAAGCCCTTTCACATCGGTGAGGGATCTCTATATAACACATTACTTATTGCATATAAGAATCATCCAAGCCATTAAAATTGCATAAGTTTCATTAGCGATTATGTTTTTAAAATCATCGGTGACATGACAAGTGCACCTAGGCAATGAACTAGAGCATCAAATTATTTCCACAAAGTGCTCAGTTTATTAAAATATTCAGCAATAGAACAACCATTTTGAGACAAAGAATTGATTTTATGATGCAGATTAAAAGTAACTGAACCATCAACTCTATCAAAAGTTTCTTTTAATTCATTCCACACATCAGAAGCCCTTTTTGAAAAAATTTGACCCAAGAACAACTCTTCTGATATGGAATTCAAAATCCATCCCAATACAACAACATTAACCACGTCCCATTGTTTCCTAAAACTTCATCAACATGTGATCTAGTGTAAGTACCATCTATAAATCCAGTTTTATTTCTGCCTTCAAGAGCCAATAACATAGCACATGACCACACATTATAATTTTCAGTCCCTTTTAGTTTAATAGAAACAACAGTCAAGGTAGCAGAATCATTAGGATGCAAGTGAAGAGGATGACTAAGATCCAACTTACTAATTAAAGTAACTGGCTCATCATCAGCCTCAAATTCATCATCAGTATAACCATGAAGAGACATAATTGAACAAATATAGACAAACACACAAGAAAGATCAAGAAAGAAGTTCCCAGGCTTCCTTGCCACTCAAGGTGGTAGGTCGAGGTAGATCATCATGAGTGTGTAAATACTCATCATTTTTGTCAATCTGAGCTAAAACATTTAAAATGCTCAAATGCATCAAAATCTTGAAAATATCTCATAATTGCATTTTATATGTTTGGATGCAAAATGTTTAAAATCGGATGAAAAATGAGCTAAGTTTGCATAATTGGCGTTTAGGTCCGAGTTTCAAAATTGTCAAAAATAGTCCACGAGCACTTATTTCAAAAGAAAAATCACCAAAGGTCCTTTTAAAATCATAAGTTGTCAAAATTAGTCCTTTGGTGAAAAATGTCAAAAGTTTTGAGAAATTACAAGTTTGGTCCTTCAAGTTTCAAAAATTGGCAAAAATAGTCCTTGGAATTTTAAAAATATCTTTTATGGTCCTTGTAATATTGAAACTTGGCAAAAGTGACCCTTGATACAACTTTGCAAAATTGGCAGATTTGGTCCTTGGTTTTTGTGAAATTGCAAGATTGGTCCTTGTTATTTAATACAAGCCTTGAACCTTCCTTGGACCTGTGACCCCCTACCAAACCCTTTGACCCCCTTTTGTGACCCCCTGTCCTATTATATACCCGGTCAAACATGGTCAAACATACACCCCCTTTTCCCTCCATTTTCTTAACTCCCGCCATGCTCTCTGCAACTCTTGAGACCTCTCCTCCTCCGCATCACCAAGCCGCACCCTTATCACTCCACCTCCACCAAACAACAAAAACATTTAATGCTTTCCCCCACACTCAAACTCGTCCCGGTTGCAATATCACAATTTCCGCCAAAACTCATCAATGGCCAATATTGTCTCAAGTGATCCAAAGGCCAAGATTAAAGGTGGGAAAAGCTCGAGAGCAAGTGGAAAGAACTTTTGCTATAAAAGGAGGAAGAAGAGAGAGAGAGAGTAGTAGTTTTGGTTTTAGTTTTCTTGCATGTCGTTTTCATTTTAGTGTCTTAATTAGTTTTCTCAATTGTAATCCTAAGCTTAGACCCGTTTTAATTCTTGTGATTTTATTGTTTTATTAGTGTAACTTTAATTTCAATATTGTATTTTCGGATAATCAATGCAGTTCAATTTTACTTTAAAGTCCATTGTAATTTGAGATTTGGTTAACCTAGCTCTAAATCATCATTTGCTACTAAAGTTGTTGTTTAAAACTACAAAAGCTTGCTTAAGCTTACGTGAGTTTATTAGTTCTCGGATAAATCTTAAACTTGAGTTTTACAAAAGTCAACATAAGTCACCAAAAGTCAAATTCGAAGTCAAAGTGGTTTTGGTTACATCCCAGTTTCTTGTGTTTACAAGTTCGGTTTGATGTTAAAATTTTACATCAATTCGGTTTAGGCCTAAACTCATCTCAGTTTCATGAAAAATTGTTTGTAGTCACTTTGAAGGAGTGTTTGGTATGCACTTAGTTTTGGGTCATAAACCATTTCTACCCACCTTGACCTGTAAGGGTCAAAGTACTCTCAAAATTGTACTTAGTTTGTGATGGATAGAAATTGCCTCAACTGTCTTCGCAAAAGTTTGGATAAAAAATTTTCTTGGTCTTTCTATCCTTCTACATTCACAAAGCTCAGCAGCCCAAAGCATACTTTCCCTAGCTTATTTATAAGCTGTTGAAGGGTATAAGTTAATCTCCATTTGGTCTTTTTAGGAAGCCTATCATGCTAACTTTATGGTTTCAGTTTGTTAATTGCTTGGGAAGCTCTTCTTTTGGCTTAAAAATAAGCTACAGCAGACACCAACACAAAGATGCAAGATCTTTGTTCATAAAATTGCCCACAAGCTTATTGCGAAATTTCATACACTAGATAGTGGGGCAAAGTGAGAGGCAGTGGGTTGACTTCATGTTCGAAGAAGCTCGGAGGTGTTTCATTCTCTAGCTTAGTCGGAAGGAGCTCCAAACAGTCCCTTAGTGCTGCTTTACAAACAACTTCCACGAGTAGCTAAGTTCTTTTCTTAAGTGCTTATATAAGTCTCATTTAGCTTATTTAGTTTTTTAGTGCTAAACAATGATCAATAGAGTATATTAGATCATTGTTATTGTTAATCGATTGCTTATTGTAGGATGTAGTGCTAATTGGTCATTTGTAGGATTATGATCTCACACTAGCTTAGGATTCCCAAAGGCGATTAGTGTTCCTTTTGAGCTTATCCACAGGTGCTCTAGCTTATTTTATCCTCTATGAAGTGTTTTAGCTTATTGTTCCATACCTAAACTTTTCATCCAGTTAGGCTTATTACATGCCTATAATCATCATTAGGAAGTTTGGTGGTAGCTTATTGTGATCTCAAGTTTAAAAGGGTATTTGATCTTTCGGTCCAAATGCATGGTCAATAAGTCGTTCAAACGACTTATTGAAAGGTTTTGGAAAGTTGAGTTTTACAAAAGTTCTTTATTTTGATCTTAACTTGATTGCCAAAAGAAAATTTCCAAAATAAAAAAATAAAGAGCAAAAAGGGTGGGAGGCGGGGCTCGAACACGAGACCTCCCAACCTTTGAGAGTGATATAGGTGTACACAGTATGCCATTCGCCGTTGGGTCTTTCTTGGTTTTAGTTTGCATGATTAAATATATAAGGTAGTTTGCTAGGTTATAGCTTATTAGCTTATTCGACTTTTAGCGACTTATTTGTAGAAGCTTTTACATGTTTTGTATTTTCCTAGCCTTGTATTGATATAAAGTATTTTATAAAAGTTTGAATTTTACAATAGTTTTAGTATTTTAATCATTTAATTAGTCTAAAATAGTATTTAATTCATAATAAAAATATAAAAGTCAAAAAATATAAATCTTTTTCTAAAATTTTCTTTTGTCATATAGTAAGTAAGAAAATTGTTTTTACACTCGTGGGACTTTTATTTCACAAATTTTACGTTTTACTTATGACTCACAGAATTTTACACATAACGTGCGTTTTCATTCTAGGTCACATTTTTAGGTAATTTAGGTTTACGTTTTAATTAAAATAGTTTATTTAAGTTATTTTGTTTTATAAATCAAGAAACATCATTTTAAAAATAGTGATAGCGTTTAATTAATATAATTTATCTTTTTAATTTTTTTTAATTTGCATTTAAGCCCCTGTAATTTATAATCTTTTTCTTTAGGTATAATCAATCATAACCGTTTTCCCGTTCAAATTCTCCCGATCACTATTCGTTTGATTATTCATCGCACAGTTCGTTGGGACTTAACGACACAGGGAAACACTACTCCTCTTGATCTTCATTGCATTGGTTTCGGTCGTCGGCTTTTATTACGGTTGATCATTCACAGTGGTCAACTTGTGATAAAACCGACGGTTTAGCACCGATCAAATTTTAAGCGCCATTCTTGGGGTGTGCTAATTATCTTACGTTTAGCAGTTAGTGATTTGAATGTTCACTCCTTGTTTATACCATCTATATGTTTATATTTTCTTATAAAATCCAAAATCCAAAACATCTTCTTTCTTATTTTTGCAAAATGTTTATCAAAAACCCAAAATATTCATCTTTACCATCTTACCCTTTTTGATTCTTTATCTCTTTACCCTCTATCCATTTGATTCTAACCTTCTATTCTCATGGAATCTCTCGACTACTGACAATTACGGAGCGAAGTTGAAAAACTTGATACTTTATAACAAATGTCACACCCCAATTACATGCTTTTGCGGTGAATGGAATTCACGGGATTGTTGTCATAGCATCACAATCACGATTATATTGAGCGACCTAAAGTGCCGTTTGAAAAGAACATCGTTTGATTTAATAAAACAATCGAGTTTACAAAGTATAGGTCCCAAATAAAATCAACTTGTGCGGAAATAAGTTTGTTACAATTCAAGCGATGTTTTAAAGTGTATAAATCCCATGTGAGGCGCGTCGTCACCGCGACTCTATGATATGTCCACATGCATGCCATGAAGTGAATGCCTTAGTTACACGAAAATACATCGCTAAAAGTGTCAACACAATGGTTGAGTGAGTTCATAGAGTTTATGTAAATGTTAATCGACTACCACAAGTATAAATTATGTATGACAATGATGTCACAAAATGATGTTACAATTGCTTAAGCACATGACACGAAGCTCGTGATGTTCGCTAGCAGTGTTTTGCCAAACAACTCAAATAATGATTATGAAATGAAATGCATCCGTCCGGTTGGAATCCGCCAACCGGATGGAGGTGTCATCGATAGATCTATCCACTCACCCACGCTTCTATGAAATTAACGGTCCATGTTTATGAAATGGGGACATTTAGCGGCAATGAGGTAACTTAAGCAATATAATGAATTTGATATACTTGGTAGCGTAATAAAATGGTGTGCAATGTATTCTCCCGTGGGTTTGAAATAAAGTAAAACTTGAATAAATCGGGCTATGAAAACTACATGTTGCAATGATTATGATGACAAAGTGGATACACCGAAATGTAGCGTGATTCTCGGCCGACCTATTATGAATGATATGATATGTAATAAGTCATGATGTAATGTTATGCATGCAATTCGGATGATATTTATACCACTTATGAATTTTTGAAACAATACTTCTCGTCGAAAATATAATCCTTTAACGTCTTGACCATTTTAAATTACTTCACATGTATTTACGTTGAAATGATATCCGGCGATAATCATTTGGTGATTTATTAAGAGAATATAACTTTTAGTCGTAAAATAATGTCATTGATATTTCCATGAAAGTGACAAAAGCGGCCTCTAAAAGCTAGTCGTAAAATGGTGCACGTCGGCGTTGGAAACAAACTCAACGGTTTTGGGAAACTCGTATGATAATCTCGAAGTTTTAGCATTTAAGTTTTCGTCCTAGAGGTCTCGTACATAAAGAAAATTAGAGGTTAAGTATGGTACTTTTAGTCCAAAATATAGTTTAAGGATGGTTTTCGGCAAAGTTTAGCGACCGTAATTAATTCATTACAACTCCGCTAAACAAGCAGTTGGTCATTTTGAAAAATATATGGCGATCTCACTTTTACTAAAAGACATCATTTTATAAGAAAATGTAATCCATTTTAGTTCTCCAAATTTTGTTCTCCATTTTTGTTCTCCAAACTTCTTGTTCTCCAAATATTTGTTCTCAAAACTTGTTCTCCAAATGTTTGTTCTCCAAAATTTTAGTTCTCCAAATGTTTGTTCTCCAAGCTTTTTGTTTCAAAGAACTTATATATTTTGAGAAGTCGAAATAATTTATAACGCCTAAGTCTCATTTTTGACTCGTACAAATTTGACATAACATCTTTGAAATTCCGGAAAATTTATAGTTTTAAATGCCAACTTGCAAAATTCATAACTTCTTCGTTATAGCTCCGTTTAATCCGTTCAAGCGCCACGTTTCGTTTTAAAGTATATTTTCCAAATATCTAGCCCAAAATATTTTGCTTACTGTCGGATTTTCCAGATTTTCAAAATAAGGACAGACCCTTTTCAAAACGTGTCGAAATGAGTTTTTCTCGCGCCAAACCTATTCTAACCCATTCAAAACAACTCCGAAACTATTCTAATCCTACCATACACCTTCTTAGGGTGTCATGGGTTCCTAGACATCACCAAAAATAATATATAACAAGGAATAATTATAGGATGGATTATATATATATATAACACTTAAAAACAATGTAAAAGTGGTATAAACATCCATAAGTCTTGCATGTTAACTCAAATATGATGTAATGAACATGAAATAAATATGAAAGATGAAAATGGACATGATATGCTTACTAGTTAACTTGATGAGGTGAAAAGAACAAGGGTTTAATCTTAAACACCTAGGTTTTATTTCAAAACCTAAACAAAGAGTGTATCTAGGTTGATAAAAACTTGACTTGAAAACTTTTGATGATTTCCTTCTTGATCACTATAGTGGCGGTTTTGGAGAGGAAGAAAAAGAGAAAACTTGACTTTTACACTTTGAATTATTTGATTGTATGTGTAAGAACTTGGAGTGTGTAAGTATATAAATGAAAGATCTTGAAATCTTGGTGAATCACCCTCCCCCCTTGTCGGCCAAGGGGGTATGTATTTAATAAATATACATTTTTTTTTATTATTTATTATATGTATGTAAATGTGTAAGTAATGTAAAGTTAAATAAAGATAAGTTGTAACTTGTATACACATTTGAGTATTTAGGGTAGCGTTAGCTAAAAATAAATTTTAACGGATCATAGTAAAATATATTGAGGTCATAAAAATTGTAAAAACACATTTCTTGCAAAGTTTGAGTGAAATAATAATTATTGTGTAGTTTTAAGAACAAGTCATAATAATATAAATTTAACAATTTATATACCAAATAAATTTAAAACACTGGGTAAACTCATAATATTATTTTTATAAACTTAATATAAGTATAAAAATATATCGGGATAATTTTTGGAAGTGTCGGATCAATTGTTCAAAATAATAAATTACGCGATAGCGTTTATTTAATATGAAATTATTCGTTTTAATGAAAAATGCAAAACCATGCATGAGCTAATATGATGATAATGATGCTAATGATATGTAGACTAAACTTAGTCTATATGAAATGTCCTTGATGATATGATCATGAATTCGCAGCTAAACCATTAAGGTTCGCGAATTAGTTACTCAGAAACCTAGTTTACGATAAATGATGAAATAGTGAAGCATGAATTGTTTTGAGAAATGACACGAAAGTACGAGTTGTCACATTCGCCCATCAAAAGGAATTCAGTCCACGAATTCGATTCGTGTTAGTCTATCGAATTTTTGAGTTTGTGATGAATAACGAGGAGAAGACATAAAGAGGTGTCGTTACGGTTATCGGTGATTGAGGCGTACAAAACTTGATAGTAGAAAATATTGGATGAATATCTCCGATGAGCATCACTTTGACTTTGGAATATTGTGGAAATTTTGCTTGCATTAAGATTTATAAATAACTGCTCCCAACATAACATGATCCCTCCATAATTAGACATAGTTAGCTAGGCTATGTATAATTAAGGAATGATAATGTGACGCTCGGTTTAGTTGTTATAACTCTCAATGTTTACAAAGATTTAAGCCGTGTCGTTAAAATGGTCGTTAAAGAAAAAGGAAGTAAAATTCTCATAAGTGATAACAAATCGAAAAGAAAATAAAGTACGATAGATGAGAATATTTTACAACGAGTGGTTTATCAAATAGTAAGACATCTTAAGTTATAAAGATCCGAATACGATGGAAGACCTAAACTTAGTACGACATAGTACATAAGGAAAATTAAGGCATTAGTTTCCGAACTTCTTGATCTTCGCGTTGTTGAAATCCTTTTGAGCTTCTCCTCCTTACGCGTGTATGCTTTCCGAGGGCACCTTCAACTTGTTGACCTTTGTTTTGGGGACATTGGTTCCGATAGTGTCCTTGCTCCCCACATCGAAACATGTAATTATAGCTTTACCTCTACAATCCACGGCTAAGTGTCGACTTTTGGCATTTGTGGCACTTGGCGGGACAAAGACTGAGTGATGAAACTTACATCGATTACATAGTGGATGTGTTCCAATATATCCTTTTCCTTTGCAGTCCTTGGTAAGGTGTCCCACTTTGTGACAGCTAAAGCATATACCACATGGACCATCATGATGTAGCGTGCATTGGTGGCATCGTGGTAAGTTTCCAGTATAAGCTCTTTCCTTTGTTGGTGCAGCAACATAGACCCTGGCGACTTCTTGTCTTCTATTAAGTTGTTGGTGATGGTTAGTGTTACGGTTTTGATTGTCATTACTATAACTTCCTTGGTCGTTTTCCCATTTCCTTTTGTTGTTGTTGGTTTGGTTATCATCGTTTTTGTTGTTGTTGTTATTGTCGATAATGTTTTCCCTCTTCACAACTTGAGCCATGAGTATTTGAGTCATCCGGGAAGATTCTTCAATTGCTTGTGGATCGAAAGAAGTTACATCTCCTTGGATACTTTGTGGAAGTCCTCCAATGAAATTTTCCAATAGTTTCTCTTTGTCCGAAACCATATCTGGACAAAGAACGATAACTCTTGAAACCTTTTGATGTAAGCAAGTCTAGCAGTTTCGGTGATTATTGGCCTCGGCGGCAGCGATTACCATTACTCGTTCTTTCCTTAGTGCCTCGGATATACTATCCTCTACGTACTTTTGGATATCGGTGGTGTCATTTACAGTGCGGCTTTCTTGGCGCCATAACTCTTCAAAATTATGAGGAAAGGTGAGGCGTAGCAAAGTCCGATGTTAATAATAAGCGCTCGAAGAGATATGATATGAGGTGGTAAGTTTGAGGTTATTTTTCAAAATAATCGACGGCTTCCTAAAAGATGGATTATGAGATGTTGTAAGTGCTTCAAATGTATGATAGTTTAGTGACTTAATGTGTGAATAGCGTGTAACTCGACATGTTAGTGGTGAAACAAAGGGGTGAGAGTGACTTCGCCCTACTTAAAGGTTTATCTCGGCATTCGACGTTATCGGTGATGAATCAGCTGATATTAAAATTGCGATAGGGAATGACAAAGCATTCTCCACATTAGAGTATGAGGAAAGGATAATGGGATGGGTATTTAAAGGCATCCATGTGACAATCGATTTGAAATGAAAGTAAATAACTCGAAAAAATGTACGTATAAACCGCATGTAAAAGTGAACATGCACTTATGGTGAAATGATGAGATGCTATGATGATGTAGTTATAGTCTAGGGTCAATGATACAACCTAGTTCTCTATAACTGAAGCTCTGATGCCAATCTGTCATACCCCAAATTACACATTTTGCGTGGAATGGAATTCACAGGTATTGTTGTCATAGCATCACAATCACGTTATATTGAGCGACCTAAAGTGCCGTTTGAAAAGAACATCGTTTGATTTAATAAAACAATCGAGTTTACAAAGTATAGGTCCCAAATAAAAATCAACTTGTGCGGAAATAAGTTTGTTACAATTCAAACGATGTTTTAAAGTGTATAAATCCCATGTGAGCAGCGTCGTCACCGCGACTCTATGATATGTCCACATGCATGCCATGAAGTGAATGCCTTAGTTACACGAAAATACATCGCTAAAGTGTCAACACAATGGTTGAGTGAGTTCATAGAGTTTATGTAAATGTTAATCGACTACCACAAGTATAAATTATGTATGACAATGATGTCACAAAATGATGTTACAATTGCTTAAGCACATGACACGAAGCTCGGTGATGTTAGCCCAACAGTGTTTTGCCAAACAACTCAAATAATGATTATGAAATGAAATGCATCCGTCCGGTTGGAATCCGCCAACCCGGATGGATGTCACCTCGATAGATCTATCCACTCACCCACGCTTCTATGAAATTAACGGTCCATGTTTATGAAATGGGGACATTTAGCGGCAATGAGGTAACTTAAGCAATATAATGAATTTGATATACTTGGTAGCGTAATAAAAATGGTGTGCAATGTATTCTCCCGTAGGTTTGAAATAAAGTAAAACTTGAATAAATCGGGCTATGAAAACTCACTGTTGCAATGATTATGATGACAAAGTGGATACATTGAAATGTAGCGTGATTCTCGGCCCGACCTATTATGAATGATATGATATGTAATAAGTCATGATGTAATGTTATGCATGCAATTCGGATGATATTTATACCACTTATGAATTTTTGAAAACAATACTTCTAGTCGAAAATATAATCCTTTAACGTCTTGACCATTTTAAATTACTTCACATGTATTTACGTTGAAATGATATCCGACGATAATCATTTGGTGATTTATTAAGAGAATATAACTTTTCGTCAGTAAAATAATGTCATTGATATTTCCATGAAAGTGACAAAAGCGGCCTCTAAAAAGCTAGTCGTAAAATGGTGCCGTCGGCGTTAGGAAACAAACTCAACAGTTTTGGGAAGCTCGTATGATAATCTGAAGTTTTAGCATTTAAGTTTTAGTCCTAGAGGTCTCGTACATAAAGAAAATTAGAGGTTAAGTATGGTACTTTTAGTCCAAAATATAGTTTAAGGATGGTTTTCGGCAAAGTTTAAGCGACGTAATTAATTCATTACAACTCCGCTAAACAAGCAGTTGGTCATTTTGAAAAATATACTTGGCGATCTCACTTTTACTAAAAGACATCATTTTATAAGAAAATGTAATCCATTTAGTTCTCAAATTTTGTTCTCCATTTTGTTCTCCAAACTTCTTGTTCTCCAAATATTTGTTCTCCAAAACTTGTTCTCCAAATGTTTGTTCTCCAAAATTTTAGTTCTCCAAATGTTTGTTCTCCAAGCTTTTGTTTCAAAGAACTTATATATTTTGAGAAGTCGAAATAATTTATAACGCCTAAGTCTCATTTTTGACTCGTACAAATTTGACATAACATCTTGAAATTCGGAAAATTTATAGTTTTAAATGCGCCAACTTGCAAAATTCATAACTTCTTCGTTATAGCTCCGTTTTAATCCGTTCAAGCGCCACGTTTTCGTTTTAAAGTATATTTTCCAAATATCTAGCCCAAAATATTTTGCTTCTTGTCGGATTTTCCAGATTTTCAAAATAAGGACGGACCTTTTCAAAGCGTGTCGAAATGAGTTTTCTCTCGCGCCAAACCTATTCTAACCCATTCAAAACAACTCCGAAATTATTCTAATCCTACCATACACCTTCTTAGGGTGTCATGGGTTCCTAGACATCACCAAAAATAATATATAACAAGGAATAATTATAGGATGGATTATATATATATATACACTTAAAAACAATGTAAAAGTGGTATAAACATCCATAAGTCTTGCATGTTAACTCAAATATGATGTAATGAACATGAAATAAATATGAAAGATGAAAAATGGACATGATATGCTTACTAGTTAACTTGATGAGGTGAAAAGAACAAGGGTTTAATCTTAAACACCCTAGGTTTTTATTTCAAAACCTAAACAAAGAGTGTATCTAGGTTGATAAAAACTTGACTTGAAAACTTTTGATGATTTCCTTCTTGATCACTATAGTGGCCGGTTTTGGAGAGGAAGAAAGAAGAGAGAAAACTTGACTTTTTACACTTTGAATTATTTGATTGTATGTGTAAGAACTTGGAGTGTGTAAGTATATAAATGAAAGATCTTGAAATCTTGGTGAATCACCCTCCCCCCTTGTCGGCCAAGGGGGTATGTATTTAATAAATATACATTTTTTTATTATTATTTATTATATGGATGTAAATGTGTAAGTAATGTAAAGTTAAATAAAGATAAGTTGTAACTTGTATACACATTTGAGTATTTAGGGTAGCGTTAGCTAAAATAAATTTTAACGGATCATAGTAAAATATATTGAGGTCATAAAATTGTAAAACACATTTCTTGCAAAGTTTGAGTGAAATAATAATTATTGTGTAGTTTTTAAGAACACCATCATAATAATATAAATTTAACAATTTATATACCAAATAAATTTAAAACACTGGTAAACTCATAATATTATTTTTATAAACTTAATATAAGTATAAAAATATATCGGGATAATTTTTGGAAGTGTCGGATCAATTGTTCAAAATAATAAATTACGCGATAGCGTTTATTTAATATGAAATTATTCGTTTTAATGAAAAATGCTAAACCATGCATGAGCTAATATGATGATAATGATGCTAATGATATGTAGACTAAACTTAGTCTATATGAAATGTCCTTGATGATATGATCATGAATTCGCATGACTAAACCATTAAGGTTCTGTGAATTAGTTACTCAATAAACCTAGTTTACGATAAATGATGAAATAGTGAAGCATGAATTGTTTTGAGAAATGACACGAAAGTACGAGTTGTCACAACAAATGTCAAGAATTCGTGTTGTTCGTGATGATCCATTAATTACTGCGTGGGGAAATGGAGCGAGAAACCGGGTGACAAAGGACCGGTACTTCCTCCGATAATGGAAGTGCTAAATCGTCCAACCTCGGTTATCCAAAGATCTAACCCTCAATTTCTCCTAAGCCGTCTAAAATTGATCCTAAACTTTCACAATTTACGGTTAAAAGCAATCATGCGAATTTAGACGGTGACTAGCAAGAATGACTTGCCTAAACTTCACGTTCTCAAAACCGAGCAGGAGACCATAACGAAGTGGTGGAAATTGCTAGCTCTCGAGCACACCACTTGTCCCACCTCCGGATTTTTCAAAATGTTCTTGAGACTTGATAGTCATTCGGATCACCATCTTGGTTTTGTTGATTCTTTGAATGAACCGATTCCTTCTCATAACTCTCAAATGGAATCGTTTATTCCTTGTGTCGGTTGTGGTGAGCCTCTTTTGGTTCACCATGTCATTGAGTGTCGTGTGTACGGTGTGGTAATGATATTAAATAACGGGGTTGTTTGTTTTGTGGTTCGAGGAATTCATTTGATTATGATCCTAATCCGAACTCATTTAACGACCCTCAAATTTTCCAATTACCCACCACACCGACTTATCTTCATATAACCAACATAGCTTCTTTGTGAATTTTGTGGAGTCCTCACCAAGGATTTGAGTGTCAATCCGGAAACACGTTTGTCTATGAGCAGTTTTCGGTGATGCTCGAACTTTGGTTATAACCAATATCCATATAATTCACGGTCCGGACTCAACAGTTTCTTTGTTGTGAGAATTGTGGAGGTCCTCACAATAATCTTCAATGTCAACCGTGGGATCAAAATTACTATACTTCCGGTTTGACAATTTCCAACCTCCAGCGACTATACTCTGGTTCAAACTCCACCGAGCCGTTGTCTCAAGAAATTTCCCAAAATTTTGAAACCGCAATGAAAACACTTGATGATATGATTCGTAACTCTAAGAATCAAGTGAGTGGTGAAAAGACCATGGGAGAATTGCTAGCGAAGAACGAGAGGCCCGCAAATCTAGGGAAGAATTATTAGTCCTAGAGCAAGCGACTCAGGCGTTCCCAATTTCTAAAGGCGCTATGTTTGATGATGACGAGAGAGTATTCCTTTTAAGAATATTATTTCTCAACTCCCTCGATCGGTTGATATTCCAGAGTTGAGATTCCATCTCAAACAAGCGCTATCACACCAAGCTCCACTCACTCTCTAAACATGGGGGACGAGCATCTTGACACTGTTCACGAAAGGAATCGGACGAATTCATAAAGTCTAGTGTTGAGAACCTTGTCCCAATCGAGAGAGTCACAGGGGAACTTCGATCATATGTGTGATTCTTCTTCCCTCTTGAGTGTTCAAAAGATCATTTGAGACTTTCTCCAATTGTAGCGAAGATTGTGCATCATATGGAGACATCGAGTATGTTGAGGCATCACTTCCACGTCGATCTTGATCATCTTCTTGAGGAGTTCACCGATGAACTCACTCACATCAATCCACTTTCATCGAAGTGATGATGGTCTCTTTGATTTGAAGCCGATCCGGGAGAGATTGAAAGTCTCTTTTATAATGATCGTTCGCTCACTTCTCACCTAACAGTCAATAGAGAATGTTGATCACCTTGTTCCCGAAACATTCAAAGCTACTTTCACCAATCCTCTATTTGAATTGAATTTGAATTCACTTGGATTTCTAACAATCCAATCTTTGGCGAGGATAGTGATGAGCCCACAATGGAACAAGAGTTCACAATTTCACTTCATATGAATGATTCTCTTCATGAAGAGTTCTCGGTGAACTCTCTCATGACATATCTCCTCAGGAATATGATCATTTCTATTTTGATCTTGAGGATGATATTGGCTCGGAGGAAGGTGTACTCTATCATAAGAGTTTGTTTATTGATGATACTACCTCACCCTTGCTCGATATGTCTACATTTGAGGATGAAGAATGGATCTTGATTGTTATCAAAATCTTTCTTCCTTTCCTCAAATATCTTGTGATTCTCTTCATCTTCACTCCTTGGGAATGAAGACACTATCTTTGACCCCGAATTTTCATTTATCATTTGTGAGCAGGTTCTCTCTATATCTCATCGGTGTGGAACTTTCACGTGCTTCAATGTTTATACAAACATCTTGAATGAAAGTCCGATGGAGATTGTCTCTTCCACTTACTTCCCCATGAACAAATTAATTCGGGTCGAGTCAAGCTAAGCGTCTCGGTAATCAAAAGCAGTAGTTAAACATGGGTTTCACCCGTGTGTACCACCCCAGTGTGGGGTGATGCCCATGTTGTATATATATATTCATATAAAAAAAAAAAAAAAAAAAAAAAAAATTCAAATAATGGCCGTAGTATTTCCTTTTCGTTCTATGTTTCGGCATAACATGGTACTTTGAATATTGAGGGCAATATTCATTTCTAGTGTGGGGAATTCTCACGAATTTTATCATGTAATTATACCACTCAATTCCCCATTTTGGCCAAAAATTTTTTGGAGTAAATGTTTTGCACTTACTCGACTTATGGTTATCGATCCGCCATGTCTAATAAACAAAAGGATTGGCTAATCCGAGAGCAAACGGCTCTTGGTAAAGATATCTCAAATCCGTTGACGACTTGCAATTTGCCCAAAATTGTATGGTATTATTCCACCATATCTTTAATTAGTGAAGAGTTGGCTAGCCCGCAAGTTTATGGCTTGTGGTAAAGGCGGTTGGAAAACCATAATTGGTAATCACTCACCAAAGATATTTTATCTAAGAGTTGGCTAGTCGAAGCAAGCGACTTACGGTAAAGACAAATCAAATCCGTTGGGCGGTGATTTGCTCAAAATCATATGGTTATCGGTGTACCATAGTTCTTACTTGAGCGAAACATTTGGCTACTCCGAGTAATGGCTTTTGGTAAAGAGATTCAAATCCATTAAGTTTTCTCAAAAGATTGCTAGGGACTAGCAATAGTTTAGTGTGGGGGATTGATGAGTGTGTAAATACTCATCGTTTTGGTCAATCTGACTAAAAACATTTAAAAATGCTCGAAATGCATCAAAATCTGAAAATATCTCATAATTGCATTTTATATGTTTCGGATGCAAAATGTTTAAAATCGGATGAAAAAATGAGCTAAGTTTGCATAATTGGCGTTCAGGTCCCAGAGTTTCAAAAATTGTCAAAAATAGTCCACGAGCACTTATTTCAAAGAAAAATCACCAAAGGTCCTTTTAAAATCATAAGTTGTCAAAATTAGTCCTTTGGTGAAAAATGTCAAAGTTTTGAGAAATTACAAGTTTGGTCCTTGAGTTTCAAAATTGGCAAAAATAGTCCTTGGAATTTTAAAAGATCTTTTATGGTCCTTGTAATATTGAAACTTGGCAAAGTGACCCTTGATACAACTTTGCAAAATTGGCGATTGGTCCTTGGTTTTGTGAAATTGCAAGATTGGTCCTTGTTATTTAATCTGAGCCTTGAACCCTTCCTTGGACTGTGACCCCTGCCAAACCCTTTGACCCCTTTTGTGACCCCTGTCCTATTATATACCCGGTCGAACATGGTCGAACATACACCCTTTTTCCTCCATTTTCTTCTTCTCCCGCTGCACATGTCTGCAACTCTTGAGACCCTACTCACTCCACATCACCAAGCCACACCCTTATCACTCCACCTCCACCAAACAACAAAAACATTTAATGCTTTCCCCCTTGCACTCAAACTGTCCCGGTTGCAATATCACAATTTCCCGCCAAAACTCATCAATGGCCAATATTGTCTCAAGTGATCGAGGGCCAAGATTAAAGGTGGGAAAAGCTCAGAGGCAAGTGGAAAGAACTTTTGCTATAAAAAGGAGGAAGAAGAGAGAGAGAAGAGTAGTAGTTTTTGGTTTTAGTTTTCTTGCATGTCGTTTTTCATTTTAGTGTCTTAATTAGTTTTCTCAATTGTAATCCTAAGCTTAGACCCGTTTTAATTCTTGTGATTTTATTGTTTTATTAGTGTAACTTTAATTTCAATATTGTATTTTTCAGATAATCAATGCAGTTCAATTTTACTTTAAAGTCCATTGTAATTTGAGATTTGGTTAACCTAGCTCTAAATCTGTCATTTGCTACTAAAGTTGTTGTTTAAAACTCACAAAAGCTTGCTTAAGCTTCTGTGAGTTTATTAGTTCTCGGATAAATCTTAAACTTGAGTTTTACAAAAGTCAACATAAGTCACCAAAAGTCAAATTCGAAGTCAAAGTGGTTTTGGTTACATCCACGGATTCTTGTGTTTACAAGTTCGGTTTGATGTTAAAATTTTTACATCAATTCGGTTTAAACCTAAACTCATCTCGGTTTCATGAAAAATTGTTTGTAGTCACTTTGAAGGAGTGTTTGGTATGCACTTAGTTTTGGGTCATAAACCATTTTACCCACTTGACTGTAAGGGTCAAAGTACTCTCAAAATTGTACTTAGTTTGTGATGGATAGAAATTGCCTCAACCTGTCTTGTAAAAGTTTGGATAAAAATTTTTCTTGGTCTTTCGTCCTTCTACATTCACAAAGCTCAATGACCAAAGCATACTTTCCTAGCTTATTTATAAAATTTGTTGAAGGTATAAGTTAATCTCCATTTGGTCTTTTAGGAAGCCTATCATGCTAACTTTATGGTTTCGGTTTGTTAATTGCTTGGGAAGCTCTTCTTTTGGCTTAAAAATAAGCTACAATGAGACACCAACACAGTGATGCCTGATGTTCATAAGTTGCCCACAAGCTTATTGCAATTTCATACACTAGATAGTGGGGCAAAAGTGAGGCAGTGGGTTGACTTCATGTTCCAAGCTCGGAGGGTGTTTCATTCTCAGCTTAGTCGAAGGAGCTCAAACGGGTCCGCAGTGCACATTTCTGACCTTCCACGATGGCTAAGTTCTTTTTCTTAAGTGCTTATATAAGTCTCATTTAGCTTATTTAGTTTTTTTAGTGCTAAGCAGATATCAATAGAGTATATTAGATCATTGTTATTGTAATCGGTGCTTATTGTAGGATGTAGTGCTTAATTTGTCATTTGTAGGATTATGATCTCACACTAGCTTAGGATTCCCAAAGACTGATTAGTGTTCCTTTTTGAGCTTATCCCTGGTGCTCTAGCTTATTTTTATCCTCCATGAAGTGTTTTAGCTTATTGTTCCATACCTAAACTTTTCATCCCAGTGCTTATTACATGCCTATAATCTGTCATTAGGAAGTTTGGTGAGCTGCTTATTGTGATCTCAAGTTTAAAAAGGGTATTTGATCTTTCAGTCCAAATCTGTGGTCAATAAGCTGTTCAAACAGCTTATTGAAAGGTTTTTGGAAAGTTGAGTTTTACAAAAGTTCTTTATTTTGATCTTAACTTCAGTTGCCAAAAAGAAAATTTCCAAAAAAATAATAAAAGAGCAAAAGGGTGGGAGGCGGGGCTCGAACACGAGACCTCCCAACCTTTGAGAGTGATATAGGTGTACTGTATGCCATTGCGCCTTGGGTCTTTCTTGGTTTTAGTTTGCATGATTAAATATATAAGGTAGTTTGCTAGGTTATAGCTTATTAGCTTATTCGACTTTTAGCGACTTATTTGTAGAAGCTTTTACATGTTTTGTATTTTTCCTAGCCTTGTATTGATATAAAGTATTTTATAAAAGAGTTTGAATTTTACGAATAGTTTTAGTATTTTAATCATTTAATTAGTCTAAAATAGTATTTAATTCATAATAAAAATATAAAAGTCAAAAAATATAAATCTTTTTCTAAAATTTTATTTTGTCATATAGTAAGTAAGAAAATTGTTTTACACTCGTAGGACTTTTATTTCACAAATTTTACGTTTTTACTTGCTTGTTCGTAATTTTTACATATAACGTGCGTTTTCATTCTAGGTCGCGTTTTAGGTAATTTAGGTTTACGTTTTAATTAAAATAGTTTATTTAAGTTATTTTGTTTTATAAATCAAGAAACATCATTTTAAAAATAGTGATAAGCGTTTATTTAATATAATTTATCTTTTAATTTTCTTTAATTTGCATTTAAGCCCTGTAATTTATAATCTTTTCTTTAGGTATAATCAATCATAACCCTTTTCCCGTTCAAATTCTCCCGATCACTATTCGTTTGATTATTCATCACACTCGTTGAGACTTAACGACACAGGAAACACTACTGTTTCTTGATCTTCGTTGCATTGGTTTCAGTCGTCGGCTTTTATTACGGTTGACCATTCGCAGTGGTCGACATGTGATAAAACCCGACGGTTTAACACCGATCAATCACACTAAATCAAGATCTACAACTAAAACGGATAAACCACACTCCAACAACAATCACGAACCTCCAACAATACTCGACTCCTACTCCCGTCAATCTAAGCAGAAATAAAAAGAAATATAAAGGTGCGAGAGGTGTTCGGTGCACGCAAATCCGAGCGGTGGAACAAGAACCACGATTATAATTCTTGAGACAAGAATCACAACCACACGATCTTAATCAACCCGGAACCACGAGAACAACCACCAATCGAAGCGAAATCAAACCCTCGAAAATACCCGAACCTAATTTTCTCAAAATTAGGCGTTTTATAAAATCTTTAGAATCGATCAATTAGAGCAAAAACACTAATTAATCACAACCATTAGGTTTAAACAAACTAATTTGAAAACCCCCAAATTTTGAAACCTAATTTTCCGAAATTAATTTAATCGAGCAGGTGAGTAACTTTGTCTCGATACCATGTGAAAACACAAATTATATCAACAACGATCTTGAATCTTAATTCAAGATCAACTTCTTTATTCAACCAAAAATATCCGGATCAATAAGCAACCGATCTTAATCGAATAACCCGAAACATCACATGAATCACGAAACAATGAACATCACACAATCCTTCCCATCTGCTCTCGGTGGAAGGCTATTGATTACTTATCAATAGTCTTTACAATGTAAAAACCTCACAATCACTCTTAAGCAATATTAGTAACAATCGAAAGTAGTTTTGGTTGAGAGAAGATCAAGCGCAATCTTTTCTTTTAGAGAATGGCGATCTCGAACCCTAAGCAGAATGAGACAATATATAGCTTTGACTCAGCCTTGACTTCATCTTTCCGGACATAGCACAAAGCCCCTCCATTATCACCAACTTTCACTTTTCCACCAAACCTCAAAAGCGCTTATAGCGAGAATACAAAGTACACAACATTAGTCCCTAACAATATAATGTTTCAGAATTGAGTTATATTTTAACAATAACTTATGTGATTGTTACATATCGACAAATGTATGTATATTTCGTAGGGCGTCAATCAAGTACAAGTATCTAACTCAATTGCACTAAATTTTGAAACATATGTTTTGGTGGTAAAGTTGTTCATCATATTACACTGATTTGGTGATAATGTTGGTGGTGGAGTGAAAAACTTATGTAGCATTAAGTTGACGATAATATATTGATCATTGCTACAATTAGCATCAGTACGTTAACATCAATCCATTCTTTAGATGTAAGGTGGGCTAATATAAAAATGTCATTTGCATATATATTCATAAAGATCGAAATGCGTATATATCGCTGCGTCATAAAAATCATTGTACTATTTGCATCAAAAACTTGTAAAAATGATATATATGAAATTATCCACCTTTGAAGGGATATATATGCAATTCCCCCTAAAAAAAGATAATCAATTCTCTTACTATTTTCAGAAGTTCAATAAGACTGAGTATGTTTTAAAAGTTAAAGGTGACAAACAACAACTTGACTTTGTAAGACTTCATTGTATAACGTGACCCATTTAACAGGAATTGCCTTGCAATTTCCCAAGAGCATGATGTGCTATGTCTATTTTGTTTTTTCGAAGTAATTTTTTAAGTTGACCGTAAAGTCAATGTCGTCTTGTAAATTTCAATTTACTTATTACTCCGTAATTTTTCCATATCAAAACATATATTGTTTCATATAAAAAAGTTTACTTAAGATATATTTGTCATGATCCATAACAACAGAGGGGATGGACTGCAATAAAATGCTCATCATAGGTATAAACAGACCCAAATGGTGAACAACTTTTTAAATTGTATATTTTTGGATCCTTTTATATTAAGGAGCACAATTAGACAAAAACATGATAAAGAATAAAAGAGATGTAACATTATTATCTTATATACATGAAGAGAAATTTAACATAATATAAGCTACTAGCTTTCTGCATGTAACACAACTTCCCCAAGGGGATTATGCAACGGATCATTCGCGACGACAACTCAAGTTAATTTGCTTGGAGTTGTAACACTTTTATCTCAAGTAAGATGCATAAGACCCCAAATTTACTGCCTCCATATAGGTCTTTTAGTATATACTATAGAAAGCTATACACCTGCAAAGGAAAAAAAAAAAAAAAAAAAAAGACCTTAAAGTTACAAAACGTAATACAACTTAAAAAGCATAGAAACGGGTCCAAGTGGGGTTGTAAACTGGCAATGACTTGATTTTGATTAAAAACAATATTATTACAATACTAATCTGAATCTTTCAATAAAGACGAATTTGGAGGGTTGTATCGTCTGAAATCTAAATTATGTTGTAATGCGGGTGTGTCCTTCTTTCGATAAACAGAAAAGGATCTTGGCTGCTTGCAAAGTAAGGATCAAACTCTTAACTTTTTCTCCGGAGGCGAGGGTATATAACTTGATCCAAGTCTTCTATTTTTCCATAGCTTAAACGCTATTCCAAAATGCTTAGTTGTCGAAACATATTTAAAAACACATTTTGATGAACTTTATCTTCAAAAGCTTTTGTCTAGACTATCGAATAATTTTTCTTTTAATATTAACTGTTCACAACAAAATCATTATCACTTACAGAAAATAACATAAATCTAAACACTATGTCACTTATCTTACAATATATTTCAAAATGCGTGATGAAGCTTGAACTCACAACTTTTAAGTTGGTGTATAACTCACATACCACTAAACGAAAACATTGGGTTAAATCTAAGCAAGTTTAAGCTAAGACACTTCATCTTGAGTATCGGGTCAAACCAACCAATACCGAATTTTGTGGAAGGCGTGAGCGACCAAACCAAGTAACTTCGGTTCGGTTTATATAGTTTAGGTGTGTTTTGGTTTTAAGCTTGAATCAAAATGATCCAATCCAAAATCATAAATATATAAAATCGAACCGAACTGAATATGGTTTGTTTGGTTTCAATCTGACCGGTACAGCTTGATTTTTGGGTTCAGTTTGATTTATTAGAATTAGACTAGCTAGAACTCATGTTGGGCTGGATTGTTTGGGAGCAAAATAAGCCCAAAAGCTATTGCTAGTTTTGGGTCCAACTGTAATATGCCCTCCTTTATAGTTACTCCGTAAAAGTTAAACTTGAGTCAGTTGAGTGTTTGTTTAAAAATGCTGCCAGCCAAACACAACTTTTTCTTTAAAATGTTGGTAGGAATATAACTAGAATTATGAGTATGGCTTGGCTCGTACCATCTACAACACTCTAACGCTACGTGATCAGGTTTATTTATTTATTTTTTTTTTTATTTTTTTTTTGTGTCGTGTCCAAGAGATGAAAAAAAATTGTCATATTTTCATGTTTGAAAGCAAAGAAACCAATACTTCTTTTATATTTATATGCCCTTTTAAAGAAAACAAATAAGTTTAATACCGTATACAATCATTATAATTTAATACTCCGTAATAGTCAAATTTGTATATGATCACCTAGTGGGAATGATTTAAATTTTATTTTATAACACAGATCAACTATTTATTTTAATACAATTTTACAAATTGAAGATCTATTAGATCTATAATATAACATAACATTAATATATGCAACAAATCTATATTGTTAAAAAACAAGTTATACATATAAAGCATTGTCGAATCGCGACATCTTTAAGGCTGGTTGTTCCCCAAATCGACCACCTTCATTTAGTTATGATCAATGCGAGAACTGTTTAAATGAAAATGTTGCATCTTACTACGAATATGACATGCATGATCGATATCTATGTTAACTAATCTCATGGAAATTTACGTCTCAACAGTTGGTCCCTATTTCTGAAACATGGTGTCAAAATGTAGAAGGATGTTAGTTAGGAGTGGTAAGAAGTTACGTAAGACACATTAAGTCCATAAATATAGACCAACTTTTCATGTTCTACAAATTTAGATAATATAGTCAATTTATTATCAATTTAGGTAATATCTCGAAACTACACCGCAAATCGCGAGCTTGCATGAGTTCACAAACTTGATACCTATTTTGTGCCCCAGATATATGATCGTGTAATACGTTTAATCATAGTTGCATGTGCTGTGTTATTTCAAAAGAGTAAAATGTGCCGTGTTATTTAAAAAATGTTGAGTCGTACAACGTGATTAGCATACCAGTGGACGCATGGCTCTAAGCTCGGTGATTTTACATCACCGATATAATTTAAGTGTAATGGATTGACTGGTTGATCGATGTGTAATGTGATAAATGTTCAACAAGTCGGGGTTGTCGGAGTCTTGCTTGTATAACGTTATTATGATTATTATTCGGGAAGCTCGAATGGCGGGTCCGGGCGCCCCCCAGCAGGTCCAATCGAAAGGCGGCGCCTGGTGGTCGGTGGAAAATAAAATTTTAAAACGCACTGAAAATAAAATTTCCGGTCTTTGTCCCTTAATTTAAGCTGTTTCGGTTGATGAGTAAGCTTCTATGGCGATTACAAGCTGATATCTGATTTTGGTCATATAATCCATCTGGTTCGGTTCATAACATAACAAAACATATTCACTTTCTAAATCCGGTTTTATCCGATTTGAGATTTGAGTAGAACCACCGAAATCTTGATCTGAAAGTGTTCTGTGACTCTCAAATTCTTGTGATCCAAAATTTCCTAACAAAAATACAATTACTCGTAATTTTTGAGAGCGAAAATCAAATAAAGATGTGACATATTTAAAGCGGATTTGCTAATAGGTGCTTATTAAGCACTTTTAATGTGTAAATAAATGCATTTAATGGCTAGTTAATTTTTTGAGCGGCGATATTATATAAAACAAAACACTAGC
Source organism: Chrysanthemum lavandulifolium (assembly GCA_022545495.1). Classification (NCBI taxonomy): domain Eukaryota; kingdom Viridiplantae; phylum Streptophyta; class Magnoliopsida; order Asterales; family Asteraceae; genus Chrysanthemum; species Chrysanthemum lavandulifolium. The sequence goes on from CM040240.1 coordinate 108,897,420, forward strand.
AGGAGCTAGACTTACATGACAATAAGGTAAGGGTTTTAAAACGCTCGTCCGACTAAACGAGGTTTACACCTATACCTACACCAACAAAATGAACTAGACACCACATTATCAAAAGAATCGCCTTCAGGAGCTTTGTCTTCAAACAGGAGCTTATTGTGATATGTCCAAATATGCCATCATAAAGCATAGAAAATACCTTTGAACATCAACTTAGCTTTATTCCCAAGACGCAACGACACCATCCAAGAAACCCATTCATCATACGAGTTACAATCAACATAATTAATATTCCATCAAACCGCAATCTTTCGAGCAATCTGACAAGCTAAATCACATTGAAAAAATAGGTGTTGTGAAGACTCGACCCGCGATCGCAACTAGGACACAAACTACAATGAATATCAATACCTCTCGAGATATATTAAGGCGCGTTGGAAGAGCATCCATCTTGATTTTCCGAGCAAGAACATCAACTTTTATGGGCACATACTTCACCCATCGAGTCCAAGAACAATTACTCAAAATCCGCTTCTCATGATGACCTCGAATGGAAGCCACGAAAACTCCCAGAGCTCTCCAACGACCAAGTCCACCTATCCTCCATCCGGAAGAAAGTTAACCGTGCTAACCAAGTCCAAAAGAGCATCATATTGCACTTGTTCCATGATCTTGCGCTAAATCGTCAAGTTCTCTCAGCAAGCGTAAGAAAACTTAAAACAGCTCAAGCACGAAATCAATGAAGATCAGAGGAGTATAAGGTCTCCCCGGGTCGTTATGTCCCAGCGAGCTATGCAATGATTTATCAAACGTACAGTGATCGAGGAGTTTGAATGGAAAAAGGATTTGGTTATGATTATGACTACGGAATAAGCCAACAAAGAACAACGGCTTAAATGCAAATTAAAGAAAGTTAAAAAGATAAAAACTATTAAATAAACGCTATCACTATTTTTACAATGATGTTTTTGTGATTTATAAAACAAAATAACTTAAATAAACTATTTCAACTAAAGCGTAAACTTAAATTACCTAAAACGTGATTTAAAATGAAAACGTCGTTATATGCAAAAATTACGCGGTCAAGTAAGTAAAAGCGTAAAATTTGTGAAATAAAGTCCTACGAATGTAAAAACAATTTTCCTACGTCCTACATGACTAAAAAGAATTTTAGGAAAAAGCGGAATATTTTTTTGAGTTTTATTTTATTTATTACGAATTAATTACTAATTTAATCTAATTAATTAATAAAAAAATACTAAACTTTTTTAGAAAAATCTACAAAAACTACAGAAAATACTTTAAACTAAACTAACTTGAAGAAAAATAAAAAAGTTCTACACTACTTTTGAAATAAACTGTTAAAAAGTCCTATTAAGCTTGAAGGCTTAAACTTCTAAATGTGTTTATATAATTAACAAACGGATAGCTAAACACAAGACAGGTACTAGCGCAGATGGATATGGTGCGTTGGTTTGGCATTGCTAAAGGTTGAGGTCAGGGGTTCGACCCACCCCAGTACCTTTTGTTCTCTCATTTTTTTTTGTTAGCATTCAATGGAAAATTGCAAAACAAATGAAAAGCTATCTTAATCTAACAAAGACATTAAACAGTAACTAATAGAAATATCAAAAGGAAACAGCCAAAGGGGCTTATGACAGTAAGTTTCAAGCAGAACATAAGGTTCGGTTTAGGAGTAAAAGCTACCCTTTTTTTTACAAAACTAAACTACCAAACACGATAATTGAACTACAAAACACGAAGAAGAAATGAAAGCCGAAAATAATTACTAAGGGACCGTTTGGGACGATGGCTACTGAAGGAATTAACATCTTTGCAATCATTCTTTGTGATCAACTCATTGTACTGTGGACGACATATAACCAAACACACCTTTGCAAACTTTGGACTTAAACGAAGATAATAACAAACACACCTTTTTGGACAGATTCCAAGATCCAACCAAACACCCCTTGTTGACAGATTTTAAGCACCAAAAAGCAATAGATGAACAAAGTGTAACCAATAAGCTAACATGCATCTATAAGTACTAAAATAAGCTAAGAAACCAATGGTATAAGCAAATAAGCAGTTGATTATGTAACTAAAAAGGTGGCAGAAGCAGTTGATAACAAGCTATGCTAGGGAAATCTTAAGCTAGAATAACATGGATATTTAAGCATACATAAGCACTAATAAGCAATCTAATCTAACCTATGGAACTAATAAGCACTAAAGATACCTAAAATAAGCTAATGGGAAATGTAAATAAGCTAAAACAAGGACTACTGAAAGGAATGGATCAAGAGCTCTTGTTGCGATTGGTTTGTTGTGGTTTTAACGAACTTTAAAGCAATTTTAAGCTAACCTAAAACTATCCTAAGAGCAAATAAGCTAAAGCTATGTTGAGAGTGGCATGTGAGGATCCTAGAAAAGCAATTTGGAGGAGATTTAGATGATAAATAAGATGTGAAAAGAGGTGTAAGCAATAGTATATTCTTTGTTTACAACAACAGACGTAAACATGATATGGATTGTTTTGCTTAAAACCAAACTTGCAAATTCTTTTGACACAAGTAAAAAACTATTGCTCTTGATTTTAACCTTAAGACACTTTGACTTTGAAAGTCAAAGTGGGTAAAAAGGAAATTTTGGACCTCAAATAAGCTTAAACCAAACACTCTTTAATGAAGCCTAATTGCAAGTGAGCTCTCAAGACTTGATGAAATTTAAGTGAGACACAATTAAAATGCACAAAGAAACACTAAAATTAACTTTTCAACACATTGAAATCAAAATTTATCCAAAGACTGATTTGACTATTAAAGTTGACTTTTGTTGACTTTTGTTGACCAAGGTCCAAAAGTGAATGAAACTTCATGTGAGCTATGGAAAGCTTAAATAAGCTTGAATGAGCATGCTTAAACTTAAAACAAGTGACTAACGACTTTTGCATAAGATTTTAAGCCTAGAAACTTCAACAAAGGACATACCAAAATTGAATTTTAACATTAACTTGAATTGATAGTTAAAATAAGTTACAATAGACACGAATACCTTTGTTTGATACAATAAAGCTTAAAAACACAAGCGAAAACTATTTTAGATATTACAAGCTAAAAAGCGACATACACTTAAACAAAAATAAAACTAACTACAACGGCTTGTTGCTTCCTCCTTTTTATATGCTCAAACTCCTTCTCTACCTCTATGAATAGTTCCCAGCAACAATCTCAACCATTGAATGTGTGAATTTGATCTTGGCCATTCAAGTATTTTTGGCGCCAAAACCATGTTTAACAGCTTGTGCTTGAGTGAGATAATGGAGAAGGCATTTAATGCACTCCTTGGCTTGTTGTGTTTGGAGGGGGATAGGAGGGTAGGGTTGGTGATTGATGGAGTGTTATCAGAGGAGTAGCAGGGGGGGTGATGATGGTGGATGTAGGAAACCCGTGACTTGGGAGGGAAATGGGGCAGTCAAAGGCCTTTGACTGGGATATTAATAATAGGGGGTCCAAATGGCGGGGGTCATTTGCAATTTGACAAGTCAGTGGTAGTAATAGGTTTAAAAATGACAAGGGCCTTAATTGTAATTTACGGAATTGTAGGGACCCGATCGCCAATTATGCAAAGATGTTTGAGGACTGAAATTGACAAGTGTTAATATTACAAGGACCAAAGTTGTCATTCTTAGATTTTAGGGACCAATTTTGCCAATTTTCAAAGTTGGAGGACCACTTTTGTAATTTTCTCAAAACTTTTCACATTTTTCACCAAAGGACTAAATTTGACAACTTTTGATTTAAAAAGGACATTTGGTGACTTTACTTTTGAAATTATTGCTCAGGGACTAGTTTTGACAATTTTAGAAACTTGGGGGACTAAAACTGCAATTTTGCAAATTTGATATGTTTTTCATCGATTTTGATATTTTTGCATTTAAAACACATAAAACAACGATTTGTGATATTTTGATCATTTGATGTGTTTACGAGTGTTTCGAGATGATTTTGCGGTTTAAATGGTACAAAATGATGAGTATTTAGACACTCATCAATCCCACATCGAGATATTGCTAGTCCCTAGCAATGATTTGAAAAACATAATGGATTTTAATCTCTTTACCAAAAGCCATTACTTACGAGTAGCCAAATGTTTGAGTTCAAGTAAGAACCATGGTACACCGATAACCATGTGATTTTGAGCAAACCACCGACTTTCAACGGTTTGATTTTGTCTTTACGAGCCGTACCCTTCCTGGACTAGCCAACTCTTAGATAAATTATCGAATTATCTTTGGTGAGTGATTACCAATTATGGACTTTCATCGCCTTTACCACAAGCCATAATCTTGCGGCTAGCCAACTCTTCACTTTTTAGGATATGGTGGTGAGAACCATACAATTTTGGGCAAATTGCAAGCCATATAAGCGGTTTGAGAAATCTTTACCAAGAGCCGTTTGCTCTGGATTAGCTAATCCTTTTGTCTTCTGAGACAAAGGCGGATGATAACCAATTGAGAAAGTGTGAAACACTTACTCCAAAAAATTTTGGCCAAAACGAGGAATTGGTATAATTGTATGATAAAATTGTGAAATTCCCCACACTTAGAAATGAATATTGCCCTCAATATTCAAAGTACCAGCGGTTATGCGAAACAAAAACGTAAAGGGAAATACTCGCGACCATTATTTAGAAAGTTTTTTTTTTTTTTGAAACATGTGGCAACCCCACACTAGGGTGGTAGAAAGAGGTGAGAAGGCGAAATATGGGTGAAAACCCATATTGCATGCTCTTGTTTTTGATTCCCGAGTCGCTAGCTTGACTCGACCCGCATTCAATTGTTCATGGGAAAGTAGCGTGGAAAACCAATCTCGATCGGACTTTCGTTCACAATGTTAATGAACATATGAACATCGAAAAGTTCCACACGATGAGATATAACAGCGGTATTGTTTAATAGTAGAAACTATAAGGGATGATACCGGGGTCAAAGATGGTGTCCTCATTCCAGAAAGAAAAAGGAAAAGAGCAACCACACCATCTGTGAAGAATGGAATAAAGGCGTACATGAGAATGCATGTCCATTCCTCGGAGAGAAAGCAAATCACCGTTTGACATCTTTAAGCTTAAACTTGAAGCTTAGATGGTGATTGTCGAAGATGTCCGGAGGAGGGAGGAAATGGTTCTTCAATCAACAGACTTTCGGAAAAGGATGTCTCCCTCGGGATCAAGGTAAGTGTTATCAATTCCGTTGGAATTGACTCATCACTAAAGCGCATCGACTTCATTCCAAAAGTTGTCATCTTCCTCATCGGTGTGAGAGAAGGGATGGAAGAGTCGGGAATAAGACTAGAAGATGATGGATCATTTTGAGCAATTCATCAATGGGAAGAATGTCCCGTTGGATCACAAACATCATCATCCAACCCGGATGAAATCGAAGAGTGTAGTTTCATCCACGGACTTAACAATCTCGATCGACAAGCGATGCCGTGAGGTGGGACAAGTGGTGTGCTCTTAGAGCTAGCGCTTTCCACCACTTCCGATGAAGTCTCGATTCTAGATCATCGTCATCATCATCAAAACGGTCTTGACTTCCTGCAGTACTGACTTTGAACCATTTGTTTGAACCGGGGTAATTTCAAAGCTTTGAGCTCGGCAGACGTTTTTATGAACACTCTTAACCGTGAAATTTGAGAGTGTTGCATTGATTCTTCGATTTTTGATCAATTGTGGCAACACTGTTTGTATAGAGGTTTAGAGTTCGGTTGATATTCAATGTGAGCTCTTCGTTGTCAACCCGTATGGTCAACTCTTGACAAACACATCAATCGAGAGCACGGCTCGTTCTTAGAAAGCTCTCCCAAGATAAGGGAACTCTAGGATGCATCAAGTCTACTACAACAAAGTCGACATGAAAGTGAAACTTTCCCACTTTCATCACGACATCCTCGGCTATCCCAGTGGACGAGTTACGGTGCGATCCGCTAGCTCGAGTGTCATACGGTGGATGAAAGTTCGGGGAAGAGCAGTTTCTTCCACACCGAGAGTGGCATGAGGTTAATGCTAGCGCCAAGATCGCCAAGGCGGAGCATTGAAACATCCCAAAAAATCACACGGATTAAAACCGGCCGGGGTCTTCAAGCTTTTCGGAAGCTTATTAAGAATGGCGTGAGCATTGCTCATTGAGAGGAGTTTTCGCCATCTCGATAGCTTATCTTTGTTGGTGAGTAAGCCTTTAAGCGTGGATGCAAATTTAGGCATTAGAGCGAGAGCATCAAAGCTTATATCAAAGTGAAGCTCATTGAAGATTTGGAAAAATTTTCCATTTGCTCTTTGTTTTTGTCTTTGAGCTTCTCATCATTCATTCTTGATGGGTAAGGAAGTCGATTAGACTTTTGAGCCGGGATGGAAGTGATCTCGGCTCAAGATTTTCTTCGAACTTGGGTTCCGGACTTAAAGGTTGGACTACCGAAGGTGGGACGTGTCTTGATGCCGTGGGCTTGAATAATGCACCTTGTCCGTTGTCTCCTTGGTAACTTGACTAAATGCCACGGAGGAGGGGCATTGGGTCGAAGGTCCATTGTGCGTCTTACCACTACAGTGGTGGCGGCTTTCAACTCGGCATTTGGATTGGGAATAGTATTGCAGGGAGTCCTCCGTAAGATGGTGAAGCTTTGTTCATATTCATGTTCATGAAGCGCTCATCATATTCTTTAACTCATTTGTCTGCTAGAGACATTGTGGTATCAATTTCCTTTTAGCTCACCTCTCATGTTATTGATCCGAGTTTGCATTGAGCATGTTTGCCTCGGTCATTTTCATGAAGTCATTTGGCATGGGAGCTTGAGGGAGTGGTTGATAACTTTGATGATTAGGAGCTTGATATGGTTGAGGTTGGTTGAAATTGTTCGGTTTTGATTGAAATTCGAGAGTTATTGAAATTTTGTCCTTGATTGAACAAAGCGATTTTGATTGCCATGGTTTTGATTGCCATGGTTTTGCACAGAGGAAAACCGGTGGTGTCATACCGCTAGGTGCAGTAGTGAGGATCGACTTGTGGTCGGTATTGATTGTGGTTTACAAAGCTACGGGAGCTTGGTAAAGGAAGCATCGGTTGCTTGACAATCATAATAGGCATGTGGACCACTACAAGTTTCACACACCTTGTTTACGGCTTTGTTGGTTCGGGCTTATGAATTTCGCTTTTGATTTCCTTTACCTCTTTTATCATACAATGGATGATGTCCGTTAGAAGCGGTTAACTAGCGGCTAACTTCGGAAGAGTTACCGGATGAAGAAGGTGAGTGTTGGAACATTGACTTTGTTGCGAGAAATAGGAACTTTTGATTTTGCTCGCAAATCTCAATCACATCTTTAGGTTTACGATTCAAGATATTGCTACCGAGCTGCATTCAAGGAATCTTGATCGTTTCCGTTCAACCCATTGTAAAAGATATTGACTTGTTGAAGCTCGTGAATTCATGATGGGGGCATTTCACGAGGAGATCTTTGAATCTCTCCCATGCCTCTCCAAAATTTTCATCGAAATTTTGACGAATCAGAAATTTCATTTTAAGATTAGTCGTCTTTGATGGAGGAAAGAAGTAATTTACAAACTTTTGAACAAGATCCTCCCAAGTTTCGATAGATCGAGGGGTTCTTTTTCCGACCAAATCCGGCCGTCCCTCAAGAGAGAATGGAAAAAGCATCAACTTGATGACTTTTTGTGGAACATCCTTGAAATTGATAGTTGATGTCAACTTGTTAAACCAACGGATGTGTGCACTGGTCTTCTCGATCGGACCCGCGGAATTGATTTGAGACACAAGTTGGATCAAATGTCTTCAATTCAAGTGATCGAGTTGATAAGCGGTAAAGCGATGGCATCTCCATAACCCTCGGTGGGTGCTGGAGCATTTCCGCCATAATACGTTAAATGCGCCATGGTGTTGTTAGAAATAGTACGAATCTCGGGTTCGACTATTTGGGCGACGCTCTCGAGAACGTCTTCTTGGATTTCTGCTAGATCACGCAAAGGACTCAATGATCTAGAAGAGCGAGTGCGCATGCACTAGAGATAACTCTAAGGAATCTCGAGTTAAGAAGAAATAGAATTATGAAAATCTTTCGGATGAGAATGAGAATTATGAAGGCGTTTTATAAAAATCGGTGAGAAGAATCTTTATGGGTTTTCGGTTACGAACGTCGATATCACAACAAAATCAATTAACACAAAATCGAGGCAAAACAACGATGAACTTAACCAATAATCCAAGATGAATGGCTTCTTTGAAAAGGTACACCAATCACAAGGACACAAAGGCAAGTTTTAAATCTTTAGTTCGGGAACTTATTATGGTCGCACCCAGTTAGGTAGTGCTTTGCCTTGGTTTCGGTGGTAATCTTTTAAGTTGTTATTATTAAAGAAAAGCAGCGAATCTTTTGTATTTTTATTATTTGATACATATATAGAAACAAAAGGAAAAATATTTTGTGTTTTATACGTTTTGGTACATTTTTGGGTTTTGGATTTTTATGAGAAAATATGGATATATATATAGATGGATAGATGGATGGTATAAACAAATGAGTGAGTATTCAAACAACTAATCGCTGAGCGTGGGACAAATAGCACGACTCCGGGCGGCGCCAAAATTTGATCTTGTGAACAGTCAAGTTCTCTCACGCAAGCGTAAGAAAACTTAAAACATTTCAAGCACGAAATCAATGAAGATCGAGGAGTATAAGGTCTCCCGGTCGTTATGTCCCAAATGAGCTATGCAATGATTTATCAAACGTACAGTGATCGAGGAGTTTGAATGGAAAAAGGATTTGGTTATGATTATGACTACGGAATAAGCCAACAAAGAACAACGGCTTAAATGCAAATTAAAGAAAGTTAAAAAGATAAAAACTATTAAATAAACGCTATCACTATTTTTACAATGATGTTTTTGTGATTTATAAAACAAAATAACTTAAATAAACTATTTCAACTAAAACGTAAACTTAAATTACCTAAAAACGTGATTTAAAATGAAAACGTACGTTATATGCAAAAATTACGCGAGTGCGCAAGTAAAAACGTAAAATTTGTGAAATAAAAGTCCTACGAATGTAAAAACAATTTTCCTACGTCCTATATGACTAAAAAGAATTTTAGGAAAAAGCGGAATATTTTTTTGAGTTTTATTTTATTTATTACGAATTAATTACTAATTTAATCTAATTAATTAATAAAAAAATACTAAACTTTTTAGAAAAATCTACAAAACTACGAAAATACTTTAAACTAAACTAACTTGAAGAAAAATAAAAAGTTCTACACTACTTTTGAAATAAACTGTTAAAAAGTCCTATTAAGCTTGAAGGCTTAAACTTCTAAATGTGTTTATATAATTAACAAGCGGATAGCTAAACACAAGATGGTACTAGCGCAGATGGATATGGTGCGTTGGTTTGGCATTGCTAAAGGTTGAGGTCGGGGGTTCGACCCACCCCAAGACCTTTGTTCTCTCATTTTTTTTGTTAGCATTCAATGGAAAATTGCAAAACAAATGAAAAGCTATCTTAATCTAACAAAGACATTAAACAAGAACTAATAGAAATATCAAAAGGAAACGACCAAAGGGCTTATGACGAAGTTTCAGCGAGAACATAAGGTTCGGTTTAGGAGTAAAAGCTACCCTTTTTTTACAAAACTAAACTACCAAACGATAATTGAACTACAAAACCGAAGAAGAAATGAAAGCCGAAAATAATTACTAAGGGACCGTTTGGGACAGTGGCTCTGAAGGAATTAACATGTCGCAATGATGGGCTGCGTGATCAATCTATTGCACACTGGGCGACATATAACCAAACACACCTTTGCAAACTTTGGACTTAAACGAAGATAATAACAAACACACCTTTTGGATGATTCCAAGATCGACCAAACACCCTTGTTGACATTTTAAGCACCAAAAGCAATAGATGAACAAAGTGTAACCAATAATCTAACATGCATCTATAAGTACTAAAATAAGCTAAGAAACCAATGGTATAAGCAAATAAGCAGTTGATTATGTAACTAAAAAGGGGGCAGAAGCAGTTGATAACAAGCTATGCTAGGGAAATCTTAAGCTAGAATAACATGGATATTTAAGCATACATAAGCACTAATAAGCAATTTAATCTAACCTATGGAACTAATAAGCACTAAAGATACCTAAAATAAGCTAATGGGAAATGTAAATAAGCTAAAACAAGGACTACAAAGGGACTGCAAGGCTACTGTTGCAGTGGCTGTTGTGGTTTTTGAGACTTTAAAGCAATTTTAAGCTAACCTAAAACTATCCTAAGAGCAAATAAGCTAAAGCTATGTTGAGAGTGGCATGTGAGGATCCTAGAAAAGCAATTTGGAGGAGATTTAGATGATAAATAAGATGTGAAAAGAGGTGTAAGCAGCGGTATAGTGCTTTACAACAAAGAGATGTAAACATGATATGGATTGTTTTGCTTAAAACCAAACTTGCAAATTCTTTTGACACAAGTAAAAAAAACTATTACTCTTGATTTTAACCTTAAGACACTTTGACTTTGAAAGTCAAAGTGGGTAAAAGGAAATTTTAGACCTCAAATAAGCTTAAACCAAACACTCTTTAATGAAGCCTAATTGCAGTGAGCTCTCGAGACTTGATGAAATTTAAGTGAGACACAATTAAAATGCACAAAGAAACACTAAAATTAACTTTTCAACACATTGAAATCAAAATTTATCAAAGACCGATTTGACTATTAAAGTTGACTTTTGTTGACTTTTGTTGACCAAGGTCCAAAGTGAATGAAACTTGATGTGAGCTATGGAAAGCTTAAATAAGCTTGAATGAGCATGCTTAAACTTAAAAACAAGTGACTAACTTTTGCATAAGATTTTAAGCCTAGAAACTTCAACGATGGACATACCAAAATTGAATTTTAACATTAACTTGAATTGATAGTTAAAATAAGTTACAATAGACACGAATACCTTTGTTTGATACAATAAATCTTAAAACACAAGCGAAAACTATTTTAGATATTACAAGCTAAAAACGACATACACTTAAACAAAATAAAACTAACTACACTGGCTTGTTGCTTCTTCCTCCTTTTTATATGCTCAAAACTCCTTCTCTCACCTCTATGAATAGTTCCCAGCAACAATCTCAACCATTGAATGTGTGAATTTGATCTTGGCCATTCAAGTATTTTTGGCGCCAAAACCATGTTTAACAGCTTGTGCTTGAGTGAGATAATGGAGAAGGCATTTAATGCACTCCTTGGCTTGTTGTGTTTGGAGGGGGATAGGAGGGTAGGGTTGGTGATTGATGGAGTGTTATCGGGAGGAGTAGCGGGGGTGATGATGGTGGATGTGAAACCCGTGACTTGGGAGGAAATGGGGCGATCAAAGGCCTTTGGCGATATTAATAATAGGGGTCCAAATGGCGGTCGTTTGCAATTTGACAAGTCAGTGGTAGTAATAGGTTTAAAAATGACAAGGGCCTTAATTGTAATTTACGGAATTGTAGGGACTGATCGCCAATTATGCAAAGATGTTTCGAGGACTGAAATTGACAAGTGTTAATATTACAAGGACCAAAGTTGTCATTCTTAGATTTTTCAGGGACCAATTTTGCCAATTTTCAAAGTTGGAGGACCACTTTTGTAATTTTCTCAAAACTTTTCACATTTTTCACCAAAGGACTAAATTTGACAACTTTTGATTTAAAAGGACCTTTGGTGACTTTACTTTTGAAATTATTGCTCGGGGACTAGTTTTGACAATTTTAGAAACTTGGGGACTAAAGCGCAATTTTGCAAATTTGATATGTTTTTCATCGATTTTGATATTTTGCATTTAAAACACATAAAACAACGATTTGTGATATTTTGATCATTTTGATGTGTTTCGAGTGTTTTCGGATGATTTTGCGGTTTAAATGGTACAAAATGATGAGTATTTACACTCATCATTCCACACCACCCCTAGTATTACGACGAAAAGAATAATCCATAGTAGCATCCCTCATCTTCTCGCGAACATTGACCTCCTTACAATTCTCAAGCGCATACAACCACGGAAACAATTCTTTGAAAGTTCCACCACCATGCCAGTTGTCATTCCAAAAAGACGCTATATTCCCATTACCTAGCTTTAAACGCATAAAGTCCATCACATTCACACCTTGACTTTTCAAGACCCTTATCTCATTAATAATGGATGTCCAGCAAGTCCTAACCCCCGATATATTCATCGAGCCCACGCCTCCATCCTCCCCATAAATAGCCTTAATAACTTTCGCCTACAACGATGATCTCTGAGTAAAAAACTTTCAAACCCACTTGATCATTAAACCTCTATTCAAAGCAAAGAGGCTAGACACACCAAGCCCCCCACGTTCTTTGTCCATCAAAACATTGTTCCACTTGACCCATGTAGCTTTCTTACTGCCCACCTCGTTCCCATTGAAAAATTGGCTACGAATAGACTCCAACATTTTAATAACTCTTGATGGAACACGAAAAATGGACATATGAAAAATTGGAATTGAACCTAACACCGATTTCAATAACGTTAAGCGGCCACCAATAAATAAAGCTTTCATTTTCCACTTCGACAATCTAGATTTTACCTTGTCAACAACCTCCTTCCAAGCATCAACCCGAGTCATCGAGCCCCCCACTTTAGTGCCTAGATACAAAAACGGACATTGAAGAATAAGGCAACCAAGCTTAGCAGCTGCTTGCTTCACTTTCTCACCCTCCACGTTAACCCCCAAGATCTTGCTTTTGCTCATATTAATATGAAGACCAGAAGCTCGGTAAAAACACTCCAGCACATGCACTAAAGTAATAATATTATTGTCACTCCATTGCCCAACAAATACTACATCATCCGCATAGAACATATGAGAAAGGATCAACGATTGACTTAACTTAATACCTGTGAACAAACCCGTATCCACCACCCGCTAAAATGATAGGTGTAAGTTCTCCATAATTAAAATAAAGAAAAAATGAGATAGCGGGTAACCTTGTTTCAAACCTTTAAAAAATTGAAACTCTTCGGTAGGACTACCATTAAGAAGGATAGATCCTCTCGAAGACTTAAGGCATGCTTGAATCCAATCACACCATTTATTCCCAAAACAAATTTTTTTAGCACCTCGTCCAAAAAATCCCATCGAACAGAATAACACGCCTTCTCAAAGTCCACTTTGAAAATAATCGACCGTTTCTTCTTTTTTTTGCACCATTGTAAAATCTCATTCAAAATGAACGGACCATCTAAAATTTGCCTGTCCGCAATAAACGCCGATTGAACCTCACTCACAATATCCCCCAAAACTCCAATAAGCCGGTTCGTCAAAATTTTCGCAATGATCTTATAAATACTACCAATAAGACATATTGGTCTAAAATCTTTAACCATATTAGCGTCGGGGACTTTCGGAATCAGCGCAATGAATGAAGAATTACACCCTTTCGGAAAATCCGCATTGGTAAAAAAATACATAACAGCCTCGAACACGTCATTTTGAATCGTCGACCAAAAATTCCGATAAAAATCAAAAGTGAACCCATCTGGACCAGGTGATTTATCCGTACTACATTCCCAAACTGCCCTTTTTATCTCCTCTTTAGACACCACACGCTCTAAATCCTCCTATCTAAAGATCTCGGGTACTGCATATCAATAGTTGCTCGAGCATCAATCGGTTTATCAAAACGATTACTAAAATGTCGAAGAAATTCATGTTTAACATCAACCGGCTTATCCTTCCAAACACCATCAGCCAAAACACCCCGAATACTCTATTGATGGCGTTTTTTATTCAACATCCCATGAAAAAATTGAGATTTCTCGTCCCCTTCAACAGCCCATTTGATCTTCGCCTTTTGCGCCATATCCATTGCATAAATTTTGTCAATACTTTGCAACTCATTAAGCACCTCCAACCTTTTATTAACCACCACTCCGACCCATTCCCATTATCAATCTCATCATCCAACATACTAAGCTCCTTTTTATATCTCTCGCACCGCCCCTTACGATCATGTCTATTCATTTGAATCCACTCCCAAATCTTCAATTTAACAAATATCAACTTACACATCATACTAGTCATTCCATTAGTCACATCACCCGGAGCAATATTCCACATATCAACAACAAACTTATCAAACCCTTCCAATTCAATCCAATGATGAAAGAATCGAAATGGAATAGGCCCATAATCATCAGATGACTCACGGAGAAGAATCGGACAATGACCAGAAAGATAACGGTCCAATGTATTAGCATTAATATTGGGAAGTAAGGTAAATAAATTTTCGGATATAAAAAACCTATCAAGCTTACTCATCTTCGTAGCCGACTTGTGACACCAAGTATACGTACTTCCCCCTAAAGAAATCTCCTCAAGACCCGCATTTGCAATAAAATCATTAAATTCATTGGCACCATGAACATTAAACACCGATCCAAACCTGTCAGATTTATAACGAACCTCATTGAAGTCGCCCATAACATCAACCTCCCCATTCCACTGACTAATCGTATGCATCAGATACTCCCACATACTTCGTTTGTCTCTATAATCATGAGGCCCATACACCACAACAATAAGAAGATTGACACCACTTTTAAGCCACAAACCCCAAATTATGACAAAAAATCCGAGACAGTATACGAATATTTCCTAAACGAATTTGGATCCCACACACAAAGGATTCCTCCTGAATGACCAACCGAATTACTATGAGTATGATCAAACCCGTAATTTCCCCAACAACTACTTACACATCGAATATCCATAGACTCCATTTTCGTTTCTTGAATCGCCAAAAAATTAACTTTATTAGAAATACACAACTCCCGAACCCAATCTTTTTTGGCCTTTTGGGCAAGGCCTTGAATATTAAGAGATAAAAAAATTCATCGATTAACCATCGACTCTCCATGCGATTCAATGATCTCGGACAAGTTATTAACACAACCCTCCATATTATATCCCATAGTTTGACCTACATTGACAACTTCCTCCATTAATCCCAAAACGACACCCACCCACCCACCCCCCTGCGTGGAGCCTCGGACTTTTAAATCTCCCGGTGATACCGTTCGAACCTACATCTATGTAACCCTTATTGTTCCTATTTCCATCACTCCCATCATGTACCTCATCCTTATCACTTCCCACAATCTTCTCGGTGTTTGGTGTAAAGCCTGGGGGGTACTTTAAAGTTTTCTCTACATCACTATTACCGACATTATTATCCTTGTCCTTCTTGTTAAGTAATGAGTAAATACCAAATGGATCCTCCGATATATTCCCCTTCGGCCCAATCGAGTCATCAATTTCCGTTTCTGGGACCTCCGCCACATCACTAGTCTCACCCATACTTCCATTATCCTGATTCTTATAGTCCCCTTCCATTGACCTATCATCAAATTGATCCTCATCATCGGACTCCTCCAATAATTCGGGAACCCATCCTGGAACCTCCTTAGCCCTACCCTAAAACACCTTGCCACGAAATATCACCTTAAAGTTTTCAAAAATATTCAGTTACCTTAATTAAACTTATAATTTTATCATAATTAAATGTGATTTTCAATTTAATACGTTTAAAATTTTCATATATTTACACCTTATAAGATGCCCAGTGAACACCCGTTAGCAAATACCCTACAGAGAGTGATAATATGCGATGACGTGCATAACAAGTTTAAATCAAATCTAATAATAGTAAACAAGAAGCTAAACAAAAGTTGTTTATGTGATTATATATATTGCGGGTAGATGTGGCTTGTCAACTAAGATTAATCGACCACAAATTTTAGAAGTTAACTCTAATAGATTCGAAAAGGGATCATTTATATAACATTTATAACGTCTCATCATAAAATTATAAGGTGACTCAATAATTTAGCTCCGTATAAATTTAAGACCATAACGAAGGGCACTTGCTGCATTGCGGGGTGTTGTGTTTAATCTAAGTCGGAAAAAATTGTTTTTTTTTTTTTTTTGTTATTAAGGACGAAATTTGCAAAAGGTCGATAACGGGGGACTAATCAGACGATTTGAAGCTAATTTGAGGGACCAAAGCAGAATTATGCGGATGAACGATGCACGACTATTCCAAACTATATGTGCACTATAGCAAACACATTTTGCCTTTGCAATCTATGTAATCAGTGCGAAGAACATTTTCATTTTAGTCCACGAAACTAACGAAGTATTTGCAACGTTAGTCCTGGGACTAACGGTGAAAAAAAGGGTAACCTCGGGGCATTTTTGCTTAATATTTGCACATAAATAGCCCTCAAGTTATTGTTACGTTTCAAATTTAATCCTCATTGTTAGTTAACTGGACGTTAAGGACTAACTTTGCAATTGAGCGATAAACTTGCGCTAAAAGTGCCAAACTCGAAAATTGCGCTTGCACTGTAGCTACAGTGCAACGGAATGTGTTTTAGTATATATAGTAATAAGAGTTCAAAACAGCAACCACCTATACTAATAAATGATCATAAAATCATTTATATTTGTACCCTATCTATTAATCTATATGTTTATCATGCTATAGGCCTATAGCTAGTAAGGTATGCACAATGGGAGGTTTAGCAAAAGTTAAAAAAGTAAATTTATAAATCCTGAAATCATATCTATGTAGCTATAAATGTTCTGAAGGATATGTGAATAAACAATTACATGTTTATATTAACTTGAAGGAACTTTAATCAAAAATTAAAAAAGTTATAATTTTGACATCACATGTCATAATTATCGTTAGTATTCGATACACAAACTATTAATTTATGCTGCATTGTTACTTTTCTTCAAATTTTAAAGTCTTAAGGATTAGATACAAGTTTACAACTTGCCCGTTGCATGGGCTAAAATGACCGCAAAATGGGTATTTGTGCTTGTGGTATTCCGATGTCTAATGTTTTGCGACATTTTTTTATTTATTTTTTTCTTTCTTTTTTTTTTTTAATTATTTATTTAAGTATTTTAAAGGCGACCGTAAGGTAAATCGGAGTCTTGTTTTATCATTTTAAGTTGTAGTAAGACTAAACCATTTGGGTGGTTGAGCCATTTCTCCCTCTACGAAGATCAAGCTAGTCACGTCCTCCTCTAAAAATGAAAGTTTTGGTCTGCTAGGGATGAAAAAATTGAGTTTTTTATTTTATTTTATTTTATTATTATTATTATTATTTTGTATGGTTGTTTTTAGTCATGATCCAGTCTCTTTACTATGAGTATTTGATCTAGCTGAGTTGGTGCTAAAATGACGGAGTTGTTTGATCAAATTTGTGGTCACTATTACCATTGCAACTAGTTTAACCTTTGGTTTATAAGTGATTGAAACTTGTCCATTAATAGCTAATATGTTAAGATAATAATGATCATCGGCATTTATCAAGTGATGGGAAGTCTTGATTACAAGTGATCGATGCTACAGTTTGGTGGATCCTCTGGAAGTACAGGAACTCCATCACATTTAACTTTCAATGCATGAGGAAATGTGATTTATTTAACAACATTCATCTTTGTTTTATTACTTGGTTAAATTGTAGAGGTTCTAAATGTTTAATTTGGTCTGATTAACTTAAAAAACCATTGTAATATTTTCTAACTCCTTGCTAGTTTTCTTTTTGATTTAAATGTCGTTTCAAAAAAATAATGATCATCGGCAAAATAAAAATAGGGTTAATGTATACGAAACTTTGTCAAAATTTTTTACTTAGATTATTAAACTATTTTCTCAACTCGTGGTCCGGAAGTTTGATTTCTGTTTGCATAAAAGTTTAGCATCTTCCATTTTTTTATTCTTAAAATGTGTTGTTTATTTATACATCATTATTTAATTAAAACTATATGATAAAATATCAAAGTGGTTCTTATGCGACCCGTAATACATTGGTCATGCACCCCTTTGGATCCGTCTTCCATTACATTAACTCGGTCATGGTCGTGGATCTTGTGGTCATGTTTAAAGAATGCACAACTTGAGCGTATTTAAGACCGAGTTCTTTTTTTGTTATGTATGAATGTGTGTTATATAATTAGTCTTTTTATATAGGTATGTTTTTTATGGTGTCAACCTTCTTTTTACTATATTAAATTGATCATACGTGTCTTTTTTTTTTTCTCGTAATAATACATTTACTTGGAGACAAAACTTGGAAAAAAAAATATCCTATCTATTAGACTATTAGCGACTTTGCGAACAAATCCATCAATTTGCAATCATCATAATGAATACAATTTTGCTACCGTCCAAGTGTCATCCAGTATTTGGATTGCGTAAAGTCAGTTACATTTTCACACACATATATATTTTTTTTTGGGCATTTATTATGCTAAGTTCACAACATGGCCCGAAAGTATATTGACCTTATGAGTCGTTGTGCCCCTACGATATTTGTAGAAACAACTATAGCATATATGACATAAAGTATGCAGTTTTACAAAGACTTACAAGGAGAAACGTTACCTCATATTCAACTTTCTGTCATATTCAACTTTCTAATAAAAGCCTCTTACGGAATTAAAAAATGAAAAAGAAAAAATAATAATAATAATGGATGTTGATGTTTTACTAGTGTTTAACACTGGACATTATTAGCACTGGCTTGGAGAAATATTGGTCAATATAACATTAGTCACCCCGAGAAAATAATGCATGATGAATATTCTAACTCTTTCCCAAAAGTCTTGGTCATGAATATATGATAATAGAGTTTCGTATATGCACAAAACCTTTTTTTTAGCATTAAATGTCTTAAAAAGTATAACAATTTCAAAAACAATTAATACTTAAAACTTAAATTTAAACAATGCAAGTAATAAAGTTGAAAAAAGTGATTAACACTTTTTTGGGAAATTTTGATTAAGAAACGGCACTGCAATTAACCAAACTAAATGTGTGAGAGAGAAAGGGAGAGAGAGAAGGAAGGGTGGCAGGAGGTTCGAAATAGAAAAAACATTCAAGACCAAGGTAGAAGAGGGAAGAAGGAAGATCCGAAGCACCAGGTTATCAAATTCTTTGTGTCCAACATCCCGGATGGGTGCAGACCTTGGGACCTTGCGACTAGACTCAAAGAGTATGGAGAGATCGGGGGGGTTTACATTGTGAGAAGAAGGAACAAGGAAGGTCAAAGATTCGGTTTCGTGAGCTTCAAAGGAGTGAGGGACTGGAAAGCTATGGAGGAGAGGCTTAGGTCAATCAAGATGGGGAGCTTCTCTCTTTCTATTAATGTGGCAAGACATGCGGAAGAAAATGTAAAGGCAGGAATTGTTTTGAATAGGAAGACTTCGAGTTTTAAGCACACTGAAAAGGTTAAGGACTTCCCGGAGGCAGCAAAGAACGGCGTTGGAGGAAGCAGAGGTGGTAATAACTTTGGTTTCTCATACAGGGATGTGGTTATGGAACCCGTTGGGAAGGCAATGAAAGAAAAAACTATTAATATGGATAGGGCGGAGGTAGCGTTGACGAAGCTTCACAGGAAGGCGTTGGTTGCGTGGTGCATAAATCTTAATGTGCTAACCAACATTAGCGCATATTTGGGAGGTTTGGACGTGAGTGGCCTGGAGATGAAATATGTAGGAGGCCTGTGTATTCTTATTTCATTCACTAACAGTGAGGAAGCCCATAACTTCCTCAAAAAGGATGAAATATGGAGTACATGGTTTTCTAAAATGGTGGTATGGAAGGTCGAGTATTCCGCTTCGAGAGAATCGCTTGGGTTGGTATATCTGGGTCCCACTCCATCTCGCTTCTGCTTCCACTTTTAACAAAATTGGAGAACTAGTAGGTGAACTTGTTTCACCATCGTCTTCAGACGATGGCGAGGCGAATAAGTCGATGGAAGGTGTTGGAGTTTTAGTCGAAGATGGGAATGAAGTCAAGGAGGTAGTCAAGTTATCATGGAGGTTCTAATTTTAAAGTATGGCTCATTGAAAAGATTTCAATTGGAGTCCTAGTTGTTCAATCAATCACAAAGCGGGGAGGTATATCGAGGAAGTCCGGTTGGAAATTGTTCAAGATCAAGTAGAGAGAAGTGCAACTCTCGTCGGACATGGAAGAAGGAGAGTGAGCGCAGGGAAGGTGAGCGGAAGGTCTTTGCATGGGAATGAGAAGATAAAGGTTGATGAATATGTGCATGGGGAAGGGGGGAGACAACACGCGGGTGTTAAAGGGACATTTAATGAAGGAACAGGTTTCCAAAATAGTTGGGTGAATCAAGATAAGTCTTTTGAATTTTCATCATCCAATAATAAAAAGAAGGAAGTTAAAAATGAAGGCAGTATGAACTTTGAGGAGGAGTGGACTAACAAGTTTAAGGGGCTCCCCTTCAGGCCCAGGAAAAGGCCAAGGGATTCAGACCCATTTTCATTAGATGGGCTTTTGGGCATTAATAATCCTAATAATGATGTCAAACCCATGGATTGTGTGAAGACTGTTCAGTTAGTCAACGAAGTGGATGATAAAAAGGATAAAGGTTCTTTTGACTTAAATAATAGCTACCAGTATTCAGAAGACCAAAAAGGTGTTAATTATAAAGTCATGAATGGGGGGCTGGATAAGAACAAGAACGAAGAACACCTTGATGATGCATTTAAAGAAGAGGTTATCAAGACTAAGGAGATAGGAGTTTCCATTGGTATCGATCTGTCAATGGCAAACTCAGAGATTATAAAGACGATCGAAGAAGAAGGATTGAACCATGTTGCCCAATGAATTGTCTCTCGATCAATATTAGAGGGTTAGGGGGGACCTCAAGCCCAGCTGGATCAAAGGTATTATTCATAAAGAAAAAGTTTCGTTTATAGCAATTCAAGAATCTCAAATGGGGAATGCCTCATCCGATAGAATAAGTAAGTTTTGGGGTAGAAAAAATATGGAATGTGATATTATGGAACCGTCGGGTAGATCGGGGGCTTATCGGTGTTTGGGACCCTCGATGTTCAAAAGATTAGAAGTGATAAAAAAGGAGAACTTCATTATTAGTAAAGGGTTAATCAAGGGGTGTAATAACATTGTTTTCTTGGCCAATATTTATGCTCCTCAAAACTTCAGAGAGAAAGTTTGTGTGTTGGAATGAAATCTTAGATATCAAGACCAGGTATGGGGGATGGTGGATTCTTATGGGGGACTTTAATTCGGTTAGATTCAAGGAAGAAAGAAAAGGATCAAAATTCAAATCTAATAGCGCAAGGAATTCAACTGTTTATTGAAAGGGCGATCTTTTGAATATGAGATGAAAGGTAGCAGATTCACGTATTTAAAAGAAGACGAGAGAGGTAAGAAGCATAGCAAGATTGATAGATTATTGGTGTGTAGAGAGGTGTTGGATTTATGGCCTGAGGCGACTTTCAGGGCTCTCCCTAGACTGTATTCGGATCATAATCCGATTCTTTGGTCGATAAAGGATAGTAACTTTGGTCCCATTCCTTTCCGTTTCTTTAACTCCTGGCTCGACCATCCTAATTGTGACGATGTGGTTAAGGATACCCTGGATAGTTTCTCCTTCTCGGGTCCCCCGGATATCAAGCTTTTGGAGAAATTTAAAAGCTTAAGAAACAGCTTCAAGAGATGGAGGGATGAGAAAAACATGAAGGAGGGTGAGGAACTTGAGTTATGTAAAAGAGACCTGGGGGAAGTTGAAGCATATATGGAGGAGAAGGAGCTAAACGAGATGGAGGCTTGGACTCGTTTGGAATGCAAAAAAAGGATTCTCGAAATTGAAGAAGGCAAAGCCAAAGATTTGAAACAATAGGCGAGGTGCAAATGGAATGTGGATGGTGACGAGAATTCTCGTTTTTTCCATGGTCTTATTAATAATAGAAAAGTCTCAAATTCCATTCCAGGTCTGATAGTGAAGGACGAATGGGTTGATAAACCCAAGAAGATTAAAAATACTGTGTTCGAATTCTTCAGGGCCAAATTCAAAGAAAGTATTTTAAGAAGGCCCGAGATAAAGTGTGACTTGAACGCGATTTTATTAGAAGAGGAAGCTAATGAGCTTGAATCTAAATTCACAAAGGAAGAGATTAAAGCGGCTGTCTTTGATTGTGGTGAGGAGAAAGCCCCTGGTCCAGACGGATTCTCCTTCAAATTCATAAAAAGGTACTAGAAATTATTAGAGAAAGACTTTTACGATATTTTGTCGAGGTTTCACGAGGAAGGCAAAATTAGTAGAGGATGTAGCTCCGCTTTTATAGCATTGATTCCGAAAGTGAAGGATCCTGGTACCTTAAACGATTATCGTCCGATCACCCTTGTCGGTATTATTAGTAAAGTTATTTCCAAGGTGATTGCCAATAGACTTAAAAGGGTCCTGGATAAATTGATTACGGTTAACCAATCGGCGTTCTTGAAAGATAGGCTGATTTTAGATAGGCCGTTAATTATTAATGAGATGATCTCATGGGTTAAGAAATGTAAGAGTAAAGCGTTTGTATTTAAAGTCGACTTCAACAAGGCTTACGATAACGTCAATTGGGGTTTTTTGTTATCTGTTATGGTTCAAATGGGTTTCAAGGATCGATGGTGCAATTGGATCAAGGGCATTTTGTCTTCAGCTAGATCGGCAGTTTTGGTGAATGGGTCCCCTACTTTCGAGTTCCAATGTACGAAAGGTATGCGCCAAGGTGACCCCCTTTCCCCATTTTTATTCTTGATAGTAATGGAAGGGCTTTCTAGCATCATGAGGAAAGCGCGATCGATGGATGTTATGAAAGGCTTCGAGTTCCCTAATAAGGGGCCGATTATTTCTCACCTGCTTTATGCGGATGATCGCTCTTTCCGGGAGAATGGTCCAAGGTAACTTGTTAATGTGATCGAGTTCTTAGATGTTTTCATTTAAGTTCGGGGTTAAGTATTAACATTAGCAAGTCGCACTTAATGGGTATTGGGGTCGAGGACATAGAAGTGAAAAGAGTTGCGGACAAGATGAAGTGCAAAGAAGGGGCTTTTCCATGTGATTACTTGGGTCTTAGAATTGGGGGTAACATGAATCGTATAAAGAGTTGGGATTTCTTGATAAACATTTTCAAGAAAAGGCTATCGAACTGGAAGGCTTCTAGTCTCTCTATAGGGGGAGGACAACCCTCATCAAGTCGGTTATGGAAAGTCTTCCTACTTTCTATTTTTCTTTATTCATTGCCCCGAATAAAGTGATAAACACTTTGGAAGGATAATTAGAAGATTTTTATGGGGTGGAGATAGTGAGAAGTCAAGATACATTGGGTGGCATGGGACAAAGTCTCATCTCCTATTAGTGATGGAGGGCTTGGATTGTCTAAGTTGAAAGAGACCAATGAAGCTCTTATAGCGAAGTGGCTTTGGAGGTACAGAAACGAAGGTAGTAGCCTCTGGAGAAAAGTTATTGATTCGGTTCATGACACTAAAAGGTGCTGGTCTCACATCCCGTTTCGAAAAACATATACTAGTGTTTGGAGCAATATTGCTAAGGCGATCAATAAGATGAAGGCGGGGGATCTGAGTTTAAATCAAATGCTCAAGGGAAAGTGTGGCAATGGAAGGGATATTCGTTTTTGGTTGGATCCTTGGGTGAGTAACGTGGCGCTTAAAGATAGATTTCCGGGCTTGTTCAAAAAGGAGGTAAATAAGAAGTGCAGGGTTCATGAGAGATTATGTAGTACAATTAACCGTTTTGTTCTAAACAATATGGATAATTCTAGTAACGATGAAGACGAGGAGTTGAAGAATTTTACTCGAGAAATGGAAGGGAACAGGTTACAGGATTGCGAGGATAAGTGGGAATGGAAAGGAAGGAGGCAAAGAACATTTAGTGTTAAAGGGGTGAAAGAGTTTCTTCTTAGTCACTACGATTATAGTAACAGGTTTGTGTTCAAATGGTCGAAATGGATTCCTAAAAAGTGCAATATCTTTATGTGGAGATTAGGGATGGATCGTATCCCAACAGGTATGGCCCTTAAAGCTAGAAACTGTCATTTTGGTTCCACGTTGTGCGCTCTGTGTGGTCAGGAGGAGGAAAGTGCAGAGCATTTATTTTGCTCGTGTGAAGTGGCCACGGAAATATGGTATAAAATTGGTCGTTGAATCAAGTCTTCTCCTTATACATGTTCTCGGTTCTCGATCCGCTTGATATTCATAGATGGGGTCCAAGAAAAGAAGAAGAAAAAGTCATCAAAGGATTATTTTCATTTCGTGTTGGTATATTTGGAAAGCTAGGAACATGAAGAAGTTTGATAATGGTTCCATTGGTGTTAACCGTATCATCTTCGACATTATGGGGTTCGGTTTCTTATGTTATAAGAACCGAGTAGGGTATTCTAGTATTAGTTGGGATAAGTGGTGTAAGTTTGATTTGATGTAATTGTGTTGTGCCGTTGTTGCCCCTTCGCTAGTTGGCGTTGGTTTGGGCGTGTGTGAATAATAGTTACCTTTCAAAAAAAAAAAAATAAATAAAGTTGAAAATACAATGCAAGTAATAAAGTTGAAAATACAACTGCTAGATTCAATGTTTTTCCTTATTAAACGTCACTAATTAAATACATCCCTCAATTAAATGACAATTACAATTACTCATTGTACAAACCAAGAAAACCGGCAACAAACGCGGAAATACACCAACTAACCGAGTTGCTCTCAAGGATCTATAATCTCAATTTATCGGACGAGCGTGACAAGTGGATTTGGACACCCAATCCGTCAGAACCTTTCACAGTTAAATCCATGAAACAAGGCCTTCAACGAGCAAAACTCGGACCAAACCCATGGACTTTCCCATGGAACAGATTAGCCCCATTAAAGATCAACCTACTTGGCTGGAAACTTGAGAAGGATCGCTTGCCAACTAAAGATTCGCTGATGAGACGGAGCATACCTATACAAACTTCAGAATGCCCGCTATGTAACACGAGCGAGGAAACCTCCCTTCACCTATTTCTTGAATGCCCTTTGTCGATGAACTTTGGAAATACATAATATCTTGGTGCAAAATTCCTTGAGAAACCAACCACGATCGAGGACTATTCGAGACCCACAAGGAGCAGTTGCTAAGCCCTCGTATAACCAAATTTGTCAACACTATTATCTTGGCCTATATCCGGGCGATTTGGAAAACCCTAATGATAACCTCTTCAACAACAAAACCCTCCATACATCGTGCCACCGGAGAAATCAAGTTTTTAAGCTATAGCTGGATAAAACACCGAGGCTCATCAAACCGAATCGAATGGCCAAAATGGAGTAGCTTTGATTTTTAATCTTTCCCCTCTGTTACAATTTAAATGTAATCTCCCTTCCTATTCTGTACTTCCTAGCAGCTTGCTAGTTTTGGTTACTAATATAAATTGAAAGTTCAAAAAAAAAACCAAGAAAATAAAATTACCAAAATATCACTAACCATATTAAACTTACCAAAAACTACCTTTTAAATTTCAATTACCAAAACCTACTAAAAGCGCATTTTTTTGCCCCAACTAATATTAATAAAAAAGTACGGAGTGCAATTTTTTTTGCTCTCCCACTCAATTTTGCGCTCATATTTTTTTTTTTTTTTTTTTTTGAAATCTAAATGTAACTTATCTACCCCATTAAATATATCTCATTAAATTTTCATCTACCCAATTTTCATCTACCCCATCTTCTTTTTATTAAAAGTTAATTAAAAAAAAAAAAGCGGATGAAAAGTAGGAGAGCAAAAAAGGTTGGGAGAGCAAAAAATTTGCGCTCCGTGTACGTGTCACTCTCTTGTCCACATAATCCTCAAAATTGGGAGAGCAAAAAGGTTGGGAGAGCAAAAATTTTGCGCTCCGTGCCACTAAACCACGTAAATCCTCAAAATTGGGAGCGCAAAAAATGTTTGGAGAGCAAAAAAATTTGCGCTCCGTGCCACGTGTTTAGTTTAGATTTGGTCTTAAAGTACACGTGTAACGATCTAAAACAAGTAGCGCAGAATTAATAGAGAGAGCAAGAAATTCGCGCGTAGAGTAGATTTTCGTAACACAATATTCAACAGTTCATTTTCGTAACACAATTTTCTATGCGTCTCTTTTGAAAATTTAGACAAAAAATAAGTAATAATAAAAAAAAAAGTAACACAAAAAATAATAATAAAAAAAAAGTAACACAAACTAAGAAAAACTCCACCAAACTTTTGACATTGCTTATAATCCTTAAAAAACAAACTAATCGATAAAGTTATTGTCAAAAAATGTACAAATAAAATAAATTATCAGCTGAAAAAAATCAATTACAAGATACCCGCAGTCACATCGCGTGAAGACCCTGCTACTTGTTATAAATCAAGAATGCATGCATGTCTCAACCAATTAGACATACCAAGGGATGATATTAGAGTTAATTACATAATTGGTCCTTAAGGTTTACCGGATCTTGCAGTTAATGTCCATGTGTTTTTTTTTACGGGTCATGTCCTCGTGGTTTTGATTTATTACGGGTTTGGTCATTTGACCAATAATTTTGTTAGTTGACCGTTAACTTGAAGGGTATTTTTGACTTTCCACATGTTTTGGCAAACCACAAGGACGATTTATGTAACTAACAAAAAAAAAAAAAAAAAAACTTTAAAAAACATTTAAAAAATATTTATTATACTTAAATTTGTGCTTATGTATAATGTGAGGGCTTAAAAATTTTATTAAACAGTTTTATCGCTTAAAAAATAGACTAAAATACACCGTTGGTCCCTAAACTTGTATCGGAGGACCGCGATGGGACAGCACCGCATATTCATCGTCGGGGTCCTATTTCAAGGTTTCACTGCTACAAGTCCTTTGACCATTTGCCGTTAGTCGAGGACATCTCAAAGCATTACATCCGCTTTTAGTCCAAGGGCAATTTTGACATTTACCACTTGTCCATTAATTACCGTGCCAACCCACTTGTTTAACCATCGGCTACTGATAATACCTCTCTAATAAAAGGAACATTTTATCACCACTCATCCTTTATCTTTCCTAACAACTAAAATCCTATCTTCTTCACCGACGGTAAAATCGAAAAATGGTGGTGTGTTCATGCAATGAAGGGCGTCATTAGAACATGCTAGAATAACATGAACCCCGCGAGAGGTTCTATGCCCGCCCAAGACAGTTGGGATGATTAATTTTATTTCATCTCAGATTAAAGTTTGCATGTAGTGGTTGACCTTAAAATGTGTTGATTATGATAGTCTATCTGGTTTATTATAATTGTGATTTTATACAAGTGGGTTTAGTTTGTGTTTATGAGGCAAGCAGAAGCTAACATATTGATTATCAATTATAGGCTACAACATGTCCATTCATAGGGTGGTACGATCCACCCATCGAAAGGAGAGCAAGAGATGTGATCATCTACTTGCAGAGAACAATCTACAAGAATGAGTCGGCATTACAAGAATACGAAGCCGCCCTCGTTTCTGAGACTATGGAGGCGGTCAACTCTGGTGACCGGGCAAACGAGCTAGAGGCTGCTTACCAAGCAGCCTTGGCCGATCTCCTTGTTGAGAAGGAGAAAGTTTGCCGTCTCAGGAACTTTTGTGTGTTGTCTTGGATGGTAATTGTAACACCCCAACCCGACAAGGGTAAAGATATCACAAATACGGTTTCATATCAGAACCTTAAGTACTATACAATAGCGGAAGCCTTTACAAAACTTACAAAAGAAAATATAAATAACTTAATAATCAAAATAAATCTAAGATCCCTATTCAAATCTTACTTTCAGCTCTACTCTCAACCCAGATCGGCTATCCCATAAGCTCATCTTGAATGCTTAATACCGCCAGAGAAAAGAAAATCTTGGTGAGCTTACAAAGCCAGGTGAGCATGATATAACAAAGCAAAGCTAAAATAGAACAAGATACAAATAACGAAACCACAACGAAATGAGAATGACGAATCATTGAGGATTCTGCGGAAGCACAAATATACAGAAATCCGAAAGAAACAAATGGCAGATAAGAACAACACATAGCACACTAATAACACAAACACAAACACATCAAGAAAATAGAGTACATATAAGCCAAGCGAAAAGTCTAAAGGCTATCGGAAACAATTTCTAGAAAGTAAACATGGCATTCATACAAGTCAATTAATCTACCTTTAACACACTTAATCCAATATTGTAGCAATGAAATAGCGACAAATCATGGCGATCACACATGCAAATAGAAAACATAGTAGGAAAAACTATAACTAAATAAGCAAAAGACATAGCATAGCAATTAGCAAATTATCAAAACAGATATCATAATTAAACCATTTCCCGGATCAAATCTTAATATAAGCAAAGTCTAAACATAGCGGATCAATCATAAGCAAATAACTAACGAATAGGCAAAGTTTACAAAATTAATCGAACAATCATACATACTAAACTTTCAGGGACACTCAATTTCACACTAGCACATTCATCTCACGGATCAACGAATTCACATAACGATAAACCAACATAACATCGATGACAACATACGAATCATATTTAAACATATTAATCATATCCTAGCATGGCATACTGGCGATTACATAATCATATAAGAGCATAAACACATACAATAACATATAATAAACCTAATACATAAATATAAACACTTGAAAATCTTGAATCATAAATGTAATACTTAACACCGACATAACAGATAAGGATTTAGTTAACTACCACGAGCCCGAACTTATCATATCGAAATAACTACTTATTCGAAAGTAACCTCGTAAAATAATTAGAGTAGCTAGCTCCTGAATTTTGTGAAGACGCGATCGCACACGACATCATTCACCGAAAACATATCAAATAACGGATCGGATCTAGGATGCATCCATACGCCCCAATGACGGATAGTGGCCATACTATCAATAAGCGAGATAATGAAAGGACGTGGCGAACATCACTCTATCGCCCTAGAGTCATGTCGAGGTGCATCAACGACACGGACATGGAACCCCATGACTAGTGAAATAGTGGCTCGG
This sequence comes from Chrysanthemum lavandulifolium, assembly GCA_022545495.1. NCBI lineage: Eukaryota > Viridiplantae > Streptophyta > Magnoliopsida > Asterales > Asteraceae > Chrysanthemum > Chrysanthemum lavandulifolium. The sequence continues at coordinate 108,926,429 of CM040240.1, forward strand.
TGTCAAACTAACTTAGGTCAAACAGTTATCATAAATAACACGGATCATAATCAAGCACAAAGGTCAACAGCTAACATATCGATAATTCATATCATAAGGTTCATGTTCAAAGGTTCGGAAGTCGAGAGTTAATGTCGTAGTCACATATCATACTTTCATAATCGAATTTCATAACCAAACGTTCACAATTGAAGTTCATAATCAAATATAGCAAGATTCAACAAATGTGCATATCAAAGTCTTTCTAACATAACGTTCAGTCGGATATTGCATGATTCAATAAAGCAGTGTTTCAAACAAGCAACAGATCAAACAATCGAAAAGGGTTCATAGCAATGGCATAGGAAACCGTATAATTGAAATAGAAAAGCTAACTAAAAGAAAACGTCATAAGGAACCTTCTTTGAAAAGGTCGAATATCCGTACCTTAAAGCAAATGAGAGAAAAGCAAACGAATGAGTGAATCACGAAGATATAACGTCGCGTCTCCTTCAACGAATCTACACGGATTATGATTTATTTAATACTTGTTAGCATCATTAAGTTATAACGGATTTATCGCATTCACACTCTTAGAGTTGTAAGTATATTCTTATTCTTAGTAGCGGACGGAATAACGACATTTTAGAGTCTTAATCATTAATTAGCCAAACTTTTGTGTTACAAATGATAAATGGTAAACTTAAGGGTTTAATATGATAAATATCTTATTTGAGGCTTATATGATCATCTTTCAAAGTATAGGGTTTATAAATGTCAAGAACGGATTTTAGGACTTTCTTTCAAAATAGTTTACACAAGCCTTCATAACTTACATGATTAACCAAGACTCACACGTAACATTGTTCGAACACCACCTTAATGAGACCATGCATGCAATACTTTAATTCATGATATTTGACTCCTTGCATAAAATCATAACTCACGCATGTTTACAACACCCTTAATACTAGCTCGTTATACGTTAAATCAACAGTTATTAATGACCTCAAAACTTACTATTTTCACATGAAATAACGAATCAACACACCTAGCTTCTTAACCCTAATCGACCCTAATTATGACCTAGGGTTTTTCCCAAACTTTTAGTATCATATTAACGAGTGTTAAACTTACTCACGTGCTACGGATTTTAATGACCCATCTCTTGGCCCAGGACTTGTGAAAAAACCGAACAGAAAAAGAATCAAACTCATGCATGCATTTACCCAAACCACCACACCATGTCAACTCATTTACATTAGGTTAACGAGACCCAACTTGACCCTTTTCCCTTGCTTCGATCCTATACTTAACTCTCCTGGCAAATCACAGTTTTCATCTTGTTCCCGACTCGCTACCCACTCGACAACACAAACACTTAACCAATACTCCACACGACAATGCTAACCTACTTTCCAACCATACGTACTCGATCACCCATGGCGGTTTTAAAAGATTTTCGATAGGAAAACTCATGCATGCAAACCGACACGTGACAAAACTTACAACAGCATATTAATGAGATACGTATTTTATCGACATGCAGCTTGTTAACGAGACTAAGAGTTCCATGCTCATGTTTATTTACGATTAAGTTACATGTTCATGATTATTTGCGGTTCATGTTACATGTTCGATACTTGTTTATGAGTTTTCTGAATTCGCATGCAAACAACAAATACGTATACATATGGGATATGGTCACAGATTTACATAAGACTCTAACGCATGATTTATTATCTTGTCTTACAAGTTCACGTGTTTATAAGTTGTATGTAGAAAAGGTTGAGACGAAGAAAGTCGATTACCTTAGCAATTGCTTTCGAACAAAGATCACACGAAACACCAAAAGAGCAAAGAAATTGAATGGAAAGAAAAGAAAACTAGAAATCTTTGTGCCGTGACCTTTTTGAGACTAGGGTTTTCATATGGAGATATTGTGATGTATATATACATGTCGACCCATGTGGGTTTTATGGTAATCGGTTCAAAAGAAACAACAACCCACCCATGGGCTTATGGTGTAATCGGTTCACAAAGAAAAGAGAGCATGGGCCGAAAACTTGGTTTGGCCAAAACATTGCATAAGTAGTTTAATATTTTCTTCGTGCTAGTCGACTCATTAAATTTTAATAATCGTGGCTTTTATTTTTTCGTGGCAAATGTTGATTATCTATTTGGCACGTTAGGTCTTATGCTTATTTATAAGTTAGGTTTTAATCTCATTTAATGAACGTTACGTATTTTACGTATTTTAGGATTTTGACTATTTTAAGGGTAAAATAGTCTTTTAACATTTTTCGTATTTTTAGGGTTTCTGAAGAATCTTCTTGGTATTTCTATGGTTCTTCTCTTGGGTTTAGATAGTCTTGGTTTTAGTGTTTTGAATCGGTGGTAGATGGTGCGGTTGTGTTTAAGAAGTTTTAGAGTCGTTGACTAAGAATAGTCTTTTGGTGTATAATGTTTGGTCCTTGTACAGTGTTAATATATTTCTTTTGTGCTTTGGTCCTTATACTCTGCTGCCTTTGCCCCAAGAATATATATATCACTTGCCACACAAATGGTCAAACTCATTACAGAGATACGAGTTTCAAAGATGGACGAATGATGAGAGATGGATGAACAGACACCTCTTTCGAGTATCAACTTAAACTTGATGTATGGTGTTGTTCATCCATCTTTCATCCTTCATTCATGTTTGTGATGATAGAATAACCGTATCCAACTCGAAACCCAGATCCAAGTATCAAAGATGGATGATTGATCAGTGATGGATGAACAGACACCATTTCTGAGTAGCAACATAAACTCCATATGGTGTTGTCCATCCATCTTTGATCCTTCATTAGTGTTTGTGATAATAGAATAACGATAACAAACTCAAAACACGGATGTATGAAGACTCTAAAACAATACAATAAAAACACAATTAAACCCATACACTAAAATGACATGATTTCATACATAACGCAATGGATATATTTCCAAATGCATAACATTTTGGAGTCTACAAAGTTCGAAACATACATTGTTTAAACACAAAAAATATTGTTTAGGGAATACATATTCGATGGATAACATTGGCTTTCATATGCTTAACCAACAATTTTTGTGGTGAAGAAAGCTTTCTTTGCTATAATCTTGGTCTTAGTCCGTAATTTGGAGACCCACCGAGCGAAGATCAACTTGACTTCCAGATTGAGACTGGACCACACTTGGTTGATCATTACCGCATAGTTGTCACCGTAACCTTTGCCTTCTTCTTTGATGTAACTTTTGGTGGGATGAACTGCTTTTTGAGGCTGTTGTGTAGTGCCTTGACTTCTGTAACACCTCCTTGCCCAAGACATGTTTTCTTGTTGTGACCGGCATTGCCACAAATACCACAAACCACACTCTTACCAGACCGTGACAAGTTACCGGTTTTTTCACAATTATCATTTTCAAGAAAAGCCACAGTTCTTTTCTTCGTGGCCTACCTAATGGTTTATGATGTTTAGGTGGAAGAATGGTTGTAGGCACCGTGACTTATACCAATGCTCATAACCGTTTATTGGTTGGATGTGGTGTTTGTAAGTTTCTTCCAAGTCTTAAGCAAGTAACATGGATGAACCCATGATTCAACAGATCCTATTTGCATTCCATTCAACCTCATACACGCGTGGTAGCAACAACATGTTTACATGGCATACCTGTAAGCTCCCATCTTCTACATGTACAAGCCCTAGCTTCAACATTCACAACACACTTGTCTCCCCATCCACCGACCTCATACTTTTCTCCTTCAACCCGTAGCGGTGTACTTATAAGCCTCTTTCTTGATTGCATCTAACATGAGTGTTGCCTTTGGTGTTAATGTTCCGTACATTTTGAATCACATTCACAACGCTCACTATTCTTTTCATACAAGACTCTAATGTATTCCAAAGCAAGAATGATCGGTTGGTGCCTACCTCCCACTAGTTTCCCATTGAACACCTCACACATGTTATTAAGTAGCACATCGAATGAGCCCTCCCTACAACTTGTTTGGTTAGGTTCCTTAAAAATGTCGTGAACAAAAGACGTACAAGTAGACATAGATTTGGTTAGGTACACGAAAAATGCGACCTTGACCAATGAGTTGGTGGTATCTTACTTAACCAAGCATGGGCGGGTTCGCTAAAACTCTTGAATTCCAACATGGTCGCCTCAAATTGTTCGACTGTTGTTGCTCTTGCACATCTCCACAAATGTTCCTTGTATGCTTTAGCATTCCATTGCAATTTATATTATCATGGATGTGCTCAAACAATATCGTGTTCAAAGACTAGGAATACTACGCTAACACCGGAATGATACCGCACAAATAAACATAAATTCCTTACTAATACAATTTGCATATAAGGAAAATACAAGTGATTCTAATCAACAAAATGGTAACATCACCTTTTGCTGTCAATGATAAAAGTGTAGTTTGAGTTTCGTTGCAAGTCAAGATCATCTCTTAGACATTCAAGAAACCAAATCCATGAGTCTTCTTTCGACCTCTGCAACAGCGTATGCTGCTGGGTATATTCCATTGTTCTTTGTCTATACCGATCTTGTTAGAAGTCATCAGAAAAGGACCCCTCATAAAAGCACCATCTAACCCCAACAACTCTCTTTGACAAGCTTTGTATCCTTCCTTCAATGCGCCTAAGCATACATACATTCTCTTGAAAACTCGTTGGACTTGTTGCATCTGTTGCGGTTTGTAAACTTATCCTAACTGTTGTATCTCGGGTTAGTTTTCGCAACTCTTCAACATAGTCTCTTAAAGGGTGTCTTCTTGCTATGATCACTCCTAATCTCATTTTACGCTTTGTTTTTGCCCTAATGCTTTTTGCATAGACACGAACTTCAAACTGCTTCTCGAAATGATCTTGAACAACCACGATTGGAATATCTGGATTGACTTGAACTTGGTCAACTATTTGCTTCGAAAGAAACTTGTAGTCACAAGCTTTAATGTCTCTTGATTTCAAACATCTGTGTTCATCCTTGAAAGTTCGAACAATACATACATCTTTATCTCATATTTTTGGCTACATACAACAACCATGGACACTCACACTTGCTCCTTGCGCTTTCATAAATACACATACCTACCGAGGCCTCTAGTTATCGGACCATTTTTCCTCTTTGGGACTTTCCCACTCAACCTTGGTTATTCCACAAACAGTATTTGTCCGAGATACCTAACCCTAATTCTCTGCTTGTCATTCTTAATTAGTTGCAATTTCCTCCTAGTCTTTATTGAAAGCATGTAGATCCTATCTTTCACTTCTTTTGCGCTTACAAAACTTTGACCACGTAAAAATATATTTAGTCCTCTGTTTGTCCTCACTTAACTTTGTTTCTTGTATGCCCTCGGTTTGTTCCTCCTAATAACATACTCATCCTCATTCTCGGAACCACTTGCAAAATCATTATCATCTAACGGATCCAACTAATTTTTCTTAAAAAATCATGTGGTAGCCGGTGGTGGTACCTATAGATGGTAAATCTGTAGTCTCGGTCACTTTGAGCAGATTAACATCAAAATCAGCTCCTCAAAAGTATTAGCCTCATCGACAACCTGTGTTTCCATCACCATTGTTCTCAATATCATCATCGCCACTCATATAAGTGTACATCTCACTCACATTGTCATCACTTACGACTTCATCGATTTCACTAACTGCACAGATTTACCTTTTGGATATGATCCACGTGATTACATGTTTCCTCCTCATGATGACCAAACTCTTGATCATTTTGAGATACCTCTTCAGACTATCTATTGGATATGCTCAATATGTTTATCTATATGTTTGGTTGACATCACTGCAACATCTTCATGATGATGACCTCTGGTGGAAACAAGGGTTGTGTTTACGCATCCGACTAGATTGTACCAAAGTATTGACTTCAAAGGTTGATCTCAGAACCTCACATAAGTCCTCTACCACGCACTTATTAACAATGTTTTCTAAGAACAATTTGTTTGAGCAATATGGAACAATAGCAAGAGTCGCTTTTTCTTTGTTGCATCCACATCGGCAATAATCATCCTAATTGACTTTGGTGACATTTGATCAACGTCTAATGTTGTCTTACCATTTTCAACATAAACCTCTATCATCTTATGGTCATCAACAAGATCTTTCAATATTTCTAAATTAGCACTCTTACTTAAGCTATACAAACCATCATCTAAATTACTACCGTGCTTAACAAAGTAATAGTAATTTTTGAACCGAGCTCATAACCCAATTCATACATAAGCACATCCAACTCTTCAACCGACACACTATCAACATCAACCAAATCAACTAAACTTTCCATACCTCCAACGATATTCTACTGGGCCGATTTAAAGACACCATTGTGATGAACCCTCATACTAAACATTTTAGATCTACCACCGAAAACATGTCAATATATGTTTGAAGCATTCTATAAACTTAATTGGGAAACAATAAATACCACAATTACAAATTCCAATGATCAAATCAACAAAAAAAAAAGATCAGATTTCTTCTTAGCGAGTCGTATAGGGCGGTATCATCAACCTGGATAACCGACCGCCTTCTTACTTTCCATAGGGTAAACCCATGTTTCGCTTTATGATCGATAAAAGGGGTTTTGTGACATGCAATTAGGGTTTGTGAATTCGATAATTCTTGTAACGAAAGTTCGGGACGGGACGATTGATAATACGTACTATGTGTTTATTAGGGCGGGAAGAGGTTACATTACCGTGGCAATAATTAAGAAATTTTAATTGAAATATGGAAATGTCAAAATTGCCTTGGACTAAAGACAAATGTAACGCTGAGATGTCCTCGACTAACAAAAATGGTCAAAGGACTTGAAGCAGTGAAAACACGAAATAGGGACCCCGACGATGAATATGCTTTTTAGTCCCATCGCGATCCTCCGGACAAGTTTAGGGACCAACGTGTATTTTAGTCAAAAAATATATACGCATTAAAAAAGTTTTTTATACGCTTAAATTTTTATTAATACTTAAAAACTATTAATAAAAAGCAAGCGTATAAAAACGATATAAGCGTATAAAATTGATAAAACGTATAAAACTTATAAAGCAGATAAAACGATAAAATGGATGAAAATATACAAAAATCGTACAAAATACGCATTAAAAAAAGTTTTTTTTTAAGTATTAATAAATTTTTTTAACCTTCACGTTGTAGATTAGCCAAAAGTTTATTATACCTGAATTTTTAAGCTAAAAATTTAAGTATAATAAAAAAAAAAAAATTTAAGTTTTTTTTAAGTGTTAATAAAAAAAAATTGAGGCCTTCATGTTGTACATAAGCCCAAAATTTAAGTATATAATAATTAAAAATAAAAAGAGTTTTCTTAGGCTCTCACATTATACATAAGCCTAAATTTAAGTATAATAAAAAAATTAATGTTTTTTTTTTTTTTTTTAAACAGTTTTTCGTTATTTTTAAAGATTATTTTATTTTATTTTTTTACATAAATCGTCCTTGTGGTTTACAAAACATGTGAAAGTCAAAATACCCTTCAGTTAACGGTCATTAACGTAATTATTGGTCAAAGGACCAAACCCGTAAAAATCAAAACCACGAGGACATGACCCGTCAAAAAAAAAACACAGGACATCTCTCGCAAGATCTGGTATACCTTAAGGACCAATTATGTAATTAACTCGTTGATATTATGAGATTTTTTTTTTTTTTTTTTTTTTTTTTGGACACGACTTAAAACCTGTTGTATATTATGACCAACCTTTGACGACAAGACAAGTAAATTACAAACCTCACAGATCACCTCACAAGACTTAAAGAACAGTGCAAGACATTAGCTCTCCATGGTTTTGATTTATATGGTTAGAGCAGGTGACTGAAATTGCAGCTAAGGAATTTAAACTTAAGATATTTTGTTTGTACCATCAAGCTTTATTATTAACCCGCCTCTTATATTTAATCCAACTTATCTTCCCAAACTCACTGCAAATCTTTCACTTGCACAAGTAAAAATATATTTTACAAATACCAAATTAAATCATAACGATTATGATTTTGTAAGTTCATGAAAAAAAAAAAACAAAAACAAAAACAAAACAAAACAAAAACAAAAACTTGTGTGTGAAAGAAAAAGGTATAATTCTTTATTTATGAAGCCCAAATCAGGTCCTTCCCATATCTCACGCAATCCTTTTCCAACACATAAGCTATCTCATTTTCAAAAAGGTAAACCTCAAAGTAGTTTGTTTTTGTTTTTGTTTTTACATTTACTTTAAACATTTATAAAAATAAAAGTACTATAAAACAAAATTGGACATTCAAATATTTTATATTAAAACTTTATAAAAAAAAAGTACACAATTTAAAACCAACCACATAAACCACTTCCCCTCAAAACCTTTTTTTTTTCTCTCTTAATTATGATTTTCTACCTTTTTGACCGACTAATCCACATAATTTGAACCAATCGTCACACAGATTCAAACCAGGTAAACCCTTCTTCTTCTTCTTCTTCTTCTTTACATTTGACACTTAGAGCACTAGGAGCCCCGAAGCCATAGGCTCGTGTTACATGGAAAAGTGTGTCACATCCGCACTTTTTTTTCCTTATAACTCATAACCTATAACTTAGCACAAAAACACTCTCCCTCCATAACTTAAGTTTTAGGACAACCCTGGATGGCTGGACCTTACAATTTTTAATTTCATTTATTCAAATAAAACAACACATTTCATTAAATTAAAAATAACAATACATTGAAAAAAAAAAAACAATTTAGTGATTAAAGTTCCATAGATGCTCTACAATATCTTGTCGAAGGTCGTTGTGCAATTTCCTATCAGAAAGTTCTTTGTTTTTCCTTTTATGTATGTCGCATCTTTCGACCCAAATACGTTGCAAATTCGATTGTAGATAAACGTAAAATTCGTTAAATTCACTATTTGCGAATTCTTGATCTTTCAATATCATGTTATGTAATATGTTGTAACAATACATGATTCTTCCTAGCATGTTGACTTGGTAAGCACGTGCGGGTTATTGTAAAATTCCCCAACGACACGTGGAAAAGCGTAGGGGGGAGGGGAGGGGGGGTGAATACATTACCATTTAAAAATTAAACTTTTGTATCAAATAACCAATCAAGCGTGACGTGGTATGAAAAATGTCAACAATAGTCTTGCAACCACTGGACATAGTGTAAAGCAATAAATGAAACATATCACGATTACAAAAACACATACACAATATAAATACCATGCCATAACGCAAACATAATCAACATAATATAAGCAACTAGCTACACAAACAAACATAATCACTATGTACGAGCTAAAGGATGAATGACATATGTCCTCCTTGTCGGCTCCCGGATGATCAACACCTGGCTACTCTAGCAGCCGTTGATCATCCTCAAAGGGTTTATCTATAAATCCTACAAGCCTCTCTATAATAGGAGAGCAACACACACTTGGGAAAATACTGTCTCACAACAGTGCAACATGGTTCTTGTTTAAGTATGTCCCGAACTTCTTAATCTATATCAATCTCATCAGGTCCTTATCGTTCAACACGGGAAACCAAACAACAAAACCATTCCCATTCCATCCCTAAACCGATTTACATACCATACGTAAACATTCACTATAACTTATTTTTATTTTTTGGGCTGATAGTTTTGGTAATAAAACAATGTTGCATATCTGGATTACAATGTCATGTAAGTGTGTAAGTGATGAGAGTGAATTTATGTCGAACTTGAAACTTGACTCAAACTTGAATACTTAAAACTCGAGCTTCACTCTACTACTACACAAACATGCGCAAAAAAAGTTTACAACGGAAAACTTATGTTTACAACTTTCAGTTTTAAAACCTAGTTATTTGATGATTTTTAAAAAATCGCACATCGGACCCGCACTTCGGACCAGCACTTGTTTCATCCAAAATCTAGATTTGCCCGTTTGAGCCATTACCGGAACCCTCCCGACCCGCTCATTTTGCCACTCTAAATTAAATGTATTTAGAATGAATAATATAAATTTACAAACTCATACAACAAAGTGCGAGTGCATACAATGCTTGTAAGACTCATAAAGCATTGTAAATCAATAGCCCTTTGTGACTATGTATTGCATGGAAAACATGACAAGAGAGTTTTTGACTAACAAGATTTGGGTTATATTTGGCAACGGGGCTTATGGAACTTATAAGGGTTTGAGCTTATATAACAAGTCGTGCTACACGGGGTTATGGAGGCTTTTATAAGCCATAAGCTTAAGCCCATGGAAAATGGTCTTACAAGTTTAGCTAGTCAGATTACTTAAATACCTTTAAAAGTTAATGGATTATCACGTAAACATCAAAATATATGTAAATTTAATTTGATATATTTTTATATGATTTTACATTAATAAGCTTCCGCTCTAACTAATTCGTTAAACAACTTTATAAAAATTAAAGCTTCAGCTTTCGACTTATAATATAAGCTCCAGCACTAGTTCCAGCCTCAGCCTCAACCTCAAGTTCAACCTATTGCGCCAAACATACCTTTGAACTTGAGACTTTTTATTGAGATTTTCAAGCTTTTAATATTAGGCTGACTCATTATGATTAATTTAAATCCCTCTCACAAAAGTAGATGCAATCATCTACACTTAGTTCTCGAGTTATAATTTGATAAGAAAAGAAAGGAAATGGAAAAAATCTTGTGTTCTTGAGTTTTTTTAAAGAAAGGAAAGGGAAATAGAAAGGAAAAAGGGATGAACTTTTGTTTATAAAATCTTCCTATTAAAATGAGAGGAAAGAGAAAGGAAAGGAAAGTTATGTTGTGAAAGACTAATATACCATTTTAAAACACTTTCTTTACCAAAAAAAAAAAAAAAAAAAGAAAAGAAAACCCTTTACTACAAAGTAGAAAACGCAACTAATCCATGATTGGTCTTTCAGTTACTGTTTCATTAAATGAAGTCAATATGGTCTTTCACTACTCTTCTCACGTCTCTTTCTTATGTTGCATCTTCACCTAACGTATGTCTCCACACACACACACACTAAAGTGATAAGAACTTATTAGTTTCACATGTAAAGTTTTATGATATTGGTTACTTGGTAAGTTCATTATTTTAGTATTATCTTTTATCTGTTATTTTAATGACTGTTAACAATTTTTTTCAAAAGGGTTATAACTTTTTGAGTTTGGATATATGTGATGTAACCCAGATTGAATTTTACGTAACCCAGATTAGTTTATTATTATATTGGAGTAGCTAAAAATTGAAGCTTTTTGGGGACTTTATTGTAATAAATGAAACAGTAAAGTGATGAAAACTTAGTTTCATATGTAAAGTTTGATGATTTTAGTTACAGTACTTGGTAAGTTCTTAAACATAACCCTTATGTACTACTATTTAAATTTTGGATATTCACAATCTTTGTCATGTTTTGTGAATTGGGTATCTTATGATTACTTTATTACTTTCTTCAAGTAGCTAAAAATTGAAGCTTTTTTGGTATCTTATGTAAATTTTGATGATTTTTACTATTTGGTGTTTTTTATAATAATCTTTGTGATGTTTTATAAATTGGGTATCTTATGATTAGTTTATTGTTTTCTGAAATAGTGACATAATTAAAGGAATTTGATTTTCTTGAATTGTTGTTTGTTTGTAGTTGCAGATGATTTAGAGTGAGGTGGACGTTTTGTTGAGTAGAATTTTGAAGAAAGAATGGCTTATAATCGCCGAGGGTCTGATGAGCAGCCACCTAGCAGGCGGCTACTGCGGACTCAAACGGCTGGTAATTTGGGTGGAGAGGCGATGATGGATAGTGAAGTGGTGCCTTCGTCTCTGGTCGAGATTGCCCCTATTCTTCGTGTTGCTAATGAAGTTGAACCAAGTAGCCCAAGGGTTGCTTATCTATGTAAGTCTTCTTTTTTGCACGTACTGACTAGTTGTTGGTTTGATTTTGGTTTTACGAATTGATGGTTTTTAGAATCTTGTCTTTTTTATGGTTTAATGTGTTTTTTAATTAGATTGTCCCTAATTGACTTTAAAGAATAGGATAAGTGGGATTATCTCCTTAGGGAACATGTGGTTATAGCTTTGGTTTTCTAACTGGTAATAAAAAAGTTTCTTTTGATTGGTTTGAGATTTGAACTTAAAAGAAGTTAAATTTATTAAGAAGTAAAGAATAGGTTTTATGAGTGGACGATGAATGCAATCACTTACAGTTTTGTCTTTTGGATAAAAAAAGGATGTTAACTTCTTGATAAAAGTTAGATATGCAACAAAAGTGTGCTCGGAAAACTCGTACCAGTTAACTCACTCAGTCCTAGGTATGCGTCCTGATCACCGTGTTAAACCTTACACGTCTTAACCTGTAAACAAAGTGAGTTTGACACGAACAATCAGATCTATTAACACATCGGAAGATAAACCATGTTTCGGTTTTATAAGGTCAAGCAGAACAATGAATAGAAGTTAAAGGATTATAAATTAAAACTAAATCGATATTTGTGTTTCAAACACATTGAAAAAGCATGTAAGAATACAGACATGGGCAAACCTCAATCCCAGTAGCAATACCTAGATGTTTAGCCTTTCATGGATGTTGTTGATTATATCTTAGTCAGTGTTATGGAAGACGTTGAGGAATGGATATTCTGGATTGTACATAAGGCCTTTTACGCATAACCCTGCTTAACAAGACAGTTTTACGTTTTATAGGAAAGGGGAAACTCTCTTTGTTTGATAGTTAAATTTGCAATAGTTTCAGCGGTTTCTTCTGGTAAGTTGAAGTCTGGGATAGGATCCGAGGATGCTGAAGACAAGCAACATTTTAGCTCAGTTCTACAATTAACACAAAAAATGTGACATAGTTACAACATAAGTTAGGTGCATTTGTGCATTATTTCATGCTAAACACAAATAAGGAGAATTTATTTTGACCATCTTTCCATGCTATAATTTGGGACACGTTCATTCTGTGTTTCTTTTTAGCTGTTTTATTCTTATACAGTATGAAACAAATAGATAACTGATAAGAAACAAATTACACATGTGTAGTTATTTCGTAGGCATATACTAAGCATGCAGAAATCTTGTTGTATGCATAATCAGGTCGGTTTTATGCCTTTGAGAAAGCTCACAGACTAGATCCAACATCAAGTGGTCGTGGTGTTCGTCAGTTCAAAACTGCGCTACTTCAACGTCTAGAAAGGGTATGTGTTCTACTATGTTCTGTCATTCATCAATTATCAGTCCTCATATTTTTATTTTGTACAAGTAATTTTACGATGGCATTTCATGGATGCTTTCAAAAGTTATTTATTTGTGCACTCGAAGAGTGTCAAAGTAAATTTAAATCTCTTATCCTATATAGTTTCATGTTAGGCATCTTTTAATTTGATTATGAACTTCAACATTGTAGGAAGACCAAACATCATTAGCAGGACGACGAACAAAGAGTGATGCTCGTGAAATGCAGAACTTTTATCGACATTATTATGGGAAGTACATTCAACCCTTGCAAAATGCTGATAAAGCCGACCGGTAATCATCTTTCCTCTTATGGGTTTTTGTTTGAGTGGCAAAATGGGCGGGTCAAAATAAGTAACTTTTGGTATAGGTTAGGTCGTCCTTGGTTGACCTCAGACACTTTTTGTTGATATTCTTATATATATATATATTATATTTTATATATCTATCATAAAAAAGTGTGTCAAATATGATCTCTAAAATTGTATAATTTCAATAAATATTAAAGAAATCTTAAAAATATAAGAGGGTTTTATGCATTAAATATACACTTTTGATCCGTGAGATAGTAAACCTAAGCTGAATCAACCACCCATTTATGAGTAAAAATTCCCATCTCTGTTTTTGTCTATTATTTGCATTTTTTTTTTTTGATTGCATAAATTTGCTTCTTATATCAGTACACGCCTTACAAAAGCGTATCAAACTGCTGCTGTTCTGTTTGAAGTTTTAAAGGCTGTTAATCTCACAGAATCTGTTGACGTGGCCGAAGAGGTAAGTGTTGGATTTTTCTCTTCGTTTCTGAATTAAAATTAATTCTTACTTATATGTGTATATGTTTTGTGGGTTATTTGCATAGGATTTGGAAGCAAACAAATATGTTAAGGCGAAGACTGAAATGTATGCTCCTTATAATATACTTCCGCTTGATCCTGACAGTAAAAATCAAGCGATTATGAGATATCCAGAGGTATGTGAAAGAAACCATTGTATAAAAGTTCATCATTTTTCATGGTACGCTAACTTTTTAACTGTCAATTTTTAGATACAAGCTTCTGTCTCTGCTCTCCGCAACACTAGAGGTCTGCCATGGCCAAAAGGCCACGAGAAGAAAGAAGATGAAGACATTTTGGATTGGCTACAAGAGATGTTTGGTTTTCAGGTTTGCTTCTTCATGATTCATAGATGTGGCAAGATGAGCAGGTCCGATGGATGATGGGTCAAAATGGGTCCGGGTTGAAAGGGGTCAATTTTGAGTGTGAATTGAAGTGGGTCTGGTTGAAAGGGGTCAAGTTTGAATGTTAGCTGATGTGGGCTTGGTGGGTTGAGTTGACCCACAAACACTTTTATGTCCAATAACTTTTCTTTTATTAATAAGTAATGTGTTGAATAAGATGATTCAAAAGGTTGTATGGATAGAAATAGACTTTGGACAACTTTTAAGTTTCAACCCATTCGACTTGTTCCCCTTTTTTAAATTAAAGTTTCGATTTGACCCATTTGAGATAAAACTCGGCCTATATGAAATTAACTATAAGTAAATGTTTGAAATTGCTACCTCTAGTAGAATATGATATTGTGGTGATAAATTTGGGCATGACTTTTATATTGCAGAAAGATAGTGTCTCAAATCAAAGGGAGCACTTAATCTTGTTATTGGCAAATATTCATATTCGACAATTCCCAAAGCTTGGCCAGCAACCTAAGGTATTATGCGTCATAGAGTGACATGAAATAGTTTATATGTGCCCATATTCGTTGCTGATGACATTGTTTTTTGTAGTTGGATGATATTGCAGTTGATGAAGTTATGAATAAACTTTTTAAAAATTACCAAAAGTGGTGTGAATATCTCGGCCGCAAACATAGTCTTTGGTAAGTTAGTTTTCTTGAAAATTTTCCTGGTTATAAAGCGTAAAGGCATTTTTGAGCCTGACATCTGCCATTTACAGGTTCCCAAATATTCAAAAAGAAGTGCAACAAAGAAAACTGTTATACATGGGTTTATATCTTCTCATATGGGGGGAAGCTGCAAACTTGAGATTTATGCCAGAATGCCTTTGCTACATCTATCACCATGTATGCATGTTAATTTGTTATGGACTTCCATTATTCCTTTATGTTTCTATTTTTTAAACATTCTTTATGCTATTCTTTTTACAATTAATATTCAAATAATTATAAAATTTTATCATTTATGTCTAGTGTTCACCAAGGGACATAATTTGTGTTATCTACATTACTCTACTTAGAGAAAAAAAGTAAATAAATATGCACATCAATTAGGCGTTATTCCTTAATGATACCTGTCTTTAGTTCCTTGGATTTTTGTTTTAACATCATGAAATCATGACTACAAAATGTAAGTGACAATTGCAATGAAACATACTAGAGATGGCAAGATAGGTGGGTAAGGTAGCACGTGAGAACGGGTTCGGGTTTTAATGGGTCATTTTTAGTATGGGTGAAAATGGGTCGGTCAGATTGGCTTGACCCACAAACATTTTTCTGTCGTTTGCATTTTAATGCATTACCTATAATAAAATTTTTAAACCACAACCCATGGGGTTGTGATTAGGTTACCATTTGTGCAAAGATAGCATTTAATGACCCATTTTAACCCACAAACCATTTGTGCATTTAATATACCAAAATAGCATTTAACGATACCAAAAAACTCATTCAGATCATCATTACAATGTCTGAAACTTTATCAAAAAGATTTATAAGGTTGTATACATTAAAAAGAGGCTTTGTGAGATTTTCAACCAATTTTACACATTAGACGGTTGGACCTATTTGACACATATCTACTTTAGCTAACTTTCTTAATTTCATGCATTCGACTTGTTTGAGGTAAACACAACTGAAAATCGACCTATTGCTACCTCTAAACCAAACTAAACAAATAAATTTCTTATCAATTCTCTTTTTTTTTTTAGCAAAACGATGTCTTATCATTTCTATAGCATATATCAAACCTATTATGTTGTATTAAATGCGTATATTAAGTTATTTTGTTGATTCTTGATACCCAGATGGCATTTGAGCTTTATGGCATGTTGGCTGGAAGTGTAAGTTCTGTGACTGGTGAGAATGTAAAGCCTGCTTATGGGGGTGAGAAGGAAGCATTTTTGAGAAAAGTCGTGACTCCTATCTACGATACAATTGAGAAGGTGTAGTAAAATGCTATGTGAATATTTTAAGTTTTTAACTTGTTTCATAAAATACAATCTATAATTCAATTGTTTACATTTACAGGAAGCTCGCAAAAGCAAAGGAGGAAAGACTAAACATTCTCAATGGAGAAATTATGATGATCTGAATGAGTATTTTTGGTATCGTACTCGTCTTCATCTCACACATTTTATTTGATTTAGACGTGCAAGTTCCGACCCATTTACTTACGAATGGGTCAATGTCCATTGATTTTAATCTTCGATGGGGAAATGAAGAAGTTTATCTATAAATGGAAGAGGTCAAATGAGTTAAAAACTGCCAAGTGTGTTGTTAATCCATACAACCTCCTAATTCGTTTTATTCCAAACTTGTTATATGAGTAGTATTTTATATTTAATATCATATCAAACACATTCATTCTAAAAAAGAAAGTTTCAAGTTAACCCAATCCCCGCCTCACCAATCTTCCCACCTGCAGTTTGATGGTAATGTCCATTAAATATGTTAATCATGTGGTAAAACATTGTAGGTCAGTCGACTGTTTCCGTATAGGATGGCCAATGCGTATGGATGCCGATTTCTTTTATGTGCCGCTGCCTCAACATGCTAAAGATAATGATGTGAGTGTTATTCCCATTTTATGATCATCTGCTCTACTTTGACTGCATGTAAATATGAAGTACCCCATCCCATTTACGTAATTGGTAGCCACATATCAACATTACTATATTTTAATATTGAAAGTTTACTGTCTGAAGAACTGTTAGAAATCTTAATTTTTATATGAAGGTGAGTTTGATTACAGTAACACTGCCCTATGAAAATAAATAATATACTGTATAAAACTAAACGTAATTTTTATTGGTTAAAATATTTATATCTGTTATAATTAACTGACAAAATGAGTTTGGCAAAGCTTCATTTCTGTTGCCTTATTTTCTTTATCGCCTTTCATTTTATAATGTTTTTACAATCTTTTAATTTCAGGTGGAAAACCGGTTACCAGGGAATCTCAATTACATTACAACTGTTGGATGTAAGGAAAGATTAATTACAATGTTGTTTGGTTTGTAAAGGAGATAGACTCATACTGGCATATATTTAGGAGTTTTGATAGGATGTGGAGCTTCTTTATTATTATTATATAATTATTATTCTTTTATCATTATTATTATTATTATTATTATTATTATTATTATTATTATTATTATTAATTATAATAATAATAATAATAATAATTATTATTATTATTATTATATATTTTTTAAACATCACATTTTAAGTTTACAGGTATTATTATTTATTATTTTAACTATTTATTATTATTTTATTATTATTTTTTTATTATTATTATTATTTTAATATTATTATTATTTTATTACTTATTATTAATTATTATTCATTCTTATTTTTATTATTATTTATTATTATATTATTTGAATGGCAAGCTGCTTTTAACAACTTTGTTATATTGACAATACTGGCATATATTTAGGAGTTTCGATAGAGTTTAACTGACTAAATTTATGGCATGAATTATGGCACATAAACCTTCAACTCAAGGCAATGATTATTATTGCATGGAATGGATCTGGTAATCTTGGTTCCGTCTTTGAGGGAAAAGTGTTCAAGAGAGTGTTGAGCATCTTCATAACAGCAGCCATATTGAAACTTGCACAAGGTAACCAAGTGCTTTGAATTCCTTTTCCTGTATTAAATTTGACTTTCGCAAGTCGAGTTAGAAAGTTTAGCAAATGGGTCAAAATAGATTGTGCGTTTTGTCCATAATAAGATAGTGGACTATCAATGTCGCGATAAAATTTTGCGCGTAAAATTTTGCGATAATGTTAATGTGATTATCGTGTCTCAATTTTCAGCTGTCATTGATTTGGTGATGATGTGGAAAGCAAGGTTCAGCATGTCATTTCATGTCAAGCTGAGATACGTTTTGAAGACACTCTCAGCTGCAGCTTGGGTTATAATATTACCAGTGACATATTCAATTAGTTTGGATAATCCTTCTGGATTTGGAAACACCATGAAGAACTGGTTTG
Organism: Chrysanthemum lavandulifolium; assembly: GCA_022545495.1. NCBI lineage: Eukaryota > Viridiplantae > Streptophyta > Magnoliopsida > Asterales > Asteraceae > Chrysanthemum > Chrysanthemum lavandulifolium. Next base: position 108,944,922 of record CM040240.1, read on the forward strand.
GCAGTGGATCAAGTTCCCTTCTGTGTTTATCTTGGCAATTGTTATATATTTGTCTCCGAATATAATTTCTGCATTATTATTCCTCCTACCCTTTGTCCGTCGGCATCTAGAAAGATCAGATTTCAGAATTGTGAGGCTCATCATGTGGTGGTCTCAGGTAGGTCTAAAGTTATATCTGTCATACTTGTGGGCTAATTGCATAAAAAGGGTGTAACTTTGGTACAAATTTGTATTAGTGGTAACCACCTTATTAAATGCCAGATACATCAAAGTTTGTAAGGTTTTAATTTATGATAACATACTTTCAGAGATTTGAATTATGGTCATGATGCAGAAGCTAACATGTCTGTGACTTTTGACTATCATATTTTTTGAGATGTGACACTTGGACAATCGAAAGAATATTAATACTCTGATGTTTTTCTCTAGCCTAATATAAGCTGGTTATCCATAACTAAAATCAGACAAAGTTGGCTACATTTTAGTTCAATTAGCCCCATTCTTATATATCTAGGTCTTACGCTTATTCAAGGGCCGTCGAGAATTTATTTTGATAGTTTTAAAATTTGCAGCTTCCACTCTATGTTGGGAGGGAATGCATGAGGATCCTCTTTCTCTAATCAAGTAATCTTTCCTTACTACATGTATATATTGGTTTATATTAGTGGTCCGCTGCTTTATGTATAATCTTATTTGTTGTTTTCTAGGTACACGTTCTTTTGGGTTGCCCTCATAGTAGCAAAGTTAGCTTTCAGTTTCTACTTAGAGGTGTTTATCCTTTTCCTCATCTTTTGCTTGTAAAGATTATCTACGCAAGTTCAAAATTTTGACATATTATATATTCATTATTTCCAATTATATTTGGAACATGAATTGCAGATAAAGCCACTAGTTGGTCCAACAAAAGCAATAATGCGTGTTCACATAAACCGTTACCAATGGCATGAGTTTTTCCCCCAAGGTACTTAAGTTTTGGAAACCCTAAAGTACATAGATTACATCATAAACTTATTGATTCACACATTATACTTTCCTCTTTCCAGCCAACAACAATATCGGAGTTGTGATTGCACTCTGGGCTCCTATTATTCTTGTATGTCCTTTTTATCTCAGAACTCATTTCTTCAACACTACAAACTAGAAGAATAACTTCTGACTCTTAAATAGATAAATTGTCGATCTGGTTATATTTGATCTCCAATAGGTCAAATGGATAGATTTTGAAAACATAGATGATATGAACTTGAGTCACATCGGTTGAACAAGCCAAATGGGTCGAAACTCACCCAAAGTGTGTTTAAAATGAATAAACCTTCCAATATTGTATATTAACAGAAATTAGAGTATGATTGCTATGATACAGTTTTTTGTATCACTTAAAGCATATTACTTGTTTATAGAATTTAGAATATTATAGACAATAGTGTTTCGACCCATATTAAAACTACACATATTGACCCAAACCCGTTGATGCGTTACAAACCTCCTTGACACACCCATATTGCCACCTTTACTACAAACCTTACATAACGTTTTCTTTATCTTCCACAGGTGTATTTCATGGATACTCAAATTTGGTATGCCATCTTTTCCACAATATTCGGTGGTTTTTACGGCGCGTTTAGACGTCTTGGAGAGGTTGCTCCTCTGCCACTTTATTGTTATAGCTTGTTATTATGTGTGTTTCCTTTCTAAAGTATATTCTTCTCAGATAAGAACTCTTGGAATGTTGAGGAGCCGGTTTGAGCAACTACCAATTGCTTTTAATGAATGCTTAATCCCACGAGAAAAAATGAGAGAACCAAAAAGGGACTCAAGGCTACTCTATCACGTCGATTCACCAAGGTTAAACATTATTATTATAGTAACTAGTAACCACACATTACAACCTTGTGCCTTGTTTTCTATTATTTGGGTATCTATCTCAGGTCACATCTCAGAAAGAGGATGCAGCAAGGTTTGCTCAGATGTGGAATAAAATAATCACAAGTTTCAGGGAGGAGGATTTGATAACTAATAGGTGCTATGAAGATGATTTAGTATATTAAATATTTAAAAAAGTTATAATTATATACTGATTCCTTCATGGGTTTTGTAATTGTTTATTAGGGAAATGGCCCTATTACTCATGCCATACTGGGCAGATCGTGATTTGGATCTCATTCAGTGGCCTCCGTTTTTACTCGCTAGCAAGGTTTATTTCATTGGGAACGATTTTTTTGGGGAATATTAGAGGTGGAAAAATGGGCGGGATAGGAAACAGGTCAAAGAGGAATTTTGTTTTTTTGTTTTTTTTTTTTGGCATGGGTTTATTTCTTCAGGTTGAGCCGAAACACTTATTCTCCAATACTATTAATCTTTTCTGTAACTCATTTGTGTTTCAAGTATAATTTCAATGATAATATTAATATTTGTTGTATAGAGTTATTTACCAGGTTTTATGCATTAGAAGTACGCTATGGGTGACTTTGACTCGTTTGACCTGTTTCTGTTAAGCTAATTTTTTCAGTTGACCCATAGGAGATAAAAGTTAACATGAATCGTCCCATTTTCCATCAATTCTTCATAATTGCCACCTCAGGGGTAATACATATTGACTTTTGTAATGATCATTATGTAGCTTCCTATTGCATTGGATATGGCAAAAGATAGTACTGGAAGGGACTCCGAACTGCAAAAGAGGCTGAATTCAGACCGTTATATGGTCTATGCGGTTCGCGAATGCTATGCTTCATGCCAAAATATTATGAATTTTCTGGTGTCGGGAGAGCGAGAGAAGGCGTATGTAGATCATCTTCAGCATCATTTCTTAGAAGTTTTCATTTGTTTATATGACTAACTTGTCCAACAACGTGGTTTGACTCTTTCAGTGTTTTGAACAAGATATTTGCCACAGTCGACAAACACATAGAGGACGAAAATGTTTTAACCAAGTTGGATATGAGTGAACTTCCTAGCCTCACTGTTCAATTTGTTAAGCTTATTGAATTTTTGGTAACTATGCTGTTTTCTCTTCCATCCCCTGCAGATTGTTGATGTCTGTTTTTGACTATTTGTAAATGTCCATCCTTTCCAATAATGGGATATGTTATTTTTCATTGTGCCTTATCAATGCAGAAATAGTTGACTCCTAAGTCACGGCCTTTGTTTTTTACAGATGAAAAATGACAAAAGTGACCAGGACGAAGTTGTGATTGTGTTACTTAACATGCTTGAGGTGGTGACAAGAGACATAATAGTAAACGAGTCAATTTCGAGGTATTGTAAAGTAGCATTATCGACCTCCTCAATTATGTAATATTCTTTAATGGAAATATCTTTGCTTCCCACCTATGTAGTTTGATGGAATCAAGCCATGGTGGTTTTAATGGAAATAATGATGGTCCGCAAGATAAACACTATCAGAAGTTCTTCACAAAACTTAATTTTCCTGTTACAAAAGAAACAGATGCTTGGAAAGAGAAAGTAAGTTCTTTCTTTGACTTCCAACTTGTATCTTATTATACTGCCATTATTAGTAAAGAATTAGACTTCAAGTTATTGAGAAACAAAATCTACTTTATTTCTTTATATTTTATTGATCTTTTAATTATGAAGTATTTGCATATGTAAATCATGCTTATCATCGCCTGCAGATAAGAAGACTTCATCTTTTGCTTACTGAAAAGGAATCTGCTATGGAGGTGCCATCAAACATAGAAGCCAGAAGGCGTATCTCTTTCTTCTCGAACTCACTGTTTATGGAAATGCCCGTAGCACCCAAAGTTCGAAACATGATATCTTTCTCGTAAGTTTGCAGCTTATTCATCATATGTATTACTGGTGCACTCTGGGGGCCATTAACAAATCTTTGTCATCTGAAACCGTTCCAACATGCCCTTGATCTTTTGTACCACAACTAAGATCTCTACATTTTGGCCATTGCTTTTTATTTTGTGGGTCCCAGATAGTGTGAGGGGTAATGATGAAGTGCTTATGAGAATGGGAACAATAATTTAAAATTATTATCAACAAGTTATGAAGAAGAATCTATAAATATTATATTAATACACGAGATTGGAACCACGAATATATTTCTTGAACTTATTACAATAGTTAAACAGCATACCGCTTGCCCTTGATCTTTTTACCACAATTAAGCATTTTGATGTACACCCGAGATAGTGCATAATGATTGCATGAGAATGGGACCCACAAGATGAAGAAGAAAGGAATAATCATTTGGATATATTTCTTGTAAATATCAGAATACTTATAGAAAAAATATTTTGAGGTACACCACATACTGGTAACTACTCATTTCGATTCCTGATATTTTGTGTGCTACTTGTTTCGGCCAAGGATTCTTACTCCTTATTACAACGAAGATGTCCTTTTCCCCATGGAAATCTTGGAAAAACCAAACGAAGACGGGGTTTCCATCATCTTTTATCTGCAGAAAATTTTCCCAGGCAAGTTTGTTTTCTTAGTTGTCTCTTCTATGACATTGTATCCGGGTGCTATGATACTGAGTAACTATCTGATATACAGACGAATGGGAAAATTTTCTTGAAAGGATGGAATGCAAAAATGAAGATGACCTGAAAGATCTTCCGGATATGGAAGAACAACTTCGCCATTGGGCATCATATAGAGGTCAAACGTTGACTAAAACTGGTATGCATTTTTTTTTTGAAAAAAAACTTATACTAAGTGATTGTGTTTTGTTTGTAATTTCTTTCATTTTGAACATGAATTAGTACGAGGTATGATGTATAATCGACAAGCATTGGAACTTCAGGCTTTTCTTGATATGGCACCAGATGAAGGTATGTAAAAATTGCTTTTTGTTTAGTCTTTTTTTTTTTTTTTTTTTTTTTTTTTTGATATATCAGATTATCATGCTGTGCAAGTTTTATCGTTATTTCAGAGTTGATGAAAGGTTACAAGGCTGCTGAATCTAATACTGACGAACATTTAAGCAATGAAAGATCGTTGCTGACACAATGTCAAGCTGTGGTGGATATGAAGTTCTCATATGTGGTATCTTGCCAACAATATGGTATCCAGAAACGATCAGCAGATCCTCGTGCCCAGGACATTCTCAAGCTCATGACAACGTATGACTTTTCTTTTTATTTTATGTGAAACTCTGTTATTACGCCCAAGTATTGGGTTGAGGCACCAAGTCTATTTTGGGTTGAGGTACAAACAATATTTTGTCCTATTAACTTTTCTATCAATATCTAATGTGATAGCTAAAGGAATTGTAGGGTCCATCAAACAATATTATTTCAAAATCTTTTGTTAAAAAGATATGAACATATTTAGAATAGGTTTGTACATTTATGTTTAGTCTAGAAAAAAAAGAAACACGGCCTAAGTGAATTTCTACATATTTGACCTGTTTGACTGGTTTGAGTGTGACCCACTTATATGTAAATGGGTCGGAATTGCCATATGTGGTTATTTTATTTACGAATGTATATTTTTACATTGATGGGCAGGTATCCATCTCTTCGTGTTGCCTATATTGATGAAGTTGAAGAAACAAGTGATGAAAAACGAAAAAGTGGTTGACCATGTTTCTTATTATTCAGTTCTTGTGAAAGCTGTGCCAAAGTCTGGTGATTCCTCTGACCCTGTTCAAAACCAAGATCAGGTACAAGTTCTGATACTTTTTAGAGGCACAATGAATGCATAATAAAGATTCATTTGGTTGTTGAAATCTCCTAAAGGTGGAAAAATGGACGGTTTAGGTAATAGATCAAAACGGGTAATGTTTTTTGGTATGGATTGGGTTGACCTAGAGCATTTTATGTCCAAAAAGTTATTTTGAAGTATTTAGCGTGTCAGAATGATTGGGTTCAGGTTTATACATACTATGGACGACTTTCGACCCAATCCATTTGATCCATTTTTAAAGCTAATTTTATTTTACCCAATTTGACACGTTAGATATATAAAATAACCAACCCATTATTATGTGAATGGGTATTTCCCATACGAAGATAAAATAATCATGTCAAAAGGTTGAATTACTATTACAAAATACAAAATGAATTGGTCTAATGCTGTAACGATATACAGAGTAATAATATTTACAATTTTAACAAGTACAAGTTTGACAACGAAAGTCAAAGTAGGACAACCCGTAAAGGACTGAGGCAGGGTGTTTTATTTATTTATTAATCAATCAGGATGTTAATACATACACATTTTTGTTTGTTCAGGTTATATATCGTATAAAACTTCCTGGACCTGCCATACTGGGGAAGGAAAACCGGAAAACCAAAACCATGCAATAATATTTACACGTGGAGAGGGCCTGCAAACAATAGATATGAATCAGGTACTCCTTTCTATTGGCTTTAGTATTCCAATACTTGCTGTCTCTTAACCTGCTTATTGTCATGTTAACAGGATAACTACATGGAAGAAGCTTTCAAAATGAGGAATTTGCTTCAAGAGTTTCTTGTCACGCATGGTGTCCGGACCCCAACCATACTTGGGCTTAGGGAGCATATTTTCACTGGCAGGTAATTCATGAGTCTTTTGTTTCACTCTTATTCAGGCTGTTAATGGTTCAACTACTTTTTTTTTCCCATCTTTTGTTTATAGAAAGAGTTGAATCAGATTATGTTCATCTTTAACAAGTCAAATTTATTGAGCATGGCCTAAAGTGTATATAGAATGCAGAGAACCTTCTAAATCATATTTGTTTTTATCAAGAAACAGATCTTTAGTGAAGTTATAGAATATCTGTGATCTCACTAGACAAGCTTTAAAAAAAATGAATTTGACATACACTTTACCAGAATTGATGGAGAATTAATGTCTAGAATACACGCTAAATACAAAATAAAGAAACTGATGAAACACAATTAATAACTACTTTTATTAATTAAATCAGGATTGAAACTTCCACTATTTTCTGAACAACCCAAAATGGAAAGTGTTTAACTGTAACAACACCATGTTAGCCATAACTAAACTGAATTTGTGCTACCAATTTCCCATTATGCTTTGAGGTTTGCAACTTTGCATGATGTATAATTTTCATTTTAGATGAAATTGGGAGCTTAAGATTATAAATATCACTTGTTCAGATTCTCAGTTTGTATTCAAACATCAAAACTAAAGAGAGACTCCATATAATTTTAAAATTTGTTACTGAATACTTTTCGTTCAATTGTATCAAATGGACGCTAGTTTCTGTATTTGATAAATGCCCTCTAAGGCTCTAATGTATGTCTTATTGCATTACAAATCTTCATTATCTAACCATTTTTTATATGATATCTGCTTTCAGTGTGTCTTCTCTTGCATGGTTCATGTCAATGCAGGAGACAAGTTTCGTGACTATTGGACAAAGACTGTTGGCTAACCCGTTAAAGTAAGCTTTATGATCTTGTCATCTTAAAGATATTCATGTTATCTTAAAGTAAGCTTTATGATCATGTTATATTTTTAGCCCATGTCAAATGTTGAAGCAATTTAATAGTCTTCATCAAGGTAGTTAAAGGCGAAAGCGACATGCCTTTCGCTAAGGCGAGAAGCGACAAAAGTGAGCGCTTCAGTGAACTTTTTACCCTTTGTGCATATGATAGTGTCTAATTTGAAAACAATGATTAAACAAAAACATAATTTTCTTAAAATCTTTATTTTTAATAAAAAAAGACCAAAAAATAGAAGTTTATTCAAATACTTAAAGCCTAAAGTCTACTAATTTTATTCGGAAAAACCGTCTAAGTTCTCATTTCGTAAAAACTAGCCGTTATACAAGAAAGCGAGCGTTTCTCGGTCGCTTAACAACGCTTTTTCTCGCTCTAGTAAAATGCCTCGCTTCTTTGGAATCAAAGCGCTTTAGGGCAAAACGCCTCGCTTCTTCACTTAAGCTCTCACTTTTCTCGCTTTTGACTACACTAGTCTTCATTAATAGTAAAATTCAATTGCTGTTTTGCTGATACTCCACCATCTCAGCTCTTTCAATATAGCTGGTTTAGACTTTATGATCAATTTTCACAAGGTACTGCATAGTTTTGCATGCTAGACGCACCTTGAAATTTATCATATTTCTTTATGCTTTTGGTGTAGTATAACAATTGCTATGACAAATATAAATTTCATATATTCAAATGCTAATTTTGTTTCCTATGGATTTTTCCCTGTATATCGGATCTTCTCCTGCTATTATATAAGTATTTTCTTTGCATCGTTTGCATCTTTAAGATATATGATCCAAAAATCGTTTACATCTTATAGCAACAGTTTTACGATCATGACTACATAAAAGTAACATCTTTTAGAAGACAACTACATGAGGGGAGCTGCCTGCATGATATTGACAATTAAATACTTATATTGTAGATTTCTTCACACTCATTATCTAATTCATGTCTTGCTCATTCAGAGTAAGGTTTCATTACGGGCATCCAGATGTGTTTGAGAGACTATTTCACTTGACCAGAGGGGGTGTGAGCAAGGCATCTAAAATTGTCAACCTGAGTGAAGATATATTTGCAGGCAAGTCATTTCTTAAGATTCTTTCCTTATCCATTATGTATTTTACTATTACTTTGGCTCTCTTTTATTTACTTTTTCCATTATTCTCAGGTTTCAATTCTACCTTACGTGGAGGTAATGTTACTCATCATGAATACATACAAGTTGGTAAGGGGAGAGATGTCGGTCTCAACCAAATCTCATTGTTTGAGGCTAAGATAGCCAATGGAAATGGGGAGCAAACAATGAGTCGTGATATATACAGGCTTGGACACCGTTTTGATTTCTTCCGCATGCTCTCTTGCTATTTTACCACTGTTGGATTCTATTTTAATACACTGGTAAGATTTGAAAATGGTGTATCTTCTAAGTATTTATAGTTACAATAATTTTGACAAAAACTTATATTTTATGGCAGCTCACTGTGCTTATTGTATACATCTTTCTTTACGGACGCCTTTATCTCGTTCTGAGTGGACTTGAAAGAGAGTTGACCTCAAACAAGAGGCTTGTGAACGATAAACCTCTTCAAGTAGCTCTTGCTTCTCAATCTTTTGTTCAAATTGGATTTCTTATGGCACTGCCAATGATGATGGAAATAGGTCTCGAAAGAGGGTTTCATAGAGCATTTACCGATTTTGTCCTCATGCAATTACAGTTAGCTTCTGTCTTTTTTACATTTTCACTAGGAACGAAAACCCATTATTATGGAAGAACGTTGCTTCATGGGGGTGCACTATATAGACCCACAGGTCGTGGGTTTGTTGTGTTCCATGCTAAGTTTGCTGAGAATTATAGACTTTATTCTCGGAGTCATTTTGTCAAGGGTATTGAGCTTCTAATCTTACTCGTTGTATATGAAATTTTTGGTCAGTCATATAGAGGTTCCCTTGCATACGTATTGATTACAGTATCAATGTGGTTTATGGTGGGATCATGGCTTTTTGCTCCATTCCTTTTTAATCCTTCTGGTTTTGAGTGGCAAAAGATTGTTGATGACTGGACTGATTGGAGTAAATGGATGAGTAACCGTGGAGGAATTGGTGTCTCTGTTGATAAAAGTTGGGAATCTTGGTGGGACAAGGAACAAGAACATCTTGTATCTTCTGGTGTAAGGGGTACTATCACAGAGATCTTTTTGGCGCTTCGGTTCTTTATTTATCAGTTTGGTCTTGTTTATCATCTCAGCTTAACAGATAGCAAAAGTTTCCTGGTACATTTCATGTCTCAGATATATAATAGCACTTAAGTCACCTCTAGTGTTCTAATACTTTTTTCTTGGTTATAGGTTTATGGAGTATCATGGCTTGTGATCATTGGAGCGCTACTCATACTGAAGGTGTGTTAACTCAAAGTGAATAATTAATTTATTTTTTAGAAGAACAGTGTTCAAGCTTACTAAACTTCACTTGCATATCTAATGCATTTTTACTTCTGTTATCTAATATTAGGCCATGTCATATTGGAGGAAAACGTTGAGTGCCGATTATCAACTTCTGTTCCGATTGATCAATGGTTTTATTGTCCTTGCGTTTGCATCTACTCTCATTGTTTTGATTGCACTACCTCATATGACAATTAAGGACATAATAGTATGCATCCTCGCGTTCCTCCCTACTGGCTGGGGACTGCTTCTTGTGAGTATTCATGTTTTATTCTCTTTGTGTACTTTATTCATCAACAACTATAGCTACTCCAAGTTACAGTTTTCAATTCAGATAGATGGCCATAGTATGAAATGAAACTGGTCTGAAATGTGGTTTCCATGTCAGTAAATGCTAAATAATCTTCACCATTTTTTTCAGATTGCACAAGCTTTGAGACCTGTTTTGCGACGTTCTGGAATGTGGTCATCAATCAGAACTTTAGCACAGTACTATGAAATAATCATGGGCTTACTTCTATTCACCCGGTCGCATTTCTGGCTTGGTTCCCATTTGTGTCAGAATTCCAAACACGTATGCTTTTCAATCAAGCCTTCAGCAGAGGTCTGCAGATTTCACGATTCTTGGTGGTGGTCAGAAGAAAGACCGGTCCTCAAACAACAAGGAGTGATCTTGCACACCCACCACCATTACCACATTGTAAATACTTATTTTGCTTCACATGTGATTTTGATACGTGTTAGTAAAGTTCAAGTACTGGTATGGGATATATATACACATGTTTAAATACATATGTAAATGATGACAGCATACGGTATAGTGATCTTAAGCGTATCTTGGACAAACGAGATTTGTTAATTCTATACCTCAATTATATATGTTCGTTGTTCAAATACTTTTGGTTTAAGTTGCCTACTTTTCTAGTACACGACAGTAAGATTTATGAAGTTGTATGTTCATATTCTCAAAATGACTTGCCCTCTTGATAACCTTGCTCAATTGATTGGAGATGGAGGATATGGAAGGGTCTACAAAGGAATTCTGTCCTGGATGGATCACCAAGACCACCCGGTTGCTGTAAAACGACAAGACGTCACTAGTGACCAAGGTACAAAAGAGTTCTACACAGATCAGAATTGAATGCATTCACAATATCGACACAAGAACATTATAACCCTTGTCGGGGTTTGTGACGATAGCGAGGAGATGATCTTCTTCTATGAATATGCGAGCCATGGAAGCCTCGACACATATATAATTGACCAAAACTTGTTGGATCAATTGTCATGGATAAAACGTCTCGAAATATGTGTTAGTACTGCCTCCGCAATAGAATATCTTCATAATCATGTCGCATCTGAACATAGAGTCTTACACCGCGATATAAAAAGCGCGTTATCACAAGATCACTCGAAATATATATATAGGTGTTTTGGTTCTAAGTTGGTATTTCCAACTTGGTTTAGTTTTTAGTTCTTTATATCTAAACCACAAAATTAATAGCTCGATCAAATTCAATTAAGAACTTGTTAAAACAAAAAGCCCACTCATGTTTCCAGCATGTTTGGTAATGAACTTCATATAACAATGAAGTGAACTACTAGCTACTACAATTTGATATGATCCAGCATTATCATTCTAAAAGTCAACCATATGATCTTGCATTGACCCGCAGCTTAAAGAAAGGTCAGATTACAAAAATATAAGCACCATCGTCATTGTAAATTCTTGTGAAACTCATCTCGTTTGTGCAACCTTTGTTCAGTTTGAAATTTTTGTCTCAAATCATGTCATATATAACGCAACTAGACCACCTTAAATCACTTCAATACGGAGTATTAATTAACATTACAAACTGAATCTTAAGACTCGATCAACCAATATGTTGTATAATCATATTTGATAATTAGATAAATTTATAGTGTTAGAGTGTCTTGCTTATAAGGTGATCTTAATAAATATTGTCGTTCCATATAAAACAATGATAGCGTGATTAGACAAACGCATTAACAAAACGAAAAGTATAGAATCACATAAACACAAGAATTTGTATACGGTTGATATTAGGCTCGCATTTTGCTTTAGTCTTGTCGCTAGAACACTCATCTCCAATCTCAAGACCTCTCATGATGAAATAGCCTCGATGTATAATTTGTTAGTTAAAATCAACAAAAGCTACCATATCAGTACGCAATAACGGAAATGAAGATAGTTTGCACACAACAGGTAGAAGCAACATATACACGGTACATCTATTTATTGCAAAGAATTTTGTTTGCAAATCAACTTAAGGTGTGTGCAATTCACCAAACCATTAACTCTCACCAATTGAACACATGTATTATTACATAATAAAGTTTCTTACATTATCATAATACCGAAAGGGATACTTGATTTGAAGTTGAATCTCACATTTGTGATAAGTAGATGTTTATGTTTAAACTTAGAAATATACATACAACATCCATTTAGAGGAATCAAATACATCCCACAAAATTCGGACGCAAAACATTTTCAAATGCTATCTATATTCAGTAATAACGAATGCAGATCCCAACCTCACTTTTTAACAATACAACGTGCATCAGAATTTAACACGGCTAAAATTTGTGATCATCACCATAATCTATTTGAGAAAAGTGGTATAATTTAGTTTTTACAAAAACAATGGGGAAAAAGGCGGTATTGATTGGATGTAATTATGCTGGAACAAAGGCGGAGCTCAAAGGATGTGCCAATGATGTCAAGAAAGTGCAGCGTTGTTTGATCGATCGTTATGGTTTCTCAGAAGGCGACATTAAGCTCCTCCTTGATGCGGAGGATTCATATACTCAACCCACCGGCCGTAACATCCGTGACGCTCTTTCTGACCTTATCAAATCAGCTGCAGATGGGGACTTTTTATTTGTTCATTACAGTGGACATGGCACTCGACTCCCTGCTGAGACAGGTGAAGATGATGATACAGGTTATGATGAATGCATTGTCCCATGTGACATGAACCTCATCACTGGTATGGCGCCTCTTTTGAATGATGTACTTATTAGTTTCTTACGGAATTAAATGATTGCAAAGATTTTGATCATATGCCGTGGTTTAATTCTTACTGATTTGATGACATGAATCCATTTGTTACATATAGAAAATATTACATATACCGATTTTTTTTCTTGCCTTCATAGCTTTTTAAAATTAAATGCAAATTTTCTGTAACGATGTAATATGCGTTTTGATAAGACAAGGCTGCATAAAATTATGGCCTTAGGGGTAGCCGGTTTTAAAGGGTTATGCTGCCTTCTTGTACATATATTGTTCCTTGTTATTTCATTTGATGCAACTCAACAAAGTAACCTCAATGTGTTAACTTATTGCTCTATATATTGTGATTTGACTTGTGTCGCGCTGAGCATTTCAGATGACGACATCAGGGAACTTGTAGACAAAGTACCTCATGGTTGCAGAATAACCATTGTATCCGATTCATGCCACAGCGGTGGACTCATTGATGATGCTAAAGAGCAGATTGGTGATAGCTGCAAAGATGAATCTGGAGATAATAAGGAAGAGAGTGGATCCGGTTCTGGAATTGGAAATTTCATACAAAGGACTGGAGATGCATTAAAGTCTGCTTTCCATAGGGACAATGCTGGTGACGAGTGCAAGATTCAGCCGTGATAAATAGAGCTTTGCCTCTTGACACTATCATAGACATACTGAAGCAAAAACCGGAAATGATAATATTAATGTTGGAAATGTGAGGCCGACGTTATTTGATGTATTTGGGGAAGATTCGAGTCCAAAAGTGAAAAGGTTCATGAAGGTCCTCTTAGGTAGCCTTCAAGGGGAGGAAGTGATGAATCTGGTGGTGGTGGCGGCTTTTTGGGAAAAGTGAATAGTTTAGCTCAACAATTCTTAAAGCCAAAGCTGGAGAACAACGCAGACTATGGGAAACCCGCTATGGAAACAGAAGTTGCGGGCAAGCAAGATGCATATGCAGGATCAAAGAAAAAGAATCCGCCCGAGAATGGTATTTTGATTAGTGGTTGCCAGACTGACCAAACATCGGCTGATGCCACACCGTCAGCTGGTAAAGCTGAATCTTTTGGTGCTCTTAGCCATGCAATTCAGACCATTATTGAGGAAACGGATGGCAAGATAACTAATCGCCAGCTTGTGGAAAAGGCTAGGGATTTGATGAACAAACAAGGGTTCAAGCAAAGACCAGGACTTTATTGTGATGACAAATACACTGATGCCTCTTTCATCTGCTAATTATGGTACCCGATGATCGATTTACTGATATTCTCACATGATATGATACTACGTCTTCCTTTCTATTTCTGTGTTCCTGTAATTCCTTTTTGAATCAAAAGTATTTGGGATTCTGGAAAAATCATATATGTATCTAGGACAAATATGCGCAAGGCATTTTGTCAAAACAAAAAATATATATGCATGTTTAAGGATGGTATTTTAAGCTCAAAGAAAAATTGTCCACTCAATTTATGTATTCATAAATGTGTCCTGCTAAGCTCATCGTCAAAACAGAAACTCATTTGCTGCGACGATTTACCTGTATAAATTAAAACCTGGTGATCTTGTACTAGCATGAAGGATATGGGCCAGATGCCTGCCTGCATAGACTACGCCCAAGTTCGAACAAGTCTTGTAGTTTCACTAATGAGTTTGCAGATTTGCTGCCTTGAATGAAATTCAAGAAAACGCAGATAAAAATTTGAGAAGGCGTGCTATCTGATCTCTACAAAATGTGCAATAATGATGTAAAGTACCTTTGGAGCATATTACTTCCAATATATTGAAGTAACAGTCTAATTTCTAGTAAGAAAAAGAAACTTAGATAAAACAATGAAAGAAATATAAGTATTTTTCTTTGTGTTAGCCTACTTTGGAGATAGCAAAAAGGGTAAAAGGGTATGGTTAAATTAAAAATAAATACTCATAAAAGCGTAAAAGATTAAAAAATATAAAATACTTAAGAAAGTTCACAAAGTTACACAAAGTAGGGACCGTTGGTGGATAAAAAAGTTATAAATGAAGCTTTTCTAAAAGTGTATATTTTTGATGTAAAAATATTGTGAAAATAACGTTTGTGCATTAAAATTTTGCAAATCATCATTTTTTGCATTAAAAATTCGTTTTTGCATCTACATTCATCTTGATATTAGCATCAAATGCGTGCATCAAAACATATAAAAATTTAAAAAAAATGTGTATAAAAAATTTTTATTTTTATTTATTTTTTTTATTTAAAAAAAAAAAAATAAACATTAGAAAAACTTCTTTCACAAATTTTTTAAGACCAACATCCTCTCTCTTGCGGAAAATTTGAAATTTTTGTGAAATTATTTTTCAAGATTTTGTAAACTTCACCTGATATTTATTTTTATATTTGATCTTTTCCTAACAAGAGAAGTTATATATTTTACGAATTTAACACAAAATCACTTTTGTTCGCTTTTACATTTTTCCATGTCTTTTCTCTTCACTAAAAATACTCGAGAACACAATGTTTTATCTTAGAGAACCTGGAATGAAGGGCTACCTATAGTAAATGTAGATAAGAGAATAATAACGACGTAAATCCCTAAAGAGATCGACCAATTCCTAATGAAGATAAGAAAGAAAACGAAGCTACACTACTTTCTCGGAAAATGATGAGGGACACAACTATATCACTAAATGACGGAGCTTGGTGGACGCAATTTAAAACCTCAATTAAGGACATAACCAACACTTTTGTTTCAATCTAACATAGCTATCTAGAAACCGCTTAGACGTGATAAACTGGTCATGTAGGCAGTGTTTTGGGTTATTTCATGATATAGGATCCAATAATTTAGTACTTTTTGTATTCTTATAAGGAATTTGCCAATGGTAGTTCAAAGGCTATGTGTAACATAACAGGACACGCAATAATTGCTTCCATCCTAAAAATAAATCACCCTTCCCCTGCAAATAACGACCTTATGTACCGCTCTTTTTGCATATTTATTTCTTACATATAGCCATTACGTACCACTCTTTTCACATACTTATATTTCTTAAAATATCCTTAAGTCTACGTCTAACGAAACCTTTTTATGAAAGTAACATTTGTGATTAATAGTGTAAACTTTATCAAAACACAATAAAGACTCACATATTATATCAAAATTCAACCAACCGCCCATTCGTTTTACATTTTACTTAAAATATCCTTAAGCTTTGTATTTTTATGTAATCTTTTTTCTTTTACATAAAAAATACAAGCTTTAATCACTGTGTGAAAAACTAAAGAGAAACATACATATGATAGAGAAATACACACGTAAATAGGGCTGATCGTTGGGCGAAAACCGGACCGGACCGAGATCGAATCCGGCAAAAAACCTAGACCGAGACGGAGACCGAGACCGAATGTGGTCAGTCCGGTCCGGTCCGGTCTCGGTCGGTCCGTCGGTCGGTCCGGTCCAACAAAGCTAAATTTTCGGTTTGTGGTCTGGACCGGACCGGACCGAGACTGAATTTGCCAAAAATGGTAGACCGAGACAGGACCGCCGGTCCTTCGGTCCGGTCAATTTCGGTTCGGTCCGGTCGGTTTTGTCGGTCGGTCCGGTCCATCCGGTCCGATTGCTCACCCCTACACGTAAATATGTGAGAAATATTAAAGAAAATTTATATATAGGCCCGATCTTCATATTTCCATTTAGCTCTCTTGAAGTCTTAACACGGGCACACATTCATTCCTTGATTTTGAAAATCCTGGAAACACAAACAAAACAAAAACAACTTTCAAAAACAACAAACACCCCATGCACTTGTTCACAATTTAGTTTATAAGGTATATTTCAATACCCCTTCCTCCCTTAAACTAAACCTAGAACAAGTTCCTCAGTTTCATCAACTAACACATTTTCTTATTTTTAGTAGAACATAAACCTTTAGTAAGCACATCTGCAGTATTCTTTTCAGAATAAATCTTACAAGTTTTAAAATCTCATTCTGCATTTTCTCTTAAGAAATACAGATCAATTTTGAAATGTTTTGTCTTTATCTTAAATCTCCTAGAATGTTTTTACAAACATGTTTTTGAAATTTAATCATGTAAATGATTAACAAAAAGTTTTAAACCACGAACAAAATATTCTAGAGAGAGTAACTGCTTTTTAAACTATAAAACTTAAACTTTACTACTAATGATAATGTAAAGCTAAGATAAACACAAATAGGTGAAAAACGTATCATATACGTAACAACTCGTATTTTTCCGATTTACGTGTAACACGATTTAATCCTTCCGTTTTAGGGTTAGCGAATATTTAACACCAACCGACACTAGACTAGGCCAGTTCTACATTATAAACCTTTAGGTTTATAATAATCATATTAGAAAAGTCACATTTCACTTTCACCATTCTTACGTAAACTTAGTACGTTTTACGTTTTTGCTTAAATCGCGTAACTTTTAAACTTTACGTATAACTTTTAAGTTATCCCGAGCGTAACGAAAACCACATTTTGACATCTTATATCACTTATAAACTAATTTTAGTTTACTTAAAATTTATTTCACGATTCATTTCCCTAAAATCTCGTTAATTTCCGATAAATTGCGTTTTATGCGTATTTTAGCATACATTTTTTTTAGTTTTAACAACGTATACGCACTTCGTTGAAATTATCACTCATTTGATATACTAATTTAAAGTATATTGATAATTTCTACAAAGTTTATATTTTTACAATACCTGATTTTAAGTTTCGTGAATTAAAACACTTAACGTAGCGATTTTCGAAACCAAATGACTCCGTAAAAACAAAATGATGCAAAGCTACTCATCTAGTCACTCCCCTTTACTTATGACCGCCTATAAGGGGGGAGTCATAAAGCTTGTTGGCTTGATTTTAACCATTGATCTCTAGGATGTTTACAAGTGTCTAACTTAACCATGGTTAATTATTAACCTAATATATAGTTAACTAGTTTTCTTAGCCTATAAATAGCAAGCTAAATTCATTCTAAAACTTGCACCCAACCTTCTTATCTACTAAAGTCCTAAACCTTAAAAGCATTTTTACTAGATTTTTGTAAGAAAGTTAAGAGTTCTTGTGAAGAAAACTAGCTTTTGATCTTGTTTACTTGGAAAGTTTAAGAAAAAGTCATTAAAATCTTCAAATAACATCGAGTCTCCAAATATACGCTATTATACTCTTAGAATGACTTAAAAGTCTCCAAAAGACGTTGTTATAATCTTCAAATATCTTGGTGCACGAAGATTACAAAATTAGCTCGAGCTCCACTTATATTCTTTTCTTTATAAAACTCAAACGTTACGTATAAAGGTAAGTATTTATAAATTCTAAACACTTATGAATTTTTATTAGTCTATTTAGTGTATTATAAACTCTTAATATGTCATATACTTTGTCAACTTATCTCATGAAAACACATATCAAATGTATACATCTTATAAACGTTTTTCATATATATATCCATGCGTACAGATTATACGTTTTTATTAAATACTATAATACTAGGGATTTTCATGTGAGGGGCCTCTTCGGGGTGAACGTATTGACGAGTTGTTGGATTTACGATTTAAAGTGTTCTAGCTCCTTATACGCTTACTACATGACATCCGAATTATGATAGCCCGAACGATAGTACGATATTATAAAATAAAGTTACGTTTTGAAATATTTATATATAAACTTATATAATATGTCTATATTATTTTAAATAATATTTTATTATTTAAAATAATATTTTATATTATTTAAATAATATTTTTATATTATAATTATAATTATTTTATATTATTTTAAAATATTTTATAATATTTTTGTAACATTTTAAATTAGCTTATTTTTTTAAAAATAAATAATTTAAAACCATTTATATATTAATTGAATATATAAAACATCACTTATTTACAAAAATCGGTTTTACAAGATTTCGAATACCCTTTCAAAATACATTGAATATTATAAACAAATATAGGACATATTTACTTAATATATTTGTGAATATAATAATTTCCTATCCATTAAATGAATCTTAAATGTATTTAGGATATAACCGGCTTTTTGGAAATTAGCAATCACCATCATCGTTTACTTATAAACTGTTATTAAGGTGAGTTCATAGCTCCATTTTATTCGGTTTAATTGTTTTTATAAACTCTTGGAGGAGATACATGCTACTCTTTTATTATGATCAAAATTGCATGAAAATCGATTTTGTGATATATCAATTGTTATTGATACTCTATGTGCTATATGAATTGTTATTGATACCTTATGTGCTAAATCAATTGTTATTAATACCCTATGTGATATATCAATTGTTATTGATACCTTATGTACTATATCAGTTGTTATTGATACGTCGAGTTATATGCTATATCAATTGTTATTGATACGTTGAGTTATGTACTATTATCATTGTTCTGATATTCCCAAATAACGTTTTCGGTGTCATGAGCTTAAGAGCGAAAATAACCATTTTACCGATAATTGTATTTATTGCAATCATTACTATAACTTTGAAATCTTGTTGTCCGCACTTTAAACTATAAACTCTATGAATTCACTCAACATTAGTGTTAACGATTTAAGCATGTTTATCTCAGGTCCATAACGAACGAGGTTGGCACGGAGGAGCACAGATACTCAAGAAGGCTATAACTTTTATCATCATTCGAAAACTTATTTTTAAACCGAGAAACTGGGACCTTATTTTGTAAACTCGATATTTATATAATTGAATGATAAATCTTCTAAAATGACTCAATTAGAGTTCATTTTCTATTATTATAACTCTCATACCGTCGAGTAACACCACGCTTTGAATTTCACGCATTCACGAAATTTGGAGTGTACAATACATGCCTCTTAATACTAATTGTTGTCACTATAATCACGTATCTACTACTAAATTAGAGAGATAAAGTGGGTGTGAACAATTAATCCTAAAAAGAGAAACAAGAGAGAATAGTGAAAGTATCGCAAAACATAATAGATTAACACATACCTCATAACCCATAAAGTAAGGGGTATTTATACAGGTACAACGATGTTATGAGACTTCATAACCTATTAACTTACCCCTCGAACTATATTAGTGTTGGGAGGTATTAGGTCTCACAACAACACTATATACAACTTACCACATCTATTAGTACATATTATTACGTATAAGTCTACGCACTAATGATTACACTTTCTACGCTCTAACATCATTTTCTATTGAATATATGTTAGGAATTATAATTATATAAAATAGACTAAAATACACCGTTGGTCCCTAAACTTGTTCATGCGCATCGCGATGGGACAAAGTTGGGCATTATCATCATTGGAGGTCCAAAACTTGTGTTTTGTACTCTAGACTAGCCCTCGACCAAGATTGCCATAGTCAACATGAATTTTACGGCTTTACTTGAGGGTATAATAGACCATTCACAATTTTGACCCAACCTTCAACCTGGGGACCAAATGTGATTATGCCTACTAGCCGTTTCTTCCCGATCGCTAGCATTTAATTTCAGCGAACCAATACACCCACCCAACAAACAACTTTACCAATCATAATAACACCATTGACCATTATCCGAAACACGCTTCTCGAAAATCGAAATCCGAATCTAAATCACGATTTCCGAACTCAAAAGACCAACCCAACTTCCAACAATAACATGTTGATCGATCGTATTAGCAACATGCCAGATATAGTGATCAGTAACATTTTGAATCGGTTGCCTTTGTTAGAAGCGGTGAGAACCTCTAGTTTAGCGCGAAACTGGAGGTCTAAGTGGACTTTGCTCACCAATGTCATAGTTGATGAGGATTTCTTTTATTATTTAACATATGAGTTTCATGTGAGGCTTGTTACTAGACTCTTAAATCGGCTTATGGGTCCAATAAGAAAGTTTGTCTTCTCTGTAGAGCCAAGATCAATGCTTGGAAGAGCGACTTTCATTATAAAGAGATTAAGTGATTGGCTCTTGTTTTGGCTCACCATGGAGTTGAGGAGTTGATTATTACAAGCGGTATGGTGAACGAGTTCGTTCCCAACCCAAATTTACTCTCGTAGGGAGTTGAAACATCCGTACTTCATGTTTGTGCTATGGCTACTTTGGAATATTTTCATGGCTTTCCAAATATCTTGAGCTTAGAATTGATTCATGTCACTTTTCTAACCTGATGCAGTTTGGGAGTTTATTCTTGGTTGTCCTCACTGAGTCTCTTAAAATGAATCGTCTACTACAAATGAGATGAGACTATGGGATATTGCAAAAGTTAGAATTTGAGGAAGTTATATTTGTCATTCGGTCTTTATAATGTTGTGATGACAATCACAACATCCGATATCTTTCACGACAAGACTTCAAAATCTTGAGACCCTTACATTGGATTTTGGTGATTGCAGTAAGAACAATTTGAGTTTTACACTTATAATTTTACAATGTTAAAGAAATGTGTAACAATAATGAAATTTAATCATTAAAACTTGTTGTAGTTGATACATGAAGCTAATTCTAGGATGAATGTGCCCTTTGTATCCTCGATTAACCTTAAGTCGTCCGATGTCGATTTTGGGAATAGTGTTATGGTATCGTTCATCATTGAAATGATTCGTGGATCTCCAAATTTAAAAATCTTGGATACCGAGTAAGTGTGATGTTGTAATGCTTATGTATCAAATAAACATTCCTAAATTGCCATGTTTGTGTATCTCAACACTATTTGATTTTTCAGTCGCAAACACGCTTAGTGTTCTACCTTGGAAAAAATTCCAATGTTGTAGACATAAACACAACCACCATGACCGACTATAGGCGTCGTGTTTGAGCTTTTCCTAGAGCGAGCATGAATTAACTTTAATAAAGTTTATACTTGCGTGTTTCCGGTCGCTAAAGACAATCAATATCAAGCTCGATATGAGTCATGATGAGAATGAAAATATCGAAGAACGGGAGTTGGCTAGGAAGTCATTGAAACTCCACGAGCTTCCCCACGGCCGTGGTAGATTTCTTTAGTGGTTGTAGTTTATGTATGGGTTGAATACCCTATGACAATTCATGTTGCAAAATAGTTTTGTATTTTGGTACAATATTTGTTTATATGGTTTGCTTAAAATTAGCTTGTTCATATGTTGTTGTTTGTGCGTATTGTATGTGGTTGTAGTTTATAGCGAATGGCTATTTTGTATTAGTATTTGCATTTTGACTTTGTAAAGTCAAAATTGCAAAACTCATTACTCAATATTTGACTTTGTGAAGTCAAAATTGCAAAACCATTACTCAATATTTGACTTTGTAAAGTCAAAATTGCAAAACCATTACTCAATATTTGTTTTGGGTTTATTGATATGTTTTAGAAGTTTGACTTAACAAAGTCAAACTTCTAATGGTTTTGTGTTGTTTAATCTTCAACTAAGTTGTAGTATCGTAACTTGGCAACTCGAGGGACCAATTGTGTATTTTAAAGTGATTATTGGGCGGAGTTTTAAGTATGACAACGGCAACCATGACAAATTCGGGGACCGAGTGTGAAAAAGTCACTATTAGACCCTTGACCGTCTCTTACCGGATTCGCTATTTACTTATGCACACCAACCGATAAACCCATCCACCACTTTTTCACACACAAACAATTTCCAATAGAAGATTTCCCTATTTTGAATGAACTCATGGAATTCTGGTTCATCCAAGTTGAATGATCGTATGACTGTGTGGTTTGAAGAAGAGGCTGCACAAGAAGGGCTTTTGAAAAAGCTAGTTCTTCAGTGCATTGATCATCTAAAGAGGGGAATCATGAAGCGTAGGGAGCTGATCGAAGAGAACGAAGCTCTGGGACCTCGGGGAATAGCGCTTGACTCTTTGGATGCTACCGAGGAAAATCCAAAGTAGGCACACACACCAACTAGTTCAATTCATACAGTTGTTGGACAAGCGGTGAAGCTATTCGTTCAACGAAGGTTTTGTTAAGAAAATGACCGAGCATAATGCCCGAATTTTGGGTTTTCATGGGGTAGATAAATGCGGTCTTGGGTGCTATTTTGGAAATATAGGTTGGTAAAAAGGGTATGTAAATTGGATATTTTGTTTGGTTGTTGGTCTTAGTTTGATGTAGTTGTTTCGATCTTGTAACCGACTATATTAATGATAAAATATCATCTAAGTTTTATGTATTTAATATGTTCTTGTATTGTGATATTGGGTGTATTTTAGTCTAATCGATGTCGACAAAACCAAACATCCCTTGTATCAACAAAACCAAACAACCCCTTTTATCGACAAAAGTTGTATCAAGAAACCAAACACCCCTTGTATCGTAAAAGCAAAGCGTGGTTTAAAATATGTGTTGAAAATGCAAATGCTTTAGCACTAAATCATAATGTATTGACAATGGTGTATTGTTTAGGAAGAAATTGGTTTGGTGTTAGTGTTAATAGTGGACCGAACAAGCCTAATGCCTCAAATTGTAACAACTTGAATTTTGACTTACCCAAGTCAAACAAATTTATGAAAGGCAACAAATTGTAACTTACTATTGTGGTATGACTTGGGTAAGTCAAACCTATCGAGAAATGCAAAAGCGATTTCAAGCGGATACAATGCACAACCAAACACAATTACTTACATAAGAACCCAATTTTTATTCATCGATTTCATGTTCTTAACTAACTACAAAGTTTCCTATCATCTAAACATACACTTAGCTAGGCCCACAACTCTCCATATCATCATTTCCTTCATTTCCTTCCTTTCCTTAAGATATTTAAACAAAATTTCCAGATTTTTAATCCTTTCTCCCAAATCGTTAAACTTTGATAACACGGTGTCAGCCTCTTCCTTCTCCTTCTTAACACCCAAATCCTTTTCATTTAGGCGTCTTCTTCCTCAACGAACTCAACAAAGCCTTCCTCTTATCGTTTTGTGCCATTATTGTTTTTTTGCTTTGGGTAGAATGTGTGTTGCTTGTATTTGAGGTTCAATGTTGTGTGTTCTTGCATGCTAATATGGTTGAAGGTTGGGTTAGATTTTAACTATGTTGGGTCAAAATTGTGAATGGTTTATTATCTTGTCAAGTAAAGCCGGAAAATTACGTATTGGTATGATGATCACAGTCGAGGAATAGTCAGAGTATAAAACACAAGTTTTGGACTCCGTGATGATAATCCTAACTTTGTCATCGCGATCTTGCGTGAAACAGTTTAGGACCAACGGTGTATTTTAGTTTATAAAATAATTTAACTACTTCAAAGGTTGATATTTCCTTGAAAGTCACTAGTATATATTTGCTGACGACAGATTCGTCGGCGTTAACTTTCACGTCACAAAAAATCTCATCTTAATATATAAATCTGTTTCTGTAAGTAATAGCTACGAATGTTTTAGCTTTTGGCGACGACTTGACCTTCTTTTTAAATTATGTTTTGACATCTTGACTTTTGATTTTTGACTGAGGAGCCTATTACCACGACCCATGGCGGCTGTCGCTAAAGGTTTGCGTCGGTAAAGTCCGAATTCTGGTATAGTGATCGGAAATCTTCTACCAGGAATCTGCCGTAAGTCAAAGTCATCTGCTTAGTTCACATTACCATAAAATATTGAGTCAATCATGTCATCTGTTTGGTCAAATAAGTAACGCGGGTCCCTTAACATTTAAGAAAAATGTCTATTTGTAGCAAGTTTTTTTCTCTTATTAAATATCGAAAAATGCTAAAACCACATAAATAAAAACTTGCAAAAAAAATTTACACGCTAAATGGCTAAGTTGTCAGATAATGATTGGTCTTATCATAAAAAAAAGAGAGAAAATAAATCAAAATAGGCCAAATTCTTGTCAAATAACATTAACATTGTGATTTTTTATGAAACTTTTATATATATCTAACATTCTTCCTAAATATCACTTAATTAAACAAACCAATCTTTGACCAAGTTAGCAAACCTAACTCGTAGATAGACATCTTTTCAGAAAATAATGCTTCACCTAAATAATATATGCATTAGAAATTGTTTCAAACATATCTATATGTAGTGTTGAAATATTGATGTTGAGATTTATCTATAACATAATGTAATGTAAAACATAATGAAAGTGCGAAAGGACACCTTAATGGAACTTTCACACGTTTTTGTTTGAAAGGCAATTTTATTATATATCTTTCACATACTAAATACAGTAGTTTACAATTAGGTATTCAACTTTTGATAAATCCACAATACGGAAACCATTGATGATACCGCGAATCATATATACAATTTTACGTGTGTAAGATACTATATATGTAGAATCTTAAGTCTTGACAATGCAGGATATTTACTAATCCTAAACTCGAGCAAGTGTACGATCGATTTCAATCATACATTATTTCTTATCGGACATTTTGTTTAGTCAAAACACTTAATTGTCGATTTTAATTCAATAAAGTGCTAGTGACCAAAATGCCATCAAGAAAGCCACACCACTAGCAACACAAACCATGTCAAGCCGCCTCTCTCGCCTCTCATTCTTCTCTTTTCTCTCCCGCCTACGTTCAATATACTCATCATACCTCGCCATCAGCCCCTCTCCTCCGTCACTACGTCGTCGCTTAGCCATCGTAAGTCCTTGTAAAATTACCAAACTGTCATTTCCACTCAAACACTTTCCATCCATGTCTTGGACAGTTAAACTCATTCCACTCACGTATAAATTTCCACTGGCTCCTTTAATCCCGCATGTGATCTCGATGTTGCAGTTAACATAATCGTTGTCATGTAAAAGAGCGTTGCTTGATGTCACAAGGGCGAATGTTAATTCTATTTCGTCGGTCAACCAGTTTGGTGGACAGAAACTGGTTTTATGCTAGATAGATTTACTGACCGGTTTTGTGTTGGGTCTATTAGGATCCAACTCAATGTCACGTGTTTTGTAGATTCGATTGCATTTCCTGACAGGGGCACATAACACAATTACTTAGAGGGTTAACAATTACATTAATTGCACTTCAAATTAAATTAGCAACAACTCTAGTAAAGGTAAGTAATCTCTTGGTACTTTTACAAAAGAAAATGAGGTCGTCTAGCCTCTTGTAAAAATCTTTCAGCAGTTATCCTTATAACAATTAATCAATAATGCTCTAATTCTCAAACTATTATACAGTTTACAATCTAATTTTTAATATTTTTTGTATTTTTCCAAATTTTTTATATCTTTCAATTCCAAAATTATTATTATTATTATTATTATTAGAGAAGTGCGTAAAATGTCTCGATTTATAATATTTCGATTTAATGTCTTCTCTTTTTTTTTGATTTAATGTCTTCAACTTATTTTGATTCTGATGTAAGGCAATATAACGGATTCTCGGTTATCTTATGTTGAAAAAATTACATGCTTCGTCCTATGGTTTATCCAATAACATTCGTGTCCTATTTCATTTTAATTGCTTGTAGGAAAAATGTTTTCGTCGCCTTTTATACATTTCATACGTTTTGTCAATTTTTATCGTTAAAATTTTAAAAATACATTTTTAAAATTAATAACTTTATTTTTTAAAAAGAAATTTAAAAAATTAAAGTTTTAAAAAATAAAAAGTTAAAATTTTAAAAGAAAATTTTTAAAAATTAAAATTTTAAAAATATATAAATAGTTTTAAACTTAAAAATATATATATTTAAAAAAAAAAATTTTTTTAAAAGATTAAAATTTTAAAAATTTTATTTTTTAAAAGATTAAAATTTTAAAATTTATTTTTTTAAAAATCGGATAAAAACTTTTTTTTAAGTTTTAATTTTTTAAAATCTGGATAAAACTTTTGTTTTAAATTTTAATTTTTTAAAAACGTAAGTTTTTAAAAAAATATTTTTTTTAAATAAATTTAAAAATTTGTTGTTTTTTAAAAATTATTTTTAATTTTTTTAAATTGTAATTTTTTTAATTTTAATTTCTTTAAAAAGTTAACGTATAAAATTAACAAAACGTATGAAACCTATAAAAGCGGACGAAAACGTTCGTCTGGCGTAATTAAAATGAAATAAGACTACAATATTGGGATAAACCATAAGACGCAACATGTTTTTGAACATAAGATAGCGGAAATCAGATATATGTCTTACGTCGAATCAAAAATAAGTTAATCATTAAATCAAGAAAAAAAAAATACGTTAAATTGAAATTATTATAAGTTAAATCTGTTTTATGCAATTCTTATATTATTATTATTATTATTTTTAACCAACCAATTTCCATTCAATTCATGACTTTTTTCTATTCCTTGTTTTCATTTGATTTTACCAATCAACTTTCATTATAGAATCAACTAACTTTGTTTTGTTTTTTCCTAGTCTAACTTCTAAACTTTTATTCTCACGAAAATTGTGAAAAAGCATCCAAACTTTTGAAGGGCTGAACTATTCTAAAAAAAATATAAGACTACTTAATTCTGTGACATTTTGCATATTTAACCATTTGTAATTTGTTCTTTCATTAACAATACAAAATTTAAATTACAAGTCCACAACTAAAATATAACAAAACTATACCTGATCATCACCAGAAAACTCTATGCCAGATGGCACGACTTCTTTAGGTTCAAGAAGATCAATTCGAAACGGTGACGACTGAAACCAGTCACTAGCAGTAGTATCAGTGACCTCAACCTTAGAAAACACCAACTCATCAAGATATCTAAGGTCAACGGCTGATATGATTCTTGTGGTCGGAGAAACTGAATTCGTGAAGTTTACTCGGTGCAATGGACACGAGAACGAGTCCGAAAAGAAAGAACGATGACCGGATACGAAGCTAGAGATGATTTTAGTCACTAAAGGGTCATTTGTGGAAGGCCAATATGAAGAGCATATATTAGACCATAGTTTATGATCTGAGCAAAGGGATTGAAGCTGTGAGGATGTACAGCTTGCCGCTGCAGTGTTTGACCGTCAAGTCGGGTCAAAATGTGTGTTTGGATGATATCTTGATGGATATCAGCTATTGCCATGAAGTTGTTATTCAATTCAACAATGGCGTATGGAATATGTGGGATGGAGTAAATGAGTTTATGAAGTATATATTCTTTTTGTAAAAGGAAAAGTTGCAAGAAATACCCTTGCACTTTCATCCCACTAGAATACTTGACATTTGGATAACAACCATTGGCTTTGAGGTCTTTAAAAGAGATCGCAGATTCAAACCTCACTAAGAGGACTTTCAATAATAACGGAATAACTTGTTTTTCTTGTGAAATAACGGCGTTATCTTGTTATTACCCTGGAAGTCTTGGCGTTATTCGGTGTTAGTCTTCCCGTTAACCCCAAAAGGCGTTATTTTTTTTTTTTTATTTTTTTTTATGCCCTAAATGAGGGTTGTTTTTAAATTGTTGGGAATGTTATTGATCTTATTGGGATGTTATTGTTGTGGGTGTTTTTGGAGATGTTAATGTTAAATGTTAAAGGCGATGTGATGTGCCAATACTGTTATTGGTGTTATGGTGTTATTGTTGGGAGTGCTCTAAGACGCTTTTAAAATCGCCTAAATGTATATATATGATCACGAAATACCTCGATTATGCCTGGTATATCAGAAGCAATGTCTCGCTCTCCTCTAACAACTTTGATTTGAAAAACTTCATCCGTTTACAAAAATGCATATAAACCACACTACGACAACTTTTTTTCCACTTATACACCCATATATCCAAAAATTAAAATAAATGCATACACAAACAAATTGATGCTATTGTACAATTTTGTCGTTATATGTAAGTAATCGTCTAGTCTTATAAACATGCATGTATCTAAACTTTTAATGTAAAGATCAATTTATGATGACCAAATCCACATGTAGGTCTTAAATTTGTGTTGTTTTGAAGAAAATGGAACTTTGAACACTTTTATACATGTTCTAAAGACACCATAGCATATCTAATTCAGTTGCTTAGATATGATCAATTAGATTTTTCACCCTTTATGACAGTACTGCCCTTTATTGTTTTGGTTGCATGTTTTTGTCATAGTGATATTTAGGGTATGTTTGAAAAAAGAAAATCTTGATACCGGGAAGCAGCAGCGAAATATAGTAGCAACGAAGAATAGTAGTTTTTTATGCCATTCAAGAAAAAGGTAGCTATCTTTTTATTTATTTCTTTTTATGAAAAGGTTTGGTATATATATACTTTTATAACTGCAATTAGTAAGTGTAAAAGGTAATTATTAATACTAAAAATCGTGTTGATTTAGAGTGCTTAAAAATTATTAAATTAGTCCTGCTCATAAAATATGTTCGTTTCTTATTTATGTTAAATACCAAAATAAGTGTTTAGTTTTTATATATGAGCAGTAATTATGATTGGTAATTAGTGGTTTCTTACTTTACCATTATAATTAAAACTTACATTAATTACTCATTTTAATTTCTATATTAACTATGAGGTAAAATGATTTTTATTAATCAAAACTAACATAAATAACACATATAATAATTTGTTATTTTGTGTTTGTTGACGCATTTTATCTGAGACGGATGGAGTAATATATACAAGACGCTGATCGATATGCTCTTTAAAGTGCTTCTAACACTTACGCCAAATATGCCGTTACTGTCGAATAAAAAAGGAATCATTTTGGTTATAATTTAAGAATATTTTGCTCCTCTGCAACAAAAAAAGAAGAAAGAATATTTTGCTTCTTCCACGGAATATATTATAATCAATACGAAATTTGTTTTCATTTTAGCTTAAAAAGTAATTTGCTTTGTCATGGGAAAAAGAATTTGGTTTTGGTTTTGCTTATAAAAGTTAATTCGCTTTAGTCATGGTTCTATAATTTATTAAGAAAAAAGTGTTCATGTTACATTGAATTTTTTATTTGTTTTGCTGGTGTCATGGATGAGATTTATCAATAAAGAAAACAAAAGTTGCTATTATTTATTGGTTAAAACATATTACGCTATCGTCATGAAATATGATTAAAGTAAAACCGCTTGTCTTTTTTGTTAAAAATAGTATTGATTCGTTATTAATTATTAAATACAAAACAAACAAGAGAAAATTCGAGAAGAGGCTCAACTTGAAGGTCAAGTTCGTCACGCGTTCGTATTACTTTGAATATTTATATCTATATACACCAATCAACGATGTCATAATATGCTTGACTTTTACAAAGACAATTATGCAAGTCATATTTGTCAAATCATTTTCCAGACGATCCGATACTAATCAAGCCTTTTCAAGAATCCATTTAGTATACTAGCATGATACCGCAAAAAAGCGGGTTTAAAGGCGAATGTTGTTAACCGAGTTTTGATTTTATGCTTTTACATATATTGTTTAACGATTTTCTATAATAGATAATAGTTTTAGAAATTGTGAGTTTGTGTTGTGAGATTATGAAGAATTAATTTGCCATTATATTAGTTATATTTTATTATAATAACACTCAATTTAATATCATAAATTAATATGCAATTAGCGTATTTTTAAATTTTATTTTAATAATTAATAATAAGGTTAACCTCTTCCCAGTGGGCACGGATTAATATGTTTATAAAAGAAATGTTTTAATCTATTTAAGTGAAAATAATGTTCAAATATAGTAATTTACAAGTCATGTGTATTAATGCATTTTTGATTAATTAAAAAAGTTTGTGTTCATTAACTAAACCTTAAACTTTGTCCAGTGAGCATTTATTAGCAAAATCCTTAATAATAATAGAAGGTGTTTTAACATAATTTTTACTTCAAAAGATACAAAGTCACAAATACATTATAAGAATTGCCAAACGCAAAAAAAGGTGTTTTCAAGTACTATAAGGCTATGCGCAGTGGGGGTTGAAAGTCTCGGTTGGCAAGGCCGGTCGTCGTCGGTGATGGTCGGTCCTCCCTTTGTGGAGGTCGAGGTCTTCGTCGGTTGGGGAAAGAGAAATCACAAACTCGGTTGTCAATCCAACCGAGTATAAACAAAGCCAAACATTTTTTTTTTTTCAAAACTTTCCACTTTTACAACATTATAAATACCAACCTCAAACACATTTTAAACACACAATTTCAAACACAATTCAAACAACTTCTTCAAATCTTCAATAATCATCATGTCACAAAAAAACTCCCACTCAAAATCCGACGATCCGACTTCCCAAAATTCCCGAACTTGAATTTCTCACCGGATCCACCGTTTCAATTAACCGGTTTAACACCACCACAAAATCGGGATGTTCGTTTTCAAGCGACGGTTTTAATTATC
This sequence comes from Chrysanthemum lavandulifolium, assembly GCA_022545495.1. Taxonomy (NCBI): domain Eukaryota; kingdom Viridiplantae; phylum Streptophyta; class Magnoliopsida; order Asterales; family Asteraceae; genus Chrysanthemum; species Chrysanthemum lavandulifolium. Next base: position 108,976,027 of record CM040240.1, read on the forward strand.
AAACACGACTACCACAACCCAACCTTAATCAAAACCCATTTCGTCAATCGTCCATATTTGCCACGGGTCGTCCGAGTATCAATCAAAACCAAGCACCAGCGGTTCGTCATATCATCCTAACATGGATTTCTCACAATCTTCCCAACATAATCAATCGTTTTCACGCTTCATCTTTGTTAATCTTGATATGGATTATGAGCATTTTATGGAATTCCTCTCGCTCGATGCTTCACGTCTCAACAATACCCGACTCAAGATGCTTGGTGGGACAAGGTCCATACCGACTCAAGATGCTTCGATGGGACAAGGTTCGAGCACGGTTCATACCACGGTTCTATTCGTGTTGAAGGCGATGTCGAAGAGCGTCACCCGTCAAATAAAGAAGGTTACAAAGCGGGCTACAAAGGGAAGGGCAGGAAAGAATGTTGCAACCGCACCGTCGTACCATGGACAAAAGCGGAAGAAATCGCGCTTTGTAGAGCTTGGGTACATGTGTCGAAAATTCGGAAGAGGAACTCTATCAACCGGAGTGGGTTTTGGGATGAGGTGATAGCGTGCTGAAAGTGGCGGTTCAACAAAAGCTACGACTCCATGCGACCAAATGGAAGGGTAGGATTCGTTCGAGGTTGGTTTCTTTTGTGCAATTATGGATAATATCAAAGATAATCACAGGCGGTGAGAATGACGAAGGCGACTATGAAAAGGCTTATAACGAATACCGTGTGCTTCACAAGACATGAGTTTACATTGAAGGAGTGTTGGAAAGTTTTGAGAGGGCATTACGCTTGGAAAGCTGTTGAGATGCCTAATTTCACCAAGACTAGTCGCAAGAAATCCAGGACTTGAAACCACCCGGGTCAACAAAGGTCCTTTTCATCCCCAAGAGGTGGATGATTACGAAGAAGAAGACTCGAGAATCACGACCAAAAGGTCGTGGCGCGCCCAAGAAGAAATCACACGAGCCACCCGCTTCATTTCTTACTAATATGGCGAGAACTTTTCAAGATCAAAAAGTCAAATAAGGAAAAACCAAGAATATGGGCGGAATACATAAAGTTGAGCGGAAGAGATGGAGCTTGCGAGAGCAAGGCAAGCGCGAGAAGAGTTAAAAGGGAGAAACTTGAGCTCAACGTCGTGACTTGCAATGGCGGACAATCAACCCGGACGCAAGATTTAATTTTCTACAACACACCTCTCGACCCAAATATGCCCGCACGACAACTACAAGAACTTGAACAACTTAAGGCCTCAATCAAAGAACGTTACACCTTAGATTATTAAGTTGCGGTTTTAATAAGTATTGTAACGTCTACGTTTTATTACTTTAAGTTTTAATTATTGTTGTAATGTTAAGTATTTTATTAATGAATTTTAATTTTGTGTTTAAAATATTTGAATTAAAAAAAAAAAAAAAAAAAAAAAATAATCTCGGTCACCATTGTGGCAACTAGGTCGTCGTCGGTCGTCGGAGAGAGAAAGGCGATGTGGCGGCGGCGAACTAGGTCGCCTCGTGCATAGCCTAAAAGTCATGGGAACTACTATGCATATGAAAAGATAAAATAATTGCTAACGGATGAAATCAAGTTATCGAACCCTACCACACGTATTCTAAAAAGGCGGTTATTTAGAGGCGTGTCATTCATCCTCGCCAACATTTGAAGTGTAATAGTTGACCTATGGCCTTTACATGATTGTGAGTGTCGTCTATTCAACATTTCCTCTGACAACAAAAGAAAATAATATTAACAAACATTTGAACTAAAAAGAAAAGAAAAAAGGCACTTATCTACACAAACTCACCTTCTTTTGTAAGACAAGGTCATGTTCTGATTTGATCCCTAGTCTCGTGAACCACTTTAGGGATAGAGTCAAGATAATCAAAGCTACACGTCGATCGTTAGTTTCAACCATTAGCAAAATACGCTTCATCTATCGCCGAGCAAAGCTCACTTGGTTCACTGTCTTCCGGTTGGCCCTGAAATCTAAATGCAACAAATTCTTCATTGCTTGCCATTAATGACGAGGTTTTAATCATAATCAGTCTCTTGAGGATAAAGGAAACCTTTGATCATGAGGTGAGCTTTAAAGATGTTAACACATTTAGTCTTTGTCAATCTTCATCACGAAGATGTGCTCGTTCCTTACAGCTTCACCACCAGGTGAAAGATCAACCTAATATCAAACTTTGTTATTCTTTATGGACGTTATTTTTCATTCATTTCACTAAGCCGTATCCAGGTAGATAATGGGTTCGTAGGGATCCCAAAAGTCAATTATCTCATCTTCAATGAGAAAACATATCTTTCAGATTAATAAGATATTCTACCTGAATTGTTGAATATAGTTGCAACCTCTCTTGCATAACATTTCATGTTCAAGCTTAGAGTATGTTCGGCTTGTTTTCCTTTGAAGGTGTTGCAACCTTAGTCTCTTGAATTTCTTCAAGATCTATATTGCTACCACTTGATTTTGTGATAAGAAATTTCTCTTTAGAAACTCAAGCAAAAGCGATTAGCTTAATTTGTTCGTATTTGGGTGCAAACCAAGAACCTCTAAGGTTGTTCTACAAAGTGCGCATGTGAAGTTCCAACGAGTTTAGAAGTGTCATGTCTTACGTGAGCTTCACAACTCCAAAACTTCAAATAAGACAACTTGGTAGCAACCCATGCCATAGCTTCGTATGGTATCTTTATCAACATTCTCGGTTTGAATCACTTTGATAATGCGTACAATATTCTCTCGTAAGAATTTTATGCGCATGCGTTGCAACATATAAACTAATACAACTAATCATTTCATGGACCTCGGGTCACACATTAACACGATATTGAAACCATGTATAATGTGCTTGTAGTAGTATGTATATTATCACAAGTAAAATTCACAACAAGAGTTCTCGGTTAGGAGTTATGGTGATTTATGAAATGGATCCTTTAGGCGTATGGTAAGTCTAACTAGGAGTTATGGTGATTGATGAAATCATGGGTATAAGATCATCTCTCTTTCATAAGTTATGGCTAGTCATGTATGACAAATAGCACACTTTCTTTCCTCTGTTCTTTGCTTTAGCCAACCTCACCATGGTTTGTGGTGGGTTCTTGTTTAGTTTACATCTCTCTGTAGTGAAGATAAGCATGAGACTTGTGAAAGGTACTAGCTATCCGTTTTTTTCACATTTCTAGATGAATAGTAGATCTTTATTATCATGGAATTCCTTAATGGTTGATCATATTTTATTAATTTGAGCATTTCATACTTCCGTTGAATACGATTTATGTGCTTGATAGAAATAGTTTTAATCTCGATTAATAAATTTCCATTAATGGCATTCGAGCTAAGTTTTATGTGTCTTGATGATTTTCATTGTTATTGCATGCTAGATATGAACTTGTGATTGATTGTGATATTTGATTTTGGTTTTAGTTGGTCTAATTTCCACCGTGAGTTTCAACTCACACAAACACCCACCGATCATTTTTCGTGTCTAATTTTGTGATAAAAGTTGTCCATTTTATTACATGTATTGATATGAATACGTGGTTAATAGTGGTGTTTGGGAAACCTTCTTGTTGGGGCTGTTTGAGCGAATGGTTGCACACCGAAACAAAAATGAATCATGGTTAACATTGATGTTTGGTGTCGAAAACTTATTTGCTTGAAATTTTTTTGGCATGGGTTTCACACACCCAAGACATCATCATAGACCATTTTATTTGTGTCAATTTTGTAGGTAACATTTGCATCATTATTTGGTTGTACTAATCTTGGTGTTTAAGAGGTTGTTGTTTCTTGTTCTTGTTGTTTTTGATGATTGTTTGAACATTGTTTTTAATAATTCCACACAAACATTCTCTTACAATTCTTTACACACAATTGTACTTGTGTCCCTTACATTCGAGCAATATCTCCTGAACATTCTCTTTGCCCACACCCATTCTTCTTCTTCCTCATATTCAAATTTGAATTTGAAATAAACACACACACACACACACATTATCATACACCACACATAACTCAACATTTTCATTTGAATTTAAATTCAAATAACACCTCCCCTATACAACCTTCACACAACTCATCCCTTACACTTTCTTACACAACTTACAAGCTAGCTTTTTTCTCCAATACACTTCCTTCTCACAATCATCATCTAACTTGAATTTGAATTTCAAATTTAAAACTCATCTTACTCACACTCTCTACTTATTTCTCTTCAAGTTTTGTGTTGCCAACTCATTCCATGACACATCTATGATATCACATAAAGTTACACACAAATATCTCCTCTCACAAATTTGAATTTGAAATTCAAATAACAACTTCTTATATACTTTGACAATGGCAATTTTAGGTAACCGCATTACGCTAAGTTAAATCAGTATTGCCTATAGAACTATTTTGATTGACCATGACTTGTTTTGATATTGATTATTGGTTTTATGATTTATTTTATTATCGTATGAGTCGTCAGATGAGTTTGTTGGGAAATTCACATTTAGGAGTTAATACTTATAGTGTTGAAGTTAGTCTTGACGGTGATATTACAAAAGTATTAACTAGTTAGTCTTGATAGTGCAAAAGTTAGTCTTGATAGTATTGAGTTTGTCTTGTTCTATATTAAGAATGTCGTGTATGGTGCATAATGACATATCTTCTATTCCAATAGAAGATATGATATATAATGCATAGTTATCTCGTAAGGGATCTCCTTAGTGTATAAAAGGAGATCCTAGCTAGGTCAACATATACATATACTCTAGCCGTCTTAAGAAAAGCTTCAGGTTGTAAACCCTAATACTAGGAGAGTACTCGTATTATTAATCAATAATATTGAAATTTTTGTGTTACATTTTGTTTACATTAATCTTCAAGTACATTCAGTAAATTCCATACTTGTGTGTATCTACAACAAAGTTTCTCATTGTTGTTTTGGAATCATCCAAGGAAACTACACGTTTACAAGCTAAGTGTTCTAGATCCAAGGTTTGGGACTTCACAAGTGGTATCGAGCTTGTGTCACAAGCTTTGGATTTAGAAGATCTTGTGTGACAAATCAAAGAAATGGATTTTGATTCAAACAAATCCGGTGTTGTCACCGAGTTCCTAAGTTGCAACCTAATGAATATGAACTCGGGAGGATGCGCATAGAGCAATACTTTTTGGTGCTTGATTTTAAGTCATGGAACATTGTGATCAATGGAAACTCCTACAAATCCATTGTTTACGAAGAAGTGGTGGCAAAGTTGTTATTAAAGACAAATGTGAACACATCACTTGTTGATGAAATGGCTCAAAGAGGCAATGATCTCAAGGTCAAGTCTCACGCTTATGGCATTACCAGATGATCATCAACTTAACTTTAGCAAACACAAGGATGCTTAAACTTTGTTCAAAGCCATTGAGACAAGATTTGGTGGGAACTCTGTCACCAAGAAGACTCAGAAAACTCTTTTGAAGCAAGAGTTTGAAAACTTCATTGCTAGTGCAACTGAGTCCATTGACTTAGTTTACAGTAGGCTTCAAAAGCTTGTCAGTCAACTGGCTGTATTGGGTGTGGACATCTCTCAGGAGGATATCAATCTCAGGTTTGTTAGAAGTCTTCCATCACCAAAGTGGGACACTCATGTCATTGTATGGAAGAATAAAGCATAATTTGAAACTATGGGGTTGGACAATCTGTTCAATTGCTTTAAGGTGATTGAACAAGATATGAAGAACTACGGTGCATCTTCTAGTTACGGATCACAAAACATAGCTTTTGTGGCTCATCCATCACTAGTCTTGATAAGGACAGTTTTGGTGTTAGTACTTCTAGTACTAATATTATCTTGATTGTTTGGTCACCACCGTGAGACATCAATGAAAGTACAATCTATGATTTCATCTACGAGCAACAAAGGGATCTCGGATCACCCATGATGACTGAGACGGATCGATGAGGATGATATGGAAGAGATGGATATCAAGTGGAACATTGCCTTGATTAGTATGAGGCAAGAAGATTCATGAAGAGTGTCACACCCCAAATTACACTTTTGCGTGGAATGGAATTCACGGGATTGGTCGTCATAGCATCACGATTCTGAGATATATTGAGCGACCTAAAGTGTCGTTTGAAAAGAACATCGTTTGATATCTTAAAACATTCGAGTTACAAAGATAGGTCCCAAATGAAAATCAACATGTGCGGAAAATAAGTTTGGTACAAGTCAAGCGATGTTTTTAAAGTGTATAAATCCCATGTGAGGCAGCGTCGTCACCGCGACTCTATGATATGTCCACATGCATGCCATGAAGTGAATGCCTTAGTTACACTGTAACCACTCGTACTTTTCGGATATTCGTTTTCAATAAAAATTAAATACATTTTTCATTTACAACTTTTACGTGCTCGTTTGACATGAAAGAGAAAACTATCTCGCGAAACGTGAAATTTTAGACACAACGCGTACCGGAACAACCATAAACCTATCAATCATTTTGAGTTGTTTGCTATTTCTAATTGTGAGAAAATAGTCAAGTAAATACTCATTTTTATTGGAAAAATGATTTCGTGAACAATGACGCAAGTTTCGTAATTTTTTTTACCGAACGTTTACCCCTTCGAACGTGTCGCGAACCTAATATTTAAAAATTTTACGAGAATTACAGCAATGGTCCCTGCGAGTTATTTCTGCTCGCCCCCTCTACTTTGGAAAATGGCAAGACTAGTCCCTTTGGGAATATAAATACTCCTTTTTCTCTCTCTCCTCACAATATACACACATTTCATCTCTCTAAAAAAACTCCCATCTCTCTCTCTAACTATATTTTCCGCCACTTCATTAGGGTTCGTGGCCATTCTTAGGAGTCCGGCCAACTTCCGTGACGTCTACAACATACACCACCTATCCTAGTTATTAGATCAAGACCCGTGGTTCCATTTTCGCATCACAGCCTTGTTGAATCGCGTTAACGCGCGAATCTCGTTTTCAAGATTCGTAAATTAGAGTTTTCTTGGTCCGTGTTTTGGGTTCATGGTCATCTCCTTCATCTCATCTCTCGTTCCGTTTTGTATTTCGTGGGTAAGTCGATATGAACCATTTCATTCCCTTCTTTTATTTAAACCGATTGCAATATTGGAGTTGTGTTTTCGTGGATTAATAACAGTTTAAAAGCAGTTTAGAATAATTTTCGTATTGTTTCGTGTGGTGAAAGTGGTGAAAACAGTTTTGACATATATATGTCCATGTGGATATGTGGTGTTAATGTTTTGTGGACAAAACACGAATAAAACGTGTTTTATATAAACTCGTGTGGTGTAATAGCGGTTCTAAGAATCGATAACAATGGTGTTTGTTGTACCAATTTTTGTTTAGGGTCGATTAGGCCAGTTATTATGATAGTTTGAGCTCAGATTCAAGGGGTGTGATGTTGTTATTATAGTTGTGATTCGAAATTGTTACTTTAATCTAGTACTATTTTCTTTATGCTTGTGGGGTACACGGATTTGATTGATATCGGGTCAACTTAGGTCGCTTGGTCGATTAGACTCGCTTGGGTCCTGATTTGTGAGTCGTATGTATCTGAGGTTTGGGTATAAGATTGGTCATGGGATAGTATAAAACTAGTAGGGTGTGAGAATCGTGTATTTCTTGTGAGTCATTGTTGTGTCTATTTGTCGAGGATATGCTCGTTAAAGCTTATTTTTAGTGGTCTCAATTCTCGGTCTAAGTCTCAGCCGAGAGGGCATTTGTTTTTGCAAGTTTAATAAATTTTGGTTGGTCAAATAAGGTTGTGGCATAAAAAAAAAAAACTGTATGTCGTGTGTTTGCATTTTAATACTAAACTTAAATTTTACTTATTGGATGCGGATATTGGACTAAAGTGATTTGGTGGTTCGATTGTGATATTGGAAATCATTGGTACGTTTCGGTAACTCGTGGTTGACACTTGCTATTGAACTTTGCGTATATTGGACTTATATCGGACTATTTGGACTCGAGACGGAGGTGATAAATTAGACTCTACTCGTATGGACCAATATATGAGATGAAACTAATGATAAGTGGCAAAACCAATAACTAATACATAAGCTAAAAATTTGATTAACTACTAAAACTATTTAGTTAAGTTATTATTGAAACGGGTTGGAGTAATTAACTAGAACACATGTTTAATTATAAATCTGATGGGGTATATTGTTTTAAAAATCAAGTTTTCATTAAAGTCTATTAACACGGAAATATTGTATAAACGGACGCATTATATCGGAATTTATAAAAACTTATTAAACTTATACTTCTATTTGAAAATCTTTTTTTTTTATATAAAACCCAACAATTTTATAAAAATTATGAAATGTTATTATAATTAGAGTTTCTTATAAAGTCTAATTGACTTTTCTAAACTATCTAGAGTTTCTTATAAATGCCTAAGGCTCAACCATTTGCTTGTTTTATTGCTAGATGATTCTTACTTGTTTAGTTCCTTTATATATGTTTTATGCTTTGGTGTGTGTTCTTGAGTCTTGGTCAAAACTACTTGACTATTCTTATAATGTATGGGGATATACATTACGCTTTAGTGTGAGTTATATTTGGCGTGAGTTACTTGTCGAGCCTTGTTTTCTTACCACCACACGAAACATTAATGATAAACTTTGTGATACGATATATTATACTTTTAAACAAACATGTCTGAGTAATCCACGAAAACTAAAACACGTATCTTTTAAAAACTCAATTACTTTACGATCGTATCACGAGATAAGCCTTACACTACTAGGTTAAGGCGATGACGAGCCATTGTGACCGTACTCTTGGGTCATTATGCGATGCCACACAGATTCTACCTTGTTTCACTTCTCGATGCTAGTTGTGATAGTATCAATTCTTGCATTACTTGGGACTAAGGTGAGTTCATAGCCCCACTTTTACTCTTTTAACTGCTTTATAAACTCCTTGGGGAGAATACATGCTACTCTTGCTTTTATGATCACAATTGCTTGAAAACCTTTCTTTGTACTTTTGATATTATGACTCGCCTAAGTGGTTTGCCAAAAGTCCCCACATCATGAACCATTAATCACTTGCAGTGAGCGAAATATCGTGGATAGTACTATGGAATTGACGACCCCGACTCGGTTATCGGAAATAACCGGGCGCACTATATTTGGTATCTCTATGTAATTGGCTATTACATCTCGGAGGGCAATTTTATTTACTTACACCGGTAATTTAGGTGTATGCGATTAGTTTGGTGTCATGAGCTTAGTGCAATAATATCAACTATCTTTTATGGGCGATAACAACGTAGCCCATGGCTTATCTTAAACTTGAAAATCTTGTGATCAAGCGCTTTATTACTAAACCTATGAATTCACTCAACCATTGTGTTGACTTTTAGCATGTATTTTCGGGATGAAAAGGCGATAGTTAACTCGGGCGCTTGGGCATTGGCATGGCATGGTCATAGATGACTCGATTTACAAATGGGGACCACATTTTATTAACGGGCCATTTTCCATAACAAATCAACCTTTGTAAAATCTATTTTACTTCAATAAATGAAATCTTTTACGAAAAAGCTATTATTTTCACTTGTGTTATGATCCAATGAGTAGCATCCCAAAACTTTTCTTCCACGCAAACCATTTTTGGGGTGTTACATTACAAAATACATTGCTAAAGTGTCAACACAAAGGTTGAGTGAGTTCATAGAGTTCATGTAAAATGTTTTATACGACTACCACAAGTATAGGCCATGTATGACAAAAATGTCACATAAAATGTTACAATTGCTATAAGCACATGACACGAAGCTAGGCCGATCATGATGTTAAGCCCCAACAGTGTTTTGCCAAACAACTCAAATAATGATATTAAATGAAATGCATCCGTTTCACCGGTTGGAATCCACCAACCGGATGGAGGAGTCACCTCGATAGATCTATCCACTCACCTCGCTTACCCGATAATTAACGGTTCATGATTTACGATATGGGGACATTCAATTGGCAATGAAGTAACTTAAGCAATGTAATGAATTTGATATACTTGGCATCGTAATAAAAATAATGTGCAATGTATTCTCCCGTAGGTTTGAAATAATGTATAAACTTGAATAAATCGGGGCTATGAAAACTCACCTTAGAGTGTAGTGACATAAGTAATGCAACATTGTCAAGAAGTATAGCGAGCAGGTATAAAGAAGTATCGCGCAACGATAAGGAGTCGGCGTAACCTAATGAATATAAACTCGTCTCAAAATATAATACGCGAATAGTAATTGATGCGTATAAGTTTCAAAAAGTAATACGTTTTAGTTTTCGTGGAAGTTTCGTATCGGTGTTTGTAAAATGTTTAGTTTAAGTCATTAGTGTGGTGGTATGAAATCATAGACTCGAAGTACAACTCATGGCAAAGCATAATATATATATATCATATATATTATGAAATAAAAGAATAGACAAGATGTCTCAAGAAAGCGAGTCACAAAAGTCTTGACGAGTGAAATTTAGGCGAGAAAATAACAACAAGAAAATATGTCAATAAAGTAAGTCAATTGGGATTTAGCCCAATAATAGTCCAATAGACGATAAGCCGCTATCTTAAGTCCGTCATATCCGATAAGTATTCAATGTACAACCCCAATGTTCAAGCAATGGTTTTTGTCTAACGTCCAATATAATCCAGCGGTCCAATGCCATATATGTGTATATATATATATATATATATATATATATATATATATATATATATATATATATATATATATATATATATATATATCGATTCTGAAAATAATCCAATAATAGTCCCATGGGTGATCGCCCGATATAATAAGTCCGTTAAGTCTAATGATGACCAATAAGTAGTCTAATAATGCCAAGTCTAATATCAATAACCTTTGTCCAATGTCATAAATGTGCATATATATATATGGTGAATCCGATATAAGTTTGATATATGTCCAATGTAGTCCGATACATGTCTAAAATATAATCCAATGTCTAACTTTAATTGTTTTTGTCCAATATATAATAATAAGTCTATTATGTATCCCTTATGTCCAATTTGTCCAAGTCCGTTATATTTTAAGTTCGATAGTCCAATATATGTCCAAAGTTCGATAGTTTTAATCCGTATTATTCAAATCTGATAAGTATTGGTATAGTCCAATACAAGTATTAACTCCAAGATATCCAAGAAGTACTACGCGGTCACAAGTAAACAAATGAATTATACGTTAGTCTAACATTTTAATAAGTCACAATTACTATTCGTAAATAACAAAGTCTTGCACTAATATAACTTAAACCAATAAACAAAACCGACCTCCAATATATTTCCTAATGGGCTTCAACCCAGTTGTAACTTAAACACACCTTATGTCATGGGCTGCACCTCAAGTAATTTCAAAACCAAACTTACCATATGGACTTTTTGAGACCAACCCAATTCTAAATATAAGACCAGTCTAAACACAAACTCAGATTCATAGTTATAGAATTTGCAATCTCAACTAAACTTAAAAATACAGGATTGCAAAGTAAAACTTATAACACCAACATGACATACAAAAACCAAACCTCTTTTGTGCTTCTCTTAACCGAGACAACCTGACACCCTATGTGGGTTGTTGTCATGAGCCTAGAAGGGGCCCTTGTGGTCATTCGTTTGAACTGAAATCAAAACTACCACGTGTGTACCCTTTCATGGATGACTCGTTAAGTCCAAATATATCCAACCCCATATTGACAACAAAACCAACTCGTAGAGTCGTATAAACAATGCCTCAAAACCAGCAGTTAATCACCCTCGGTGATGTCTTATGTTAAACCTAACGCACCCTTGGGTGATGCAGCGACAACGGGTAACAAACAAATAACAACGACACCCCGGTACATCGTGTCTTGAAACAAACAAACACCACCATGAGTGGTTTGTGGTGACCGAATAAACAAACACCCGCATGGGTTGCGGTGTGAGCCGCGACAACAGATAAGAAATCAACCCTGTGGGTTTTTCTTTTGACCAAGATAAACAAACAAAACCCTCTTGGATGTTTTGTGGTTAACCGACCCAGGCACACCCTATGTGGGTGGTTTCTGTTCTGAATCGACAATAAACACGCACCCCCTGGGTAGTTTTTCTCTTGAATCCGGGAGTAAACACAAAACAAACACAACTGATTTTAACAATTCCAAATCCAATCTAAACCCGAGACCAAGCAAACAAAAATAAGCACACCCTTAGGGTTGGCTGCGGACCGAGACTCAAACCAAACACCCCTTTGGGTAGCTATGGCAGCAGATGTAGACGCACCCGAAGTGGGGTTCTCGGTGGTGGGTTGAGACGAGCAAAACAAACAACATCAATAATTACAACGACAACCATCTTGGGCTGTCGTGGCTCAGACCAAACCAAACCCACACCCTACGTGGGTATTCTTTCCCAGTCGAGACAAACAAGCTCACCTTTTCGGTGTTCCTCAAATTCGATAGTAAATTAAATAAACCAGACACACCCCTCGTTGGGGTTGTGATACACAAAACAAACGCCCTCTTTGGGTGGCTTCTTGGCGAACCAAACACCCCAGGTGGGCATCTTTTGGACCGAGAACCGAGCAAATAAACATGCCCTTGTGTTTATGTGGTTACGAAAACAACACCACTCTTGTGGTGGCTTTTAAACTCGACAACAGTAATAAACAAACATCCTTGTGGTAGCTTTTCTGAACCAAGAATAAACGCAAAACAAACATACCACAAAATAAGTCATATAACTCAAGAGATAAGCAATTCCATTTCCCAAACCCGTGACCCAAGTGGGTCAACTGAATCCCAACGGGTTCTTGACCCGAGACCCAAGTCAATCAAACAAACGTCTTTTGTGAACCTTTACCACACGAATCTTTTAAAAAGAACACGATTTTTGTTAAGATTTAATCCACGAAAACCATACGAGTTGCTTTAATAATCAGATTGAATAAAAGTTGAAGATAGATCTTGGAGTGTCGACTTACCAAGAAAACAAGGATAGGAAACAAAAAGGTGAGGAGGAGGATGTGGCTGCTGTGGTGATTCACCTTAATCAAGCAAGAACCTATTATAACATCTAAACCCAAGGCAAACAATCCCTTCTCTTCATGATGATGACGATGGTGGTGGTGACGTGAAGTGGTGATGGCGGTGAGAGGGTGGTCTGTTGGGAGGCGGTTTGGCAGAGAGAGAGAGGAAGGAGAGGAAGATAAGTTTTGAGATGTGATTTTATCTGAATATAAGTAGTGATAAGGGGCGGTGTATGTTATAAGATAGGGATCAATTTGTTTTATTATTATAGCATGTATCCCGTGTCTCGTTGAGCTAAAGTGTAAACTTGGTACCTCTATTTGGAAATTTTAAAAATATATTTCTGGAAGTGTTATTATAAAAATATTATATAAACAATATTATCGACTCCGAAAAATAATTATCGGGTTTAAACCATAACTAACACGGTGTCGATTACACGATATATGTAGTTTTCACGTTTTACGAGGTAACTACTTGTTAAATAGATAAAAGTGGCGTAAGCGTTCGAGTGATAATACAAATCATAGCGAATTATTTAAGCGGAAAATTACCGGTTAACTATCGGTTCTGATTATGTATAAACCAAGTTTAAGGTTCATGCATTGAATTCTTGTAAAATGTGCTTTAAAGACTTGTACACTCACTTTAAAGTATTGTACTTTGAGGTTTATGATTTAAAATGAGTATAAAAATATATTAGGACAATTGTCGGAAGTGTCGGATCAATTATTCAAAATAAATGATCGTGCGATAGCGTTTATTTAATAAATAAATACGCGTTAATGAAATATGCAAACCAATGCATGAACTAATATGAAAATGATATTCTTGATGACATGTAGACTAACTCTAGTCTATGTGTAATGTTCTCAATGATGTTTCATGAATCGCGGCTTAACCCCAGTTTGGCGTATTTGATACTAAATAAACATAGTTCTGAAAATGATAATAGTAACCGGTGAATATTAAATTTGAAATAACACGAAATTACGAGTTGTCACAAAGAGAACCGGTAGGCGATTAAGATCAATGATGGAACCTTCTTTGGGTTTGACAAGGAAAGGTAGAATGCTACAAGCTGTGGCAAGCTTGGGCATTTGCCGGGGAATCACGAAGCCGGGATCAAGGGAAAGAGTAGTGAATCTAATGGTTCATCTTTTAAAGCAATGGTGGCTATTGATGGTGCTGGATATGATTGGAGCTTCATGGCTGATGATGAGGAGAGTCCAATCAATATGGCTTTGGTATCTGAGGTACTTACTGAAACAAATTGCTCAGATACATGTGTCCCATTAAGTAGATATGAGTCTCTTAAAAATGAGTTTGATAAATTAGCTGAAGAGTTTTCTAAAACCAGTTATAACTTAGCAAATCATAAAAGAGGCTTATCAGTTTTAGAAAAAAAATTGTGCATTATAAAGAAAATGAGTCAAAGTTTTCTAAAGCAACTGCTGTACTTAATAGGGAAATTTCCCTTAAAGACACCACCATAAGTGTGTTAAAAGAAGAACTAGAGAAAGTCACACAAATTAAAGACAACATAGAACTAAGTGTTGATACTCTTAAAGACACAAAACATTATAACTCTAAGAAACTTGATAGATTCCTTGAAAAAGCACTAATTGGCAAAGCGAATCGGTATGGGTTATAAGACATGACCACCACCATTCGAGGTATTCCTACACCACCGGCATAGACCTTGAACACACTGGCTTAGAAGAGTTTAAGGCACCCACATTTGTCCGTAAACCCATTGAGTCCAAGGCTAAAAAGACCGATGAGACCTTTGAAAGTGCCGGTGACACTTCCTTGCCTAAGGTGTATGTGTTTGAAAACAAAAGGACAAGTGTAGAGTCTATTGAACCAAAGCAAGAACAGGAAACTAAACCTGTAAGACCAACTGACAAACCTGTTAGGAACCAGCTAAAATCTGAGCAACTAGGAGATGAATTTGTCATGTATAATAAATCTTGCTTTGTGTGTGGAATTTTTTCTCATCTGCAGGCTCAATCGGACACCTATGAAACCTCGACCCATCATGACCCCAAGGCGGTTCTTTTAAAGCGGCATAAAATCTTTGAATACTTCAAGGCCGATTAATCTTGCTAGACCACAACCCAGAGTATTTGGTGAAAGACCCAAAAGAAACTTTTCAAAATCACCATCTACTTCACCAAAGTCCTTTAATGCTAGAGCATCACAAATCTTCAAGTCTTATGATGAACAAATCAAGTTTTACAAGAAAAAGGTTAATACTTATGAGCCAAAACTTAATACTGATAGGCCATAAGTTTATACTTTTAAGCCTAAAATAAAAACTATTGGTCCTAAAGTGAATGCTGTTGGGGGAATCAAGGGCAATGTTGTTAAGCCCTCGACTTGTTGGGTG
Organism: Chrysanthemum lavandulifolium; assembly: GCA_022545495.1. Lineage (NCBI taxonomy): Eukaryota > Viridiplantae > Streptophyta > Magnoliopsida > Asterales > Asteraceae > Chrysanthemum > Chrysanthemum lavandulifolium. Next base: position 108,991,473 of record CM040240.1, read on the forward strand.
AGAAAGACCACTCGACCTTGATTGCATCGATTACTATCAATAAATATGATTACATTGATGCACGAGGCGATCAAGTCGATAATGACTTGGGTCCCCAAAGAACTAATTTCCTTTATCTTGTGTGCGGGACATTCCAACAATAATGATGATCTTGGTTATTCGGATAGTGGGTGTTCGGGCACATGGTGAAATCTATCCTATCTTTCGAGACTTCAGATTTGAATAGAGGATATGTTTCTTTTGGAGGTGGTATAGGTGGAAGAATTCTTGGTAAAGGCACAATCAATCTTGGTAATTTGGACTTTGAAGATGTGTACTATGTGAAAGAACTCAAATACAATCTATTCGATGTGTCACAAATGTATGACAAGAAGAATTTTGTTACATTCACGAATCTTGATTGCTTGGTTTTATCTCTTAATTTTAAGTTGCCTAGTGAAGATGAGGTACTACTTAAGTTCCCTAGGAAGAGCAATTTATGCAGTGTAAGTATGAAAACATAGTACCCAAAGAAAACCTTACATGTTTAGTTACTCTGACTTCTTTGGATGAATCTATGTTATGGCATAGAAGGCTAGGTCATGTAAACTTTAAGGTAATAAATCTTCTAGCTAAAAATAACCTTGTAAGAGGTTTACCTTCAAAAAGATTTGAAAATAAACAGACGTGTATTGCATGCCTCAAAGGGAAGCATCATAGAGCCTCTCATAAGCCCATGGTTTTTAACTCTATCACCCAACCACTTCATATGCTGCACATGGACTTATTTGGCCCCAACCTCTGTTAGCAGCCTGAACTTTAAGAAATATTGTTTGGTTGTGACTGATAATTTTAGCAGATTTACTTGGGTTTTCTTCATGAATACTAAGGATGAGACCAGTGAAATCCTTAAGTCATACATAAGCTGCGATGAGAACCTTGCGATAAGAAAGTTAAAATCATTAGGTGTGATAATGGGACGAGTTTAAAAACCAAGTGACGAATGATTTACATCAACTTAAGGGTATTAAAAGAATACGGTGTAGCTAGGATTCCTCGACAAAATGGGGTTCTTGAAAGGAGAAATAGGACATTGATAGAGTTTGCTAGGACTATGTTAGCAGATTCAAGTTGCCCACAACATTACGGGTGAAGCGTTAATACTACTTGTTATGTTCGAACATGGTCTGCGGTTGTAGAGCCTCATGGCAAGACTCCTTTTGAGTTGTTTTAGGTGAAAGCCTACCTAGACTTTCTTAAACCTTTTGGGTGTCATGTCTCCATTCTCAATACCATTGACCACTTAGGCAAGTTTGATGGAAAATCTGATAGTGGATATCTAGTTGGCTACTCCTTGAATAGTAAAGCCTTTAGGGTTTATAATTCTAGAACCAGAAGGATAGAGGAGAATCTGCACATAGAGTTTCTTGAGGACAAACCTAGTGTAGAGGGGCAAGGACCAAAATGGCTTTTTGATATTGATATGCTAACAGAATCTATGAACTATGTTCCTGTTTTTGTAGATTCTAACATTATTGCATGAGAAAAGCAAGGTCTTGATGCAGATTCTGATGATGATGATGACTGTGTCCTATTACCCATTTGGAAGGACAACTCAGTTGGAAGCACTTCTTCAGGGGAGGCAAACAAAGATGATGATCAGACTCTAAATACCAATGATTCTAATGCTGAAGGAGGTGTAACCAATACAGATGACACTGTGGTAGAAGCTCAAGTGATCAGTACTAATGTGGTTAATACTGATAAGCCACATGTTAGTACTGATGAGCCAAAATTAATCTTGATGGTCCCATTCTATTCCATCGGTTAATCTGAGTTTCACGATCCCTATGGTGAAGGCGGTGAGATTGATTTTACTAATATAGCTTCATCTTATGTTGTTCCTGCTACACCACACAGAAGAATTAATCAGGATCATCCCTTGAAGAATGTAATTAGGGATGTTCATGCTGAAAGAACTACAAGATCTAAAGTTCAGCATAGTGAGATTGGATTCTTTAGTGCCATTATGAAGAAAGGATCCATGGGGACACTAAAAAATGTCTCTTTGCTTGTTTTGTTTCCCAAGCAGAACCAAAGAAAGTTTACAAAGCTCTTGAAGATGAATCCTGAGTAGAAGCAATGTAAGAAGAGCTTCTCTAGTTCAAACTTCAGAATGTATGGGTTCTTGTGGATCTTCCTGAAGGCAAGAGAGCTATTGGCACTAAATGGGTTTTCAGAAACAAGAATGATGAAAGGGTGTGGTAATAAGGAACAAGGCTAGGCGGTGGCTCAAGGGTATACACAACGAGGAAGGATTGACTATGAAGAGGCCTTTGCTCGATGGCAAGGATTGAGGCTATCGGACTATTCGCCTATGCATCATATAAAGACTTCACGACATACGGATGGATGTGAAGGTGCTCCTCTATGGGAAGATTGAGGAGGAGGTATATGTCATCAACCTCCGGCTTTGAAGATCCAACCTTTCGACAAAGTTTACGAGGTTCAAAAGGCACTCTATAGTGCATCGGGCCCCAAGAGCTTGGTATGAAACTTTAGCCAAGTATCTTTTGGGCAATGGCTTGAAGAGGGAGGATTGATCGGACTCTATTCATCAAGAATGTGAAGAATGATATCCTGTTGGTTCGGATATATGTAGATGACATTATTTTGGCTCAACCAAGTAGGATCTATGCGAGAGAGTTTGAAAAGTTGATGCATGATAGGTTTCGAGATGAGTTCTATGGGAGAACTCACCTTCTTTCTTGGGCTCTGAGTCAAGCGGAAGGCAGATGGCATATTGTCGGTCGGGATAAGTATGTCAAGGAGATTTTGGTGAAGTTTGGCTATGAAAATACAAAGATTGCAAGCACTCCTATGGAGAACAATAAGCCACTACTTCCGGATCTTGATGGTGAAAAAGTTGATCAACATCTCTCTTTGGTCAATGATAGGATCATTGATGTATTTGTTGCCTCTAGACCCGGATATTATGTTTGCGGTGTGTGCAGTGCAAGATTTCAAGTCTCTCCAAAGCTTTCTCATGCATCTTGTTAAAGAATCTTTAGATATCTAAAAGGCCATGCTCACCTAGGCCTTTGGTATCCTAAGAACTCTCCCTTTAATCTGGTAGCTTACTCTAACAGTGATTATGCTAGAGCAAGTCTTGATAGAAAGTCAACCACTGGAGGATGTCAGTTTCTTGGTGATAGGTTGATTTCATGGCAGTGCAAGAAGCAAAGTATTGTGGCAAACTCTACAACTGAGGCTGAGTATGTAGCTGCTGCAAGTTGCTATGGTTAAGTCCTCTGGATTCAGAATTAGATGATTGATTATGGGTATTTTATGGGCATTGTCATTTACATAGATAACAATAGTATTATATGCATTATAAAAAATCCAGTTGCTCATTCTAAAACTAAACACATTGAGATAAGACATCACTTTATAATGGACTGTAATGAAAAGAAACTCATCCAGGTTGATAGGATTGATATTGAGTTTAATGTTTCAGATCTTTTAACAAAAGCTTTTGAATTGGGAAGGTTTCAGTACTTGGTCACAAGTATTGGGATGCTTCATCCATAATATGTCTTATCTCTCTCTATTTTGTAAGGTTTTGTAAAATGGTGGTTAGTACTGATTGTTATCTAGTTAATACTGCTAGTGTAAAGTTAATACGGATTGTCAAGAAAATCTCTTGGATTGTGTTTTCTTGGTTTTGGACTAACTTTTCAGGCATAGCACAAGAAGTATGGATGTGGTTTGGTGACTGATTGTTACAACAATTGTGGCTCTCTCACTTATGCTCATTCTGATGCAACCACATGATGGAACTTCTTTGTAACTCGGATTTTGTGATGCCAAAGCATTATGTGGCATCTTGTGGTATTAATGAACATGAATTGATGGTTTTAGTTAGTCGGTCATTACGCACTAACCCACTCTTTGCCATTCTATCATTTCTGAGATAGTGTGACTAACCGAGGGCATCGGCTTAGAGAACAACGAGCAGCGTGAATCCAACACTTGTGTTGGAGGCAACACATCACGTTGGAAACCACATCGGGAAGGCCCTTTTAATGGGACTATCCATCACGAGCGGTGCTAAGCCTGAAACCATTGGTTTTACCAAACTAGAGGCCATGTGAGGCCGACCTTGATTAGTGTCTATTACCACACTTCATCCCTTCAAAATTGGGGTTCGATATTATAATTTCCAAACTATGAGATAATACGGATGGGTAAAGTTAATCTTGATGGTTATAAGTTAATCTTGATAAACCTAGTTAGTCTTGATGAACTAGCCGTTAGTACTTATTCCAAAAGTCGATTATCAATGATTACTTTTGCAAATTGAGTTATTCTTGCTGTTTCTTTATATAAGGGTTTCCTAATTGGTATCTCTTTACTTATTACCATAAATATTTACAAGGCGGTTCAACCAAAATTCTCCAACTCTCTATATATTGCATAACTTTTCAATTCCTTTCACCAAAATTCTCTAAAGACTTCTGTGATCACATCCCACTTTACTAACCTTCACTCTTATTGCTCATGGCTCCTATTGATTTTGTCGATAAGCACAACATGGTGGCGTGCTTGGACTTACCAGATGGTAATGAAGAGTTCAGTGAGATAGTAGCTTTCCTAAATAGAAGCGATGTCGGGTTTGCTTTACTCTTAAACCCGACTATCTTATGTACTCACATCGGGAAGTTTTGTAACTGCTATTGCCTCAACAAGCGAGGAAGGGTCCAATAGTTAATTGGCATAGTGGATGGCACACAAATTGTTATTCTTGAAGCTTCTCTAAGAGACATCTTCATCTTAGGGATCTTGAAGGTATTAGCACTTTCCGACCAGCGACATAATTGAACAACTCTCGTTGATGGGGTATAGGCATGACAATAATTTTAACTTTCATAAAGTCGGTTTTCTGCAATGGAGTTTCTAATTCATACCCTCTTACATTGTTTGAGTCACAAAGAATGGTGGGATGCTTTTCCTACAAACATAGCCACAACCTTGATCGCCTTGCAACAAGGGGGTATTCAACTTTTCAAATTATGTTTTGAGGTATGCTTAAAAATGTTGTTAGCAAAACCAAGTTTACGATGTATCGAGGTTTATTCAAATATTTTGGATCTTGAAACAAAACTTGCGACCTCGGAAAAATGTTTATCCATCAAAACTACTCACGCCCAAAGTGTTTTCCAATATGTTAAGGGATATGGTAGGATATAGTGGGGTTGTAGTGCCATTTTTCCTAACATGCTACTTGCGGAGGTGAAGGACCATCAAGCACGGTGGCTCCCAACACACCCCACGGATGGTGATAATTATCCTACTCAACAACATTCATCAACAAGTAGGCATTCAGACGGAGAGTGGGACGGCTCGGCCCATTCTCCTCCTAACACCGAACGGATGAGCCTATCTCGGGTGATGCGGGAGATAGAATGGTAAGGCGCCACTACTCCACCAAGCTTAGAAGCTAGTGAGGAAAGTGGTAACATACCTAAGACCCAACCCATGCCAACACCTAGTGAGCACTCCTTATAGGACCCAAGCAAAAGCTTAAAAGGGGGGGGGTATCTGCTCAGGCTAGGCACAGGGTGCATCTCAATTGCCCAATGACCCACCTCTCTCGGTGTCACACAGTTTGGAAGTGGTGAGGCGACTTATCACTAAAGGATATGGCGGAATTGTACAAGTTTCTTTGTCAAAAGGTGAACAGGCTGGAGATTGCGTTGGCAGAGAACAAGAAAGTTGCTGCAAAAGTTCATACCAAGCTGCTCCTAAAGATGAAAAAGTTAGAGCATCAGGTCAAGCTTCTCTCCAAGCCTACTGCAGTAACATCTCTAGTCACTGCATCTCACAAAAGAAAGGCCAAATTCATAGTATCAAGTACCTCTACAGAGGATTCTGCCAAACAGGGGAGGAGTTTTGATATTCAAGGAAGAAAAGAATTTGGTCAATGGCAAGGTGGTGCAGCATTTCAGAGTCCTTTTGCTGAAGAAGAGGAGGTTCAGGTTACTATAGATGTTGAAGAAGTACTTAGTACTCCTACAAGCACTATCAGTACTATCTCAGTTAGTACAGTTAGTGTTGTAGTTAGTACTCTTAGTACTATGGTTAGTACTCCTGGAGTTCCACAATCAGTATTAAGCCCTATCATTCAAGTAGCTGCTGATCTACAACAAGCAACAACTACAGAGGCCACTACCATCACTACCACTCCACATGAAGACAGTGATGAAGAGGAAAGGGAGAAACATGCAGTATTAGGACTTCAGAGCTTGAAGTAAATATTCACATCTCTTCCACTTACAAGAAGCCTCCAGTTTTGTACCTAAGGAAGAAATCCAAGTTAGCAGCACCCAAGCCTAAAGAAAAGGGAGTTGTTATCCAAGAAGGAGGTGTTCCTGAATCACCAACCTCCTCAGCTCCAAAGATTGACTCTAAAAATAAAGGCAAGGGCATTTTGGAAGAAGAACCAAAGAAAAAGAAGCTTTCTAAGGCTAAGATTGAAAGGCTAAATGAAGAGGCAGCAAGGAAGCTTGCAGAACAATGGAATGAGGAAGAGTTGCAGGAAGAAGCTGCAAGGAAAGAAAAACAGAAGATGGCTAAGATTGCTAAAGACTGGCAAACATGGGATGATATGAGAGCCAAAGTAGAAGCTACCAAGGAGGTACAACAGAAGCTGCAACAAGATCAAGGTACAAGTACCAATGAAGCATTTCGGTTATTGATGAGATCTTGGCTAGAAGACAAAGTCGATTCAGACGACAAGAGAGATTGAAAATCTTTCAAAGCCTCTAACAAGAGTCGTGAAGATGTATCTACGTAAGTACATCGGTATTCGGTGAAGACATGAGAACAACAAGCAGCTAAATCAATTGTCTTGGGAGACTCTCCAAAGACTTGCTGACACAATTCAAAGAAGATTTCTCAACTTCATACCTATGCAAGCTGATGATACTGTTGAAAGGTCACAACCCATTGGAAGCTACAAAAGAACATTTGAAGAAGGTGCTTCCTCAACTGCTCCTAAAAGACTAAGCCTCTGATGAAGATGAAGGTGGACTCATTGAAGAGGAGCTTAACAGGATGATGTTAATTGAAGCTCCTGAAGAAGCATTGTATTCAGAGCCCATCAACACTAGATATCCAATCATCAACTGGGATATCTACACTGAATATGGAAAGAGGCATTGGAGGATTCATAGAGCTGGTGGAAGGACAAGTGCTTATTTGTACTTAGTGGATCTGTTTGCATTCATTGATAGGGAAGATCTACTTAAGCTATGGGAGTTAGTCAAAGACAGGTTCAAGAACAGAGATCCAGATAATGACAAGGATCTGGAGCTACTCTATGAACTTTAGAACATCTTTGAACCTGATCCAACAGGAGAGCAATAGAAGTTTCAGCCTGGTGATGAAGCTCTCAGTTGGACCTTGCTTGATTCCTGTGGACTGCACCTGGTTACTACTTGCAATGGAACAAACATATATATGTTGGTAGAAAGAACATATCCACTTGAAGTGGACCACTTGCACTTGGAAACCTCTACAAATGCTCGATGTAGGGCTAAGGATGGGGAATGCAATTGAAATGGCCAAGGAGTTGCTGCTGAAGATTTTTAACCAAGCTGGAAGACCTAGCAGAAGAAAATGAAGTTTGGAAGAATCCTCCAAGTCTTAAGAAACTTGTGATTCAGAAACCCAATCACAAGTTTAGGGGAGGATTGTTGGGAAATTCACATTTAGAAGTTAATACTTATAGTGTTGAAGTTAGTACTGATAGTGATATTAGAAAAGTATTAACTAGTTAGTACTGATAGTGTAAAAGTTAGTACTGATAGTATTGAGTTTGTACTATTCTATATTAAGAATGTCGTGTATGGTCTGTAACAACATATCTTCTATTCCAATAGAAGATATGATATACTTAATGCATAGTTATCTCTGTAAGGGATCTCCTTAGTGTATAAAAGGAGATCCTAGCTAGGTCAAGCATATATATATACTCTAGCCGTCTTAAGAAAAGCTTCAAGGTTGTAAACCCTAGTACTAGGAGAGTACTTGTTTTATTAATCAATAATATTGCAGCTGTTGGTGTTACATTTGTGTTTACATTAATCTTCTAAGTACATTCAAGTAAATTCCGCATACTTGTTTGTATCTACAACAAAGTTTCTCATTGTTGTTTTGGAATCATCCAAGGAAACTACATGTTTACAAGCTAAGTGTTCTAGATCCAAGGTTTGGGACTTCACATAGTTTTAGCTCTTTTCGATAGGCACTATGTGATTCGACACAATAAAATCCTATAACAAGAAATAACGTAACTTTTAAACCGTAACTTGAAACTTGGAAAATAAATAGTCAAAACTCGTGGAAAAACGTAAATAAAAGCGATAGAAAGTAAAAGGAACGTCGCGGGACACTCGTAGGACAATATATGAGCTCGGGAAAGGGTAAACGGGATAGTTTATGAAAAATTGCGGGTTTGGCTCCTCCTTTTACCCCTAGCCGGCCACCCCCCATCCCATTTTATTTTTATTTTAATCCATAATCCCACATATATATACCCTTATCCTACCCCATTTCACTCTTTCATTTCTCTCTCTAAAACACACACAAACATAACTTTCTCTCTCTAATCTCTCTCTCTACAAACCCTAACCCTAAACCACCATAGCCGCCGCCCACTGCCGGCCATATTCCGGCTAAGTTCTGGCGCGTGACCACTAACCATCACCACCATTTTGTAGATCTTTCTTTCCTCTTTCCTTCCATATATGGCACGCCTATAAAAGCCTTCATTAACACCTCCAAATCTTGCAAAAACTATTCGTGATTCTAGGGTTTTCAAGTAACTTTGTAGATCGGGTTTAGAAAAGGTAAAAGGAACATGGTTGTGGTATGTTTAAGCCATGAGAAGCCTCGTATGAGCCTTGTTTGGCTCGTACATAGGTCGACCATGGTGGGTTTTTGGTGAAACATGGGTCTAAAACGAATTTACGACTAATAAAACATGTAACAAGTGATTTGGTATCATGTGTTGTGTCATTTATTTGTGTTTTTGCATTTTATTCATAGTTTCATGATATTTGATTGTATAATAATTCGTACGACCAGGCCTTCGATGGTGATCGAAGGGTATGAGGGGTGATATGCTTGCGCCAAACTTGTAGCCAATCCACAATAAGAAATAGTAGACACTTCATTAAGTGATTGCGAAGGGGTTGGACCCTGCGAACCACCTCCGGCGTGAGAGTAAGTATGTGATATGTGTTCTAAGTAATGTAGAGTATGTGAAATACTGTGTTGAGTGAACATACCATTGAAATGATTCATTTAACCTATTTAGAGAAATAAGCTTGGAGAGTGTTTGTGCACGTTTCGGAGATCATGGGGGCGTCCCATGATTTGCGGTAACCGATAGGGCTTCATCCCCACTCTCTCTGTCTTGGCGGGGAAGCTAAGGAGATAGTGGGAACGTGGGGGAAGACCAACTCAATGTTCTCCTTTGTCTTAGTGTCTTGAAGGTAAGACCCGAAGGGCATGGGCCTTGGTGGCGGGTCCCAACCGGTAACCATATCAATGATGAATGATTTTCGCCAGCGATGACTTATGAAGATAGACTTGATCCTTCGTAATGCAAATTCAAGCGAGGTCGAAGGGAGTCCTTCGACCGATCGGAGGTCGTCATCAAGCCCCGCAGTCGAAAGTGATATGTACGAACGAGGATATATTGCTTACGACTCAAAAATATAAACGAAACCTCTCCTCCGTCACAAAATTGAACGAAGATGAAAAGTTGGATATATGTTTCCTGTGTAATTAATGCGTGGTACTTATCCTAACCACCCTCTATCTCGGTAAATTCAAACGTCCTTTCAAAGTTTAAAAAGGATTTGAAATCCGGAAGTTAGGTGATCCCAAAAGACACGTGTAGGGCTAGGATGTTAGATGCAAGAGGGTATTTAAAATCAAAATAGTAAAACCCTAACTCATTTTTTATCCATCGCCCAAAAATTACACCTACTAAGCTGTCTTCCGAGCGAGCTTTCGAACAAAAAAGGTAAAGTATTCCTTCGTACCACTACGTTTTCATTACTTTTTTGTTGATTAAAAGTACCACGGCTTCCAATTCTAAGTTTGTAATCAGACAACAAGGTTGTACCTTGACCAGGGAAGAGCTCAAAGCCTTCCTTACTGATTATCCATTCCCAAACGAGTATAAGATCATGTTTCCAATAAGCGCCAAGGTATTTATGATGCTCCAAAAATTATGTAGGCTTGTATACACATGCATTCACCACCTCCAACTTAAGGATACCTTTGCATCCCCTAATTTTAGAACTCCTTCAATACTATGAAGTACACATATCTAGATTTAACCCGTTTGGCTAGCCAAGCTCACTTAGCATTGTCATGTGTAAAGCATATAGGTTTGAACCATCCTTGTTGTGCTTAAAGGGTTTGTGAATCTTTACCTTGGAGGCCGGTGACATTGGCCAAAAGGGTGAGCAGGATGTGCCCATTACGATTGAGAAGCCTTTACAAATATCGAAGCTGGAAGGAAATTCTTTTACATTCAAGATACAATTATACCTCCATAATACCATGCGTTTCTAAACCCGAGTTTCGGTTTGATGAGAAGAGATTTAACGACCCCACCTACTATCTTGTGAGGAGGAATCCCTGCATCAACGCCTAGCTCGTCATCTAGCTGATTTCGGACCTTTCGAGCCAATCTTGTTTATGGCTAGCCTTCTTTGAAAGTTGGGAGGGGTCTCCGTTACATCCTGAAATTATTTGTTGTGGAGAAAGTATGTAAATTTCTAATTAAAATAAGCTATAGGAACTTATCTTTATGATATTTATCTGTTTCCTTCCTTTTTGTAGAAAATGTCATTCCGAAATTTCGTTGTTGCTGGTGGTGCTAATGAAGTAAGCTTCATTCCAAAGGAAGCCAGGGAAGTTAGCTACGGTGTAGGTTCTCCTTGACTTGATTAACAATAGCGATGATGTACCCTCGAGCGACTCGAGGACAATCCTCAGAGATGTGTGAAGCCACTATTCGAAGGCCCAAGTTAGGATTCCGAATATCCATAGGTGTCAAACCATTCGTTATCACGAAGGTTACCTCGGGGGAATTCGCCATTCGAAACCATAAGCCCTTGAGTGCGGTTGTGAAGGAGCAATGGATAGGAGAACCTCGACTTGGTCGACCCCACGATCTTCCTCTCTTTCTGGCTTCCCGCCAAGCTTGAGCGTGGGTCACTAAGCCATAGCGGTTACCCGCAATCATGGGGCGCCCCATGATCTCAGACATTTGCGTGAGAGTGCCTCTATCCTATTTCTTCCACTATAAATAGGTTGGACGGGCAATGGATTATGGTATGCTCATTTCACACTCATCTCTTTACTTACACACACTTATACAACCATAACTCATACTTACTCTCACGGAGGTGGTTCGCAGAGGTCCCACCCTGCATAATCACTAACGTAGTGTTTCATATTTCTTATTCTCGGGTAAAGGCAAGTCTTGGCTGGAACATACACCCTCATACCTTTGATTATCATGAGCACAGTAGTGCAATCTATTGTACAATCGGTGGCGCCATCCGTGGGACCACTACTATTAGTCCGTAATCACCCGATCTGAAACCCTAACCGACTACGCTACATTTCCGGCATGGAACCGGGAAGAAAGATACACCTCCACGGGTTTCTCTACCTTGGCCCCTCTCAACACAACTAACACCGATAATCTCGCCCCATGCTTGGCTTCAACCTTCACCACACGATCTCGTTTGAAACCACTCCCATACATCACGCCTTAACATCCGCTAACCCTATTCGGATATTAGCCCGCCTTTGTTGAGGCAAACTTTAAAGCCTTAGAATCTTTACTAAGGACTCATAAGAGCGGAGTTCGCAACACCGAAATGCGAAGAGTTGGAATACTCGGTGAGGAGTATGGCGAAGAGATTGAAATAGAGGAGAGGCCTCGACCCGGTTAGCGGTACTGGACCCTACAAAATGGTTCTCCTTCCATCGAAGGCCAAATAGAAGGATGTGGGTTTTGAAGAAGGTCTGGAGGAGACCCGGAAAAGGGAAATAATGCGGGGTGAAAGAAGGAGCGAGAACTCCAATGGAGGAAGCAACCCGGTGGGGAGCGGAGATAAACCTACCCCTTTTCTAGCGCCCACTTAGGAAGAGAAGGGATGGGGCTCCGGTACCTCCTTCATTATGTTTCGAGTGTGGGAGGCCTCCTCCATACTCGGGCATGAATAAATTACCCCTCGGGAATGAACCCTACCTACCTAATCAAACCTATAACACCTACCCTCGAATGGTTCTCTCCCGACCGGAGTTACCAAGAAATTCCCTATGGACATGCTTCTACGCAATCGATGGGTGTAAACCCTTGTACCAACCTTCTACTATTTACCACCCTACACACAACCATTTCCTAACCCTTATAACCCTACACTTGTTTATCCGCCTCCATCTGACCCATACTACTGAAGCCTCTGGAGCTTGTACACCTTTCGTGAAGTGGATCGAAGACTACCCTCACCCGGCGGTGTAAAGATGCCTACTCACATAGGTACCTATGATGGAAAAGCGATCGATAACTTCCTATACTTGTTGAAGGTGCTATCAAGATGAAAAAGTGGGTCATGCCCGTAGCATGCCACATGTTCACTTACGCTCCCGAGACTCCGCGAAATATGGTGGAATGGACGAAGTTGGGAAGCATTGTTAGTCTAGGCGACCTTAAGGCTAAGTTCGATCACACTTTAGCCAACGGAAGAAGTACACCAAGACCCATCTAGCCGTGCACACCATCAAGCAAAGGGACAACGAAAGCACAGGGCCTTCGTTACAAGGTACACTGATGAAACTTTGCAAATTATGGGTTTGCCGCGAAGATCGAAGGATCTCGGGTTTTGTACATAGCCTTGGACGCGAAGCTTGGTGGAATTCACATCCCCGATCTTCCCACCACTTACAAGGCACGATGGAAGACTTACACTTGGATTGAGTCCAAAGTAGCGACAAGCGGGGCTCCGATAGAGCAAAGGAAGCTTGACAAGTTCTCTCGAGGTCCTCTGGAAAGGATCAAGAATAAGAAGAAGAACGAGACCGCTTCCTCCATACAACAAAGGTTCGAACCATGGACTCTTGGCGAACTTGGTCAAATCTCGAGGAGATTCTAGCTACCGAGAAAGCAAAGTCCTTGATCCATGATGAGTGTCTAAATACTCATCATTTTGTCTTTATTTAAGCGCTAAAACATACGAAAACACTCGAACGCATCAAAATGATAAAAATATCACAAACAAGTGTTTTATATGTTTTAAATGCAAAAACATCAAAATCTGGTGAAAATCGTATCAAGTTTGCATAATTGGCGTTTTAGTCCCCAAGTTTGAAAAATTGTCAAAAACAGTCCTGGTAAAACCAAATAAAGAAAAATATCATTTTAAGTCCTTAGGGATTCAAAAGTTGTCAAAATTGGTTCTTGAAACTTAAAATTACAAATTTACAACTTAGGTCCACGAACTTTGAAATTAGCAAGTTTAGTCCTTTGAAAATGAGAAAATGGCAATTTTGGTCCTTGCACTATTAAAGGTTGTCAACTTTAGTCCTTATGGTAACTTTGTGAAATTGGCGGTTTGGTCCTTAAAGTTTTCGAAGTTACACTTTGGTCCTTGTCTAAACTAAGCCTAAACCTTGTCAAATATCCAAATTGACCCTGCCTAAACCCCTTTTGAACCCCTGTCACAATCTCTATTTTGACCCTTGGTCAAACACAGTCAAAAAGGATAAAAAGGCCCCCACTGTTCACTTTGTCTTCCACTCCTGCTTCCCATTTGTTGCTGCAACATCCATCACCTCTCTCCTTTCTCCTCCTCATCATCACTAGCCACCCACAATTAATGCCACCCCCTACTTGCTGTTACAGTGCTTATAAGTCAAAAAGGCATTTCCGCCAAAATGGAAAAAGCAGGAAAAAGGCTCAAAACAATCCCATTGGTTCTCAAATGAGGTGGGATGCGCTCTGGGACACGTGTAAGCATTTTGGAAGCATAAAAGAGGAGAAAAGCGAGAGAAAAGCGATCTTAGTTTTTTAAATTTCATGAATGTCGTAATTTATTTTTAAGTCTTTAATTAAGCTTTAGATTGTAATACTTTGTTTCATGATATCAAATTAAGTTGTTTGAATGTATTAAAGCATTATCAAGCATCACTTCATGTTTTTATTTACATTTACATTTTATGTTCCTTTGTTGGAAATTTCTATTTCAAAATCTCAAACTCAAGCTTCAACAAGCTTATTTAAATAGTTAAACAAGTTTACTTAAGCTACTATAGCTTTTGATAAACTTAGAGTTCGATTTCAAGCACAAATGGTGGAAAGTCAACAAAAGTCAACAGAGGACCAAAATGGGTATAAGCTTGGTATTTGGTGATTCGAGAGATGGATATGGGTTGGATTAGAGTAGCATAGAATAGTTACGAGTTTGGTTTTAAGTACGGGGGGGGGGGGGGGGGGGGGGGGGGGGGGGGGGGGGGGGGGGGGGGGGGGGGGGGGGGGGGGGGGGGCGGGGGGGGGGGGGGGGGGGGGGGGGGGGGGGGGGGGGGGGGGGGGGGGGGGGGGGGGGGGGGGGGGGGGGGGGGGGGGGGGGGGGGGGGGGGGGGGGGGGGGGGGGGGGGGGGGGGGGGGGGGGGGGGGGGGGGGGGGGGGGGGGGGGGGGGGGGGTGGTTTGGAATTATATATTTAATTTTAAAAAACAAGTTAATTGTTAAATATGGCAAAATCGGGTTTTGGGTTTTTTTTTAATTGTTAATTTATCCAACCCATTCCCCTTTTCGGCCCCCAAAACCCCCTTTTCCAGTTCAAAAAACCTTAATTCCCGTCTATTTTAACGTCCAAATAAACCAAAAATTGGTTCCTAATGTACTTTGAAAGAATGGGTTGTCCAGTTCGATTTTAATTTGTCCCTTATTTTTGCCCATTTCCAAGTCACCAAAAATAATTTTCCCCTTTTTTCTTTAGGTTTCCCACTCCATTCAACCAAAAAAGTTTTAAAGGTTGGGTTTTTTAATCGGGTTTGGTGCCCCCAAAGTTCCTCAAAATCCCATCCTAAAATTAAATCTATGATTTTGTCCTTATTTCTGATTTGACTATCCGAAACCCGAAAAAAAGGCTTTTTTCCTTCTTTGTACCCAACTAATTTTTCCTATTGGCAAAAATCTTATCCAATAGGGGTTTAGAAAAATACTTAAGAAAACTATTTGGAAAATTAAGGTTAGGAAAAAAAATCCGGGGGTTTATAGTCAGGAAAAAAAAATTTTTTAAAAAAGGCTGTTTTCCACCCCAAACCAAACATAGGCTTGGGTTTCAAGCACAAATATATTAAAACCCTTTTAATATTTAAAATTTACATTTGATTATTGGTTAAATTTCAAAAGAAATAAAATTTGTAATAATAAAGATTTACAAAAATTGAATTAATTGTTAAAGGGAAATCCAATTATATGAAAAGTATAAATCATATTAAAAAAATAAAATTAAAAATTCCCAAAATTTTTCATAAGTTTGTAAAAATGTCAAAATCTTTGAGTTTTCAAAAAAAGTTCCCGGGAATTCCCCTAAAAAAAGGGGTTAAAATTGTAAAATAAATAAATATAATTGGGATTGGTTTAAAAAAAAACACCAGGGTTTAAAACTTTTTTTCCTAAAACCTTTATTATCCTAAAATTTCCAAATTTTTTGGATTTCCTCCAACCCTTATTAAAATATTTCCTTCAACATTAAAAGGGATGTTTGTTTAAGCTTCACAAACCCAATCTAAAATATGTAATGTGTTTGGAAAGGGTTTAAAGTTTTGATAAAAATATTACTTTAAAATGGGTTTTTTGGGAAAATTGCCCCCGGGAAATTTAGCTCAAAAATTTTCCGAAAAGACTGAAATATCCCGTAAAAGTTTATATTAATAAGTTTTACATTTTTATTTTTAACCAATTTTAAAAAAACATCGTAAAAATTCTTGGTTTTAATTCTTAAAATTTACGATTTGAAAAGCATCCAAATATTTCAAATTTTAAATTTTTTTTAAATTTTTTGTTTAAATTTCATAAAAAAAAGCCAAAAGCTAAAAAAGGGTTTGGAATAAAAGCCAACCGTTTAAAGCTTGTTCAAAATTGAATTTTGTACTTTTTCCAAGGGTTCAAATGATAATGGGTTAAATATGGTGTTTTGCCAAATTTGTTGGATTTTAAATTTGCACTTTTCATTACAAGTCCCTTAAAACTTGAATTTTGAAAATAGTTTGTCTGTTTTTTAAAGGGCACCCCAACAAAAGTTGCAAGTTAAAAATAGCCTTCAACATTTTTGTTTGTCATTGTTTAAAAATATTAGTTTTCTTAAAAAGGTTCAATTTTAAAAACTTATTTTTGCGATAAACCCTTTTCACTTAGTTTAACCCGATGATCTAAATATTTTAAAGTCAAAAATTTATAAAGCTTCCCCTTTTCTCTAAAAAAAAAATGGTTTTGAAAAAAACTTTTTAAATTGAAAAATTCAAATTTGTTAAATCCCTTTAATCCGCCCCGGTTTAAATAATTTTCTTTAAATTAGGAAAAATCGCCCTTTTTTCAAAGCCAAGTCGACCATTTTAAATTTAAAATGTTTTCTATAAATTTCCAACCCAAATCAACTCCAAAGCTTTCCCAATAATTCTTAGGGGCAGGGCCTAAAATCATAAACCAAATTTGGGTTTTAAAAGACCATATATTAATCAAAAACTGAAAATTATAAATTAAGTCTTGCAGTTTGCTAAGAAAATGAAAAATAAATATGTGAAAATGGTTAAAAGAAAGTAATCTTTAAAACATATGGGTGATTGAAAAGGTTAATAAACACCCTGGTTTTATTTCAAAACCTTTAAAGGTGAACTAAGTTTTTTGAGCTTAAAATTTTGGGTCCCATCCCAGAAAACCGGTTTAAAGAAAACCAAAAAACTTTTAACCTTGAAAAAGGTAGGAATAAGGAATGAGAAAAAGGGTGAAAATTTTTAAAAAAAATTTTTCCAACAAAATTTCCCCCCAAAAATTTTCAAAAAATTAAAAAATTTTTGAAATAAAAATTTTTATTAAAGGTATAGGAAATTAATTTAAATTTTTTAACATTTGTATTTAAAGGTAGTTTTTAAAAGAATTTAAAAAAAGAAAGATTGGTCTAAAATTGAAAATAATTCCTTTAAAATTTGATGAAAATTTTTCGGTATTTTAAAAAAGTGAATAAAAATTTAAGAATAACAAAATTTTAAAAACTGGTAAACTCAAAATTTTTTTTTCTCAATATGAGATTAAAAAAAGGAAAATTTTTTAATATTAAAGTTCAAAAATTTAATTCCTGGGTTTTTAAAAAAAATAACGTTTTGAAAATCAAACCATGAAACCTTTAAATTAATATTTAAAAGGCGGAAATGGAATTGTACATTTTTTTAAAATTTCCCCCGTTCAATGAATAAAAAGTTCTACCCTTGGTTTAAAATGGGATTATTAAAATTTAAAAAAATTTTTTATCTAAAACTCACGAATCGAATCGGGGTTTTGGTCTGGAAAAGGTCCCCCTTGGGGTTTCGGTTTGAATCCGCCCCGGGGGTTTAGTTTTTGGGTTATTTCCTTAAAATTTCCTGGGTTCTTGGCTTATTCAACGGGACAATTATTGTTTTTTGACCGTAAAGGTTTTGGATTCCTTGTTGCCCTGTTAAGTTGTTTTGGTTTGCCCTTCTTATTAAAAGAGGTTCAAGACAAAGGGGGGCTTGGATTGGGAAACACATTTACCTTTGGGGGTTTCCCGCTACTTCTTTGCTCCAACTTAAAAATCTTGCCCTTTTGTTGTTTAAAGGTCTTCCTTTTAATTTTCCTTCCTTTACTGTTTAAAACCATTTCTAACCATCCCCCTTCCCCCTCTTCGCCCTTTTTTGAGGCGGCTCCTTGTTTTAAGCCGGGGGAAAACCATAAATTTCGGAATTCTTTAGGGGAACTAATGAAATTGTAACTCTAAACTCGGGGGTCCCCACAAGATTATAAAATTATCCAAAATTTCTTTCCGGTTTTTTAAATCGCCTTTTCTCCCTTTTAACCCTTCCCCGCCGTGTGGCCCTTTCAATTTAAAGAAGCAACAAGACTTCCCCTTGGTTGGGCAAATTGTTTGGTGAAAATTTCTCTCCCATAGTTCCCAAAGCACCCCACCACAAACCCGGTTTCTCCGAAAATTTTAAGTATCAAAATTTTTTGTTTTTTTTGTGGGGTTGTTTTCCCCACATTTGGGGAATTTTCCTGGTTTCCCGGGTTATTTAATTTTTCCAATTGTTACTATGGGAGAAGTTTGGTTTTGGATATGGGGCCAAAAGGGTTTCCCGGGTTGTTTAGACCCGGTATTCCACCTCCTTCCCCCCCCATTCACCCGGTTGCCCCCGGGAAACCTTCCCCTTTTGGGCCGATCTCTGCGGGAAAGAACCTTGTTCCATGTTTTTTGCTTCCATAATCCCGCCCAAAGGCCTTTTCCCACGAACTTTTGGGGCTATGCCCTGGTTGTGCCATTTTTATGTTGGCCAATAATTTAAATTGTCCAACAATTAAAAGATACTTCGGCCATTGGGTTTATTAAGTGTCCCCTTTACGATTCTAAAAGGTGAAGGAATTTGGGTAACGGGGAGAGTCCACTTGGTTGGGAAATTCCGGGTTTAAAAAGGGTTGGGGGGCCCAAGTTTTTAGGGAACCCCATCCTCGGGCAAAGTATAAATTTCCTTTTAGTTTTTTGTTCCCCTTTTCCAAAAAGCCCGAGACAATTAAAAGGCTCCTTTTACTCCTTCTTTGATGGGTTTTTGGGACCAAAAAGGACCCTTTTTAAAAGGGGGTTTTATTGAAAATTTTGCAAAAGTGGGTGGGATAAAAAAAAATCGGAAACGGTTAAGCTAGGAACCAAAACAACCATTCCAAACCAAGGTTAATTTTAACCCCCCTTTCCAACGTAGTGTCAGGGGTAGCCTAAAAATATTTTGAAACATCAAAGGGTTTTGGTTTCCTTCGAATTGGTTAAATTTCCAAAAAGAAAAAATTTGATAATCTGATTTAAAACCCCAAAATGGTTTGAAAAAAAGAAATTTCCTGGACCAAAAGTCCTTTAACCTTAAACCCCTTTTGCTAAAAATTAACCAAAGGGGTATTCATAAGTTTGAAAAATGCGAAAATCTTTGAGAATGTCAAAAAAGGCATTTTTTATGGGTTCAATAACCCAAATTTTGGGTTAAACCCATTGCCTAAAAAGTGCAATCTGAATTGGAATTAGAAAATAAAAGCAAAAGGTTTAATCTTTGGGGTTCCTAAGATCCCTTTGATCCTTGGCCTTCAACTAAAATTTTTTCCCCAAAGAAAATTTACCCAAATTAATGGTTAACTTAAATAGGGATTTTGTTTAAGCATCCTCCCCGTTAAAAATTAATAATGTGTTTGGCAATTTAAATGTTTTGAAAATAAGCTTTCCCCTTTCCAAAAGTTTTGGAATTTAAATTGGCGGGGTTGAACTCCAACTGTGATTAATTGCTCAAAATGAGGGAAAAAAGGGGAAACTACCGCCTTGGTTAACGATTATGAATTTTAAGTTTAATGATTTAGAGGAGTTTTGAAAAAATTCTTTGTCGAAAAAACTTTCCTTGCCTTCTTAAATTACACCATTTACCCAAAATGTATCCCAAAAGTTTCTTAATGTTTATTTGGGAAAACTTTTTGAAAATAATTGGGAAATTTATGGTGACAAAAGGTTAAAAGAGTTAAAATGGGTTCGTTGACGTTGAAAGAACTCCTTTTGGAAACTTTAAAAACAGAAGTTTTAGACCGGTTTTCCGGGTTCGAACTTAATAAGGTTAAATTGGGATTTTTCCAAATGTTGGAAAATATTTCAAAGTTTAACAAGTAAAATTATTACTCCGAACAAAGGTTACATTTTAAAAATATGTTGGTGACCATTTTTTTAAAATTCTTCAAAATTTTAAATTTAAAATCCTTAACATGGTCGTTTTGTTTAACCAAACCGTTCAAAAATAATATGTTTTCAAATGTTTCCTTTTTGGGGAAATTTTTAGGTTTAAAAAAAAAAAAAAATTCCTTGATAAAGCTTATATTTTTCTCGTAATTTATAACGGACCTTTTTTTAAAAAAAAATAGGTTTTGAAATTTAGAAAATCATATTTATCAAATTAAAATTCAAAATTTTTTAAATAATGTTTAATCCTTTAACACGGATTTTTAAAAATTTTCTAATTTCGGAAAAAACCCTTGTGGATTTTCAAAATCCGTGACCCTTTTAATTTGCAAAAATTTTTTGTATAAACCTATTCCAATTTAAATCCTCCAAAGTATTCTTTAAAACCCCTTTTGGGGCATTTTAAACATCAAAAAATTAACAAGGGTAAATTAAATGACCTTTAAAAATCAAAAATAAGTTGGAAAATAACAATGTTTGTGTTTCAAGAAAATGGAAAAAATATGAAATGTGAAAGAATAAAATAAATTTTTTAAACATTGTAGGGATTAGCAAATTCCTAAAATGGTTTTATTTCAAAACCTTTTAAATTAATTAAGTGTTTAAACTTACGAAAATTTTGGGATCCCTTTATTTTATAAAACCGGTTTTAGGAAAAAAAACCAAAGGAAATTTTAATTTGAAATAATGGTAGTTGGGTGAAATTGAAAGGTGGTAAAACTTTAAAGAAAATTTTTCAAATTTAATCCTTGGGGTTAAAAGGATTTTAAAAATAAATTAAAATTTTTTTTTAAAGAATTTTTGATGAAAGTTATTTAAATGAATTGAAATTTTTTCTTATTATTTAAGGTATTTAGGAAAAGTAATTTTTGAAAATGTTTGGTCTAAAAATTTTAAAATACATTTTGTTTTGGTTAAAATAATTACTTGTTTTTAAAAAATTGAAAATTTAAATTTAACTTTTTAACAAAATAAATTTAAAACCTGGTAAACTCAAAATTTTAACCTTAATTGGTTTAAAATAATTGGTTTTTTGGAAATTTCTTTGTTCAAAATATTTAATTCCAACTTTTTTTAAGAAAATAAGTTTAAGAAAATCAAAATGAGAAGTTTAAAATAATTGGGTATGGGGAGTTGGAAGTGAAAAATTACCTTGGGGAAGACGGAAGAATTAGTTTTTAAAATTTTATTTTTTTAAGTTTATAAAAAGGATTGAATCTTTGGTTTAGGGGGAAAATAGGGGGGGGGGGGGGGAAGGGGGTAAAATTTTGGGGTTTTTGTTTGGGTTTTTTTAAATTACAGGTTACGGGTTAAATTTAAAGTAAAATTTTAGTACGGGGCTAAAATTAGGTTGGCAGGCCAAAGGGTTTAAAGGACCAAGGTAAAAGGAAATAAACCTTTGTTTTTTAAAAAAGGATGGGTAAATTAAAAGTTGAAGTTTAGGTTAAAATTTTAAAGAAAATTTTTCCAACATTTAAACCCCCCTTGGGCAGGAAAATTTAAAATTTTTTTTTGTATAATATGTAAGTAATTGTTTGTATGTAAAGTGTATAGGTTAAATGTAACTTGTAAGATTATCAAATTGATTTCTAAACCCTTTTAGACTAAAACAATCTCTATTTTGATCCCTAGGTCAAAAGATCAAAAGGATAAAAACTTCCTTAAAATTTGGTGTCATAATTATCGTGTAGTTTTTAAGAATGACATCCATCATCTCTACTTTTCATCCTCAATCATTACCACATTAATCCACCAATTTCTTTTTCACATTATATAAGTCAAAAGGCATTGATAATTTTTGGAAGTATGGAAATTTGTTCAAAATAATCCCATTGGTTCTCAAATGCGGTGGGATTATACTGAGAAACGTGTAAGCGTTTTGGAAGCATAAAGAGGAACGAGCGTTAGAAGAATGCGATATGAGTTTTAAATTTCATGAATGTCGTAATTTATTTTGAGTCTTTAATTAAGCTTTGGATTTTAATACTTTGTTTCATGATATCAAATTATTTGTTAAATGTATTAAAAGCATTATCGATTGATCGAAATGGAGTTTTATTTACATTTGAGTTTGTTGGTAGGGAAATTTCTATTTCAAGAATCTAATCAAGCTGAATGAAGCTTGTAAATAGGTTAAACAAGGTTTACTTAAGCTACTATAGCTTTTGATAAACTTAGAGTTGATTTCCAGTTAACTGGTGGAAAGTCAACAAAAGTCAGAAGGGACCAAAATGGGTATAAGCTTGGTAATTTGGTGATTGGGAGATGGATATTGGTTGGATTTGACAAGGATAGAATAGTTAACGAGTTTGGTTAAAGTGCTTCGTGAGCACTTGAAAGTAATTACCTCATTAAACTTTCAAGCAAATTTGCATTTGACTTATACGTAATATCAAAAGTACACAGGTTAACACCTTAGCAGTTTAAGTTAGGTCTATTAAAGCGAGTTTGATCATTTGTTTAAAGTTTGATCGATGTTTGTTATGCGAAACTAAGAACGTAAAGGGAAATACTACGGCCATTATTTAGAAAGATTTTTTTTTTTTTGAACTTGTATATATACAACATGTGGGCAACCCCCACACTAGGGTGGTAGAAAGATAGAAAGAAGTCGAAATATGGGTGAAACCCATATTGCATGCTCTTATTTTTGATTTCCAGTCGCTAGCTTGACTCGACCCGTATTCATTTGTTCACGGGAAAGTAACGTGGAAAACCAATCTCGATCGGACTTTCGTTCACAATGTTAATAAACATATGAACATCGAAAGTTCCACACCGACGAGATACAACCTCGGTATTGTTAATAGTAGAAACTATAAGGGATGATACGGGGTCAAGATGGTGTCCTCATTCCGAAAGAGAAAAGGGAACGAGCAACCACACCATCCGTGAAGAATGGAATAAAGGCGTGCATGAGAATGCAAGTCCATTCCTCGTGAGAGAAGCAAATCACCGCTTTGACATCTTTAAGCTTAAACTTGAAGCTTAGATGGTGATTGTCAAAAGATGTCCGGGAGGAGGGTGGTAACGGTTCTTCAATCAACAGATTTTCGGAAAAGGATGTCTCCTCCGGATCAAAGTAAGTGTTATCAATTCCGTTGGAATTGACTCATCACTAAGAAAGGCATCGACTTCATTCCAAAGTTGTCATCTTCCTCATCGGGGTGAGAAGGGATGGAAGAGTCGGAATAAGACTAGAAGATGATGGATTCTTTTGAGCAATTCATCAATGGGAAGAATGTCTCCCATTGGATCACAATCATCATCATCCAATTCGAGATGAAATCAAGAGAGTTTGGTTTCATCCACGAGTTAACAAACTCGATGCGACAAACTAATTCCTGGTGGGACAAGTGGTGTGCTCTTAGAGCTAGCGGTTTCACCACTTCCGATGAAGTCTCCGATTCTAGATCATCATCATCATCAAGAACACTCTTGACTTCCCAGTACGCTTTCAAACCATTTGTTTAAACCAGGGTAATTTTCAAAGCTTTGAGCTCAAGACGCTTTTGGTGACTCGTCTTAACCGTGAAGTTTGAGAGTGTTGCATTGAATCTTCGGATCTTTGATCAATTGTGGCAACACTCTGTTTGTCTGAGGGTTTGGAGTTCGTTGATATTTAACGTGAGCTCTTCGTTGTCAACTCGAATGGTCAACTCTTGACAAACACATCAATCGAGCACGACTGCTCTTAAGAAAGCTCTCCCAAGATGAGGGAACTCTAGGATCTGCGCCGAAGTCTACTACAACAAAGTCAAGAGGAAAGTGAAACTTTCCCACTTTCATCACGACATCCTCGGCTATCCCAGTGGACGAGTTACTGATGCAGTCCGCTAGCTCGAGTGTCATACAAGTGGATGAAAGCTTAGGAAGAGACAGTTTCTTCCATCTTGAGAGTGGCATGAGGTTAATGCTAGCGCCAAGATCGGCCAGGCGGAGCATTGAACCATCCCCAAGAAATCACACGGATTAGAAATCGCTGTGGTCTTCAAGCTTTTGGGAAGCTTCTTGAGAAGGACCACGAGCATTGCTCATTGAGAGGAGTTTTAGCCATCTCGATAGCTTATCTTTGTTGGTGAGTAAGCCTTTAGCGTGGATGCAAATTTAGGCATTGAAGCGAGAGCATCAACGAAGCTTATATCAAAGTGAAGCTCATTGAAGATTTGGAAAAATTTTCCATTTGCTCTTTGTTTTTGTCTTTGAGCTTCTCATCATTCATTCTTGATGGGTACTGAAGCTCACTAGACTTTTGAGCCGGGATGGAAGTGTTTTCGGCTCAGGATTTTTCTTCGAACGTCGGGTTCCGGACTTAAAGCTTGGACTACCGAAGGTGGGACGTGTCTTGATGCCGTGGGCTTGAGAATCGCACCTTGTCCATTGTATCCTTGGTAACTTGACTCATTGCCACGGGAGGAGGGGCATAGAGTCGAAGGTCCATTGTGCGTCTTACCACTACAGTGGTGGCGGCTTTCAACTCGGCATTGGGATTGGGAATAGTATTGCTTGGGAGTCCTCCGGAAGATGATGAAGCTTTGTTCATATTCATGTTCATGAAACCGCTCATCATATTCTTTAACTCATTTGTCTGCCGAGACATTGTGGTATCAATTTCCTTTTTAAGCTCAACTCTCATGTTATTGATCCGAGTTTGCATTGAGCGATGCTTGACTCAAGAATTTTCATGAAGTCATTTGGCATGGGAGCTTGAGGAGGTTGTTGATAACTTTGATGATTAGGAGCTTGATAAGGTTGGTTGAAATTGTTCCGGTTTTGATTGAAATTTTGAGAGTTATTGAAATTTTGTCCTTGATTCGAACAAAGCGATTTTGATTGCCATGGTTTTGCACAGAGGAAAACCGGTGGTGTCATACCGCTAGGTGCAGTAGTGAGGATCGGCCGTGGTCGGTATTGATTGTGGTTTCACCAAGCTACGGGAGCTTGGTAAAAGGAAGCATCGGTTGCTTGACAATCATAATACGCGTGTGGACCACTACAAGTTTCACACACCTTGTTTACGGCTTTGATCGGTTCAGCTTATGAATTTCGCTTTTGATTTCCTTAACATCCTTAATCATACAACGGATGGCATCCGTTAGAGCGACTATCGGAGTGCTAACTCGTAAGATTCTTGGATGAAGAAGCGAGAGGTTAGGAGTATTGACTTTGTTGCGAAAATAGGAACTTTTGATTTTTGCTCGCAAATCTCAATCACATCTTTAGGTCTCGATTCAAGATATTGCGCTGCAGTCTGCATTCAAGGAATCTTGATCGCTACCGTTCAACCCATTGTAAAAGATATTGACTTGTTGAAGCTCCGTGAATTCATGATGGGGCATTTCACGAGGAGATCTTTGAATCTCTCCCATGCCTCTCAAAGTTTTCATCGAAATTTTGACGAAATCGAAATTTCATTATTAAGATTAGTCGTCTTTGATGGAGGAAAGAAATAATTCACAAACTTTTGAACAAGATCCTCCCAAGTTTCGATAGATCGAGGGGTTCTTTTTCCACCAATCGGCCGTCCCCTCAAGTGAGAATGGGAAAAGCATCAACTTGATGACTTTTTGTGGTACATCCTTGAAATTGATAGTTGATGTCAACTTGTTAAACCAACGGATGTGTGCATACGGGTCTTCTCGGTCAAACCCGTGGAATTGATTTGTAGACACAAGTTGGATCAAATGTGTCTTCAATTCAAAGTGATCAGAGTTGATTACTGGTAGAATGATGGCATCTCCATAACCTCGGTGGGTGCTTGAGTATTTCCGCCATAGTGCGTTAAATCGTCGCCATATTGTTGCTTGAAATAGTATGAATCTCGGGTTCGACTATTTGGGCAAGACGCTCTGAGAACGTCTTCTTGAATTTCGCTAGATCACGCAAAGGACTCAATGATCTAGAGGAAGTGCGCATGCACTAGAGTTAACTCTAAGGAACCTCGAGTTAAGGAGAGGAATGGAATTATGAAGGCGTTTATAAAAATGGGGTGAGAAGAATCTTTATGGGTTTTACGGTTCGACAAGTAGATATCACAACAAAATCAATTAACACAAAATCGAGGCAAAACAACGATGAACTTAACCAATAATCACAATATGAATGGCTTCTTTGAAAAGGTACACCAATCACAAGGACACAAAGGCAAGTTTTAAATCTTTAGTTCGGGAACTTATTATGGTCGCACCCAGCTAGGTAGTGCACTCGCCTTGGTTTCATGTGGTAATCTTTAAGTTGTTATTATTAAAGAAAACACGAATCTTTTTGTATTTTTTTTTATATTTGATACATATATAGAAACAAAAGGAAAAATATTTTTGTGTTTTATCGTTTTAGCTTTTTTTGGGTTTTGGATTTTTATAAAAATATGGATATATATAGATAGATGGATGGATGATATGAACAAATGAGTGAGTATTCAAACTACTAATACGCTAAACGGACGATAATCAAGACAGACTCCGGCACAAGCGCCAAAATTTGATGCGTGCCAAACAACAAACTAAATCACTCAAGCCTCGCCACTTGTGAATGGCGGATCGTAATCGCCTTAAACCGCTCAAGAACGAATGCAATGAAGATCCGAGGAGTATAGGATTTCGGTCGTTATGTCCCAAATGAGCTATGCAATGGATCACCCTACGAATAGTGATCGAGAATTTGAGCAGAAAAGAGGATCCGATTATGATTATAACTACGTAAAAGCCAACAAATTACAACGGCTTAAATGCAAATTAAAGGAAATTAAAAAGATAAAATCTATTAAATAAACGCTATCACTATATTTAAAATGATGTTATTGTTTTTATGTTTTACAAACCGAAATTAAAATCTACGTGACGTCAAACAAAAAAAGTGAAACTTACACAATATTAATCCTAAAATATGAAAATGATGTTTTACAAACCTAATGATAAGAGAAAATATTTAGAAAAGAAAATTATTTTTACAACTATTTAATTAATTATTATTAAAAAAAACTATTTTAACTATTAAATAATTACCTAAAATACAAGAAATTAGGAAATAAAGCTAGAAAAATAAAATTAAGACTTAGAAAAATCTAAAATATCAAAAGAGAATTTTCAAAACTATTTTTGTATTTTTCGATTATTTTCTATTTTCTAGGAATTAAAACTAATTAAATGGCTTAAAATACAAATTTAACTAAGAAAATCTAGAAAAATATTTTTTGTCTTTTTATATTTATCTAAACTTAAGAAAATGAAAATTATTTTTTTGAACCTTTTCTTAATTTTTTGTATTAAATGCTATTTAAAAGTGCTTAAAACTAATTTAAATGCGTAAAAATAGCAAACAAACTTAGAAAAATCAAAAATTCAAGATAAGCTTAAAATAATGTAATGAATCTAGGAAAATGGAAAACAGGTGGTTGTGTGTGAGATTATGGAGCGCTTTATGGAATGTGCTTATGAATAAGCACTTGAATAAGCCAAATGAACACAAACAAGCACCAACTGTTTACAGAAGCAATATTATGCAAGAAGAACCAAAATGCAACAAATATTCACAAGCCTTGACCTCTGATTATCAAGCTAGACAGATTTGAGGATATAAGCTTATAAGCTAAAACAGTTTCTGGGTACCTACTTGCAGCCACAAAATAAGCACTCAAATAAGCTAGATATCAAAGACCAAGCAATGGACCTTAAACAAGACCTGGTTGAGATCAATTACACCAAAAACTAGACTTAGACAAGCAGTTTTGAGCTCTGTGCAAGCTTGCAAAGAACTGAGAAAAACTCAGCTTAAGCTGGGCTTATGAACAGGGCAAAAAGGACCTAAAAGACAAGCCTGTTTGGAGCTTTTAAAAATTGGCAAAATGTATAAAATGCTAATAACAAAATAGACCAGTTGAACTTCAAAACCCAAGATTTCACTTAATTTGGCTTAAAATGAATCAAGGAAAATCCTTTCATTGGCTTCAAAATGATTTTTCATACTTTGACTTTTGAACCAAAAATGAATTGTTGACTTTGTTGAGTTTTGAATCAAATGTGAGGACTGATATTGGTTTATTATGATGAAATGAAGTTAACACAAGCTTTATCTAAGAGCTTTGAATACAAAACAAGTGACTTGATCTCCAAAAACACAACAGATAAACTGTTGAAATGGATTTTTTTGTAAAGTTGACTTTGGTGGTTTTGCAGACCCAAAATGAGACAGATGAGAGTATATTAGAGCTAAAAAAACTTAATGCAACAAGGTCTATCCACTGCACAATCCTTGAACGCAGATAAAAGTCCAAATCCAAACACACCTTTAATGACTGTTTTGCAAATTTTAAGTGAGACAACTACTGAGCATACTTGAATTAATGATCAAGCTACATCTATATATCCTAAATACACCTTTTAAATGTAATAGAACCAGTTTTAACTACAAATTCGAGATAATGCAAAGAAACATGAAATTTACTTACAAAGGGTCCTAGCCACTATGGCTTGAAACAATGAACCAAAGTACCACTAACCTATCCAAAACCAACCCAATGTCTCTGAACTAACCCAATTCCAACACTGCATCACCCATTGACCATTTCCATTGCCAAATTGACCCGGTTTGACTTTCTTTGACCAAGAACCACTTTTGCTTAAAACTGAACTGTAAGCTTATAGAAAGCTATTAGAAGCTTATATAAGCTTATTAGAACTGAGAATTGAGCTGTTTGAAGCTTGTATACAAGACTTGGACTTGGAAATTTGAAACGAAGGTACATAAACCGA
Organism: Chrysanthemum lavandulifolium; assembly: GCA_022545495.1. NCBI lineage: Eukaryota > Viridiplantae > Streptophyta > Magnoliopsida > Asterales > Asteraceae > Chrysanthemum > Chrysanthemum lavandulifolium. Next base: position 109,020,294 of record CM040240.1, read on the forward strand.
GAATTGTAACAATAAACTAAAATTGATGCTTGAAATGAGTTTCAATACACTTAAATACTTAAAGTTGATACAAATTAACAAAGGTTACTGTGTTTTATACTAAACTAAAGCTTTAAGATAAAAACGACATTAAAGATAAAAATAAAAACTAGTAGACTCTCTTTGCCTCTTCTCTTGCTTCCTTTATATATCCAAAGTCTTTCTCTCTCTATTCTGATTGTTTCCCAGCAATATCCTCAGCCATTGGATGGCTTTAATTTGATCTTGGCCATAGAATCAGTTTTGGCGCCAAAATTGTTATTCGACATTGGAGAGATTGAGTGAAATGGGGAGAGGCATTTAATGCATTTGAGTTTGGTGGAGGTAGGGGAACAAGGTGAGGAGATTGGTTGAGTGGTGGTCGGAATGGTGGGCGAGATGCGGGGGAGGAAATGGGGGAAAGGGATGGCGGGGTTGGTATGTTTGACCGGATTTCGACCGGTTTGACTAGGTTAATAGGGGTTAAATATTAGAAGGGGTCCAAAATGGTTAGTGACGGGGGCTCAAAATTAGGTTGGCGGTGGTCACAATTGGGATTTGACAAGGGACTAAGGTAATAAAGGTTTTAAATCACAAGGACCTTTGTTGTAATTTACGAAATGCAAGGACCTAGGTCGCGAATTACGAAAAGTTGCTCCAAGGACTAAAAGTGACAATCTCAAAAGTACAAGGACCAAACTTGTCATTTTCAAAATTCCAAGGACTAATTTCGCCAAATTTGAAACTTAGAGGACCAAACTTGTAATTTTCTCAAACTTTTGATATTTTCACCAAAGGACTAAATTTGACAACTTATGATTTTAAAAGGACCTTTGGTGATTTTTCTTTGAAATTATGTGCTCGGGACTGCTTTTTGACAACTTTTGAAACATGGGGGTAGAAGCGCCAATTCGCAAACTTAGCTCATTTTTCATCGATTTTGAACATTTTGCATCCGAAACATATAAAATGCACCTTTGGAATATTTTTAGTATTTTGATGCATTTGTGAGCATTTTTAAACGTTTTGCGCTTGATTTGACTAAAAATGATGAGTATTTACACACTCATCACCTACCCTAACGTAATCACTTAACGTGGTGTTTCATATTTCTTATTCTCGGGTAAAGGCAAGTCTTGGCTGGAACATACACCCTCATACCTTTGATTATCATCGTAGCACGGTAGTGTAATCTATTGTACAATCGCGGCGCCATCCGTTGGACCACTACTATTAGTCCGTAATCACCCGGTCCCTAAAACCCTAACCGACTCGCTACATTTCGGCATGGAACCGGGAAGAAGATACACCTCCACCGGTTTCTACCTTGGTCCCTCTCAACACAACTAACACCGATAATCTAGCCCCATAACGGCTTCAACCTTCACCACACGATCTCGTTTGGAAACCACTCCCATACATCACGCCTTAACATCCACTAACCCTATTCCGGATATAAGCAAGACATGTTATGTAGTCTTTGTACATCCCTTCGACATTGAAACTTATAAAGCGACTTGGTGGGCAAATCTTTGTTGTATTGAACGAAACAAGAGATTTGAGGGAAATGTGTTATTATCATTAAGTGGGTAGGGAGGATTACATCATTTTAAGAAATGAATACTAGACGCCTACCATTAATGCTTCTTTCCCCAAGTGAGAAGAATGCAAATACATTGATTGAAAGCAAAATAGAGAATGTCCTTAGACATTGTAAGTTTCATACGTAGAACTTACGAAGGTTAGTGCCATTCCAGGTTCTATCAATAACGTCTCCATCCAGGGTTTCCAGCTTGTAGGCTCCGTTGCCATATGCTTCCTTAACAACGTAGGGCCCTTCCCATGTAGGTCCTAGTTTACCACGGTACTCACTTTACTTATTGCTGTTGAGTCGAAGGACGTATTCCCCGGTTTGAAGATCAAGGCCGAACCCGACCGTTGTAGTATCTTTCAATTTTTTGCTTATGGATAGCCTTCCGGATTGAGGCTATTTCCCTTCGTTCTTCGAGTAGGTCCAGGTTGTTGCGGAGCCTTTCTTCGTTGTCTGCAGCCTCGAAGTTCGTGACTCTTTCTGTTTCGACACTTACTTAGAAGGATGATGACTTAGTGCCATATGTCAAGCTAAAAGGTGTCTCCCCATGACATGACTTTGTATGCGTTCTGTGAGCCCAAAGTACTTGAGGTAGTTCATCTACCCAACCGTGATGACTGTAACCCAGCCTTCGTTCTATTCCTTCTATGATGTCTCTGTTGGTGACTTCCACTTGTCCGTTACCTTGAGGGTGGTAGACGGAAGTGAAGGATTGTTTGATATTCAGGCCTCTGCAAAACACTGGGAATACTCCTTTCGCGAACTGCTTCCCATTATCTGAAATGATGATGTGAGGTATTTCGAACCGACATATAATATGCTCCCATACGAACTTTTCCATGTGCCTTCCTGTGGTGGATGCCAAAGGTTTTGCTTCCACCCATTTAGTGAAAAAGTCGATGGCTACGACCAAGAACTTTACTCCTCCGAGAGCAAGCGGCGAGAGGACCTACAATATCTATCCCCATTGGTCAAGGGCCATGCGAGAGTTTCTGAGGTCATATCTTGTTTTGGTAGCCTTGGAACCCTTGAGTGAACTTGACAGCCTTCACATTTCTGAATGATGTCCACGGCGTCCCTGTGCATCGAAGGCCAATAATACCCGACCCTCATGATTTTAGAAACAACGGAGCGGGGTCCTGCGTGAAGCCCGCAGGACCTTCATGTACTTCTTGAATGATGTTGGCGGCTTGCCTAGGCCCTACACAACGTAGCCATGGGGAAAGAAAAGACCTTCGGTATAAGTAGTTCCCCATGATCCTATACTGTGGTGCTTTGATGCGAACCTTTCGAGCTAATTTCTGATCCTCCGGCAATATACCACTTATTATATACTCTCTAATTGGAGTCATCCAATTTGAGTCTTCCTCTTGTATCACGTCGGACACTTCCTTTCGGACAATGGACCTATCTGCCAACACTTCGACCAGAACTTCTTTAGTTAAATGAGCAAATGCCATTGATGCCAGTTTGCTAAGGGCATCTGCCTTCTTGTTTTGGTTTCTTCGAACATGCTCTATGTTGTAGGATACGAACCCTTCGAGCATTTCCTTGGCTTTATCCAGGTATTGCTTGATCACAGGTTGTCTTGCCTCGTAGGAGCCTTTTATCTGGTTGGCCACTAGTTGTGAGTCAACAAAAATAGCCAAGTCTTCTACTTCCATGTCTTTGGCCAATCGGAGACCTGCTAGCAAGGCTTCAGTACTCCACTTCATTGTTCATAGCATCGAATTTGAAGCGGAGTGCATAGGTGTACTCCATCCCTTTGGGATCAACGAGCATGAGACTGTGCGCGAACCATCGAGCTAGAGGTTCACAAGATAAAGTTTCCACCTTCGATTGCCTTATCGCTTCTTTTCAACAACCTTTGTGTCATGTTTCAGCCGAGGGTGTTTCGCTAAAAATTCCGCCAATATTTGCCCTTTGACCGAGTTTACGCCCTTGTATTCAATATCATGTTCTCTAGCTCGATAGCCCATTTAGCTATCCTTCCGATTTCTCGGCTCAAAGTATCTGCTTAATCGGCTTGTCGATGAAATACGGTTATGGGGTGAGCTTGGAAGTACCTTGAAGGCGTCTCGCAAGATGGACCAAGGCCAAAATTAGCTTCTCCAATCTTTGGATAATTTAGCTCGACTCCTCAGCAGAACCACGCTAACGAAGTAGATAGGGATTTCTTCTTCTCCCTTTCGCCAATAACACAACAATATGCTTTCAAAGGAGGCGCAATATACATGAACAACACTTAGCCTTTGATTGGGGCCGTAAGTGTAGGTTGAATAGCCATGAACTCCTTGAGCTTTTGGAAAGTCGCTCGCATCTATGCTCCACTAGAACGCCTTTTTGTCCGTGCATCCTTTGAGTGTTTTGAAGAACGGCAAAGATCCGTACGCACCCTTCGATAAGAACCTCGCCGAGGGCTACTAGCTTTCCGTTAAGACTTTGCACTTCCTTTAGGGACTTAGAAGGTGCAAATTCGTGATGGATTTGACCTTCAAGGATTGGCCTTAATACCGCTACTGGTGATCGATGCCCCAAAATTGTCCTTCTTCCACACCAAGGAACACTTCTTGGGATTTAATTTCATATTGATGGTGCGGTCGGTCGGTTTCCTTAATGTCGAGAGCATATCCTCCTCTCGATCTACTCTTGATGACCATATCATCTCATTATGCCTCGATTCCTACCTATCGCTTGTGGAAGGCTTTGTCCACTAATCGTTGGTAGGTGGAACCTGCATTTTCAAACCAAAAGGCATCTTTTGTAACAATAAACGCCTTTTCCCGTAAAAAGGTCTTTCTCTTCGTCTTCTTCCGCCATTTGTATCTCGATGGTAGCCTTTATAAGCGTCTAGGAAACACTTTAGCGAAACCCCGACAAGGATTCTACCTTCCAATCAATCTCTGCGGAGGGTAGCATCCTTGAGCGAGCTTTGTTAATATCTGTGAAGTCTCGCACATTCTCCATCCTCCGTCATGCTTTTTGACCATCACCGAATTGGCCACCTAAGTTTGATACTTCACCTCTCGAGTATACCGCTTTTCGAGCTCGTCCACTTCTTTGCATGCAACGACATTTCTTTCGAAGCCGAGCTTCGACGCTTTTGTTTGATGGGTTCAATATGTTTGAACTCATTGAGCTTGTGTTCGGTCAAAGGTCTTTCCGCCTATGGTGAGAGTTACGGGACCCCCGTCATGTCATAATAGGTCCATGCGAAGACATCTGCGTTAGCACGGTACCTTTTCCAATTACGCTTTAAAGGAGGTTGGAGCTGCTTTCCGATTACCACTATCGATCGGGTAGAGATCATTTACCACAATGCATTCCTCACAAGACAACCGAGAACATCCTTCAAGGCTCCTCCGAAACTGGTTGATCCTTTTGCTCATCGCCGTAGGCTTCTTCACCTTATAGTTTGGAGAAACCGCTCCAATGCCGAAGGTGTTTGGAATTTGATCGCGACATGTATGGTTGAGACAACGATGCCCATCTTACGCATTGCTATTCTCCCTATCGGTGGGTTGTAGGAGATTCCGACCTTACAATCGTGAAAACCGAGTTTATGTTCTTTTAACCTTCCTTCTCCGATCGTAACCTCTGAGGGACTTCTCCCAAGGGCCATGAGTGTTCCCGAGAACCCCACTATGGATACCTTGAATCTGTTCTCTTGACCTTATTGAAGGTTTGAGCTTTAGAAAACATCGTCAGAGATAACCCGCAGGAGCTACCAAGTCAAGGTAGGCTCATTTACTTCTCTGTTGGAGATCAAGACTTTGATGACCACGGGGTCATTTGAAAGAACTTTCCACGTGATTGAAGGAAGAGTGACATCTCCTACTCGCACAAGGCTTCCTCTGTTTCTTTCCTCTTTGAACCGTAGTCCTCTTTGTATACCATGAGGATGGGTGCTTGGTGTGGTATCTTTCCCCAACTATGTGTCGGAGGCTTTGTCTTTACCTCTTTTATACCCTTCACCAAATGTCCCAATTGGCGGACTTTCGACCTCTTCTATCTCGCTTCTTGAGTTCTCTGTAGTTGTTGGTATCGTGTCCGTGTCGTCATGGAAGTAGCAAAATTTGGAAGTATCTCTGGGCCTTCCTTTGTTTGCCAAGTGAGGAGGAGGATCAAAGGCCTTCGCACCTTTTCCGTAGCAAGTATCTCCCCAGAGATTTGGACGATTAGCCAAGAGCCCATGGTTGATGTTTTGTGATGCAATGTGAACTGTCCTTATTTTTGTGTTTGTTCCTTGACCCTTCCCATGAAGGATGCTTCGGGCTTTTTGTGACTTTCTTTATTTTCGACCGGAGCCCCTGGTAGATACTTCTTTGCTTCGATCCGGTGTAAGCCTTCTCCACTAAACCCTTGTAGGTTGCGGGAGATCAAGGAGAGGAATTCAACCATACTTCTATTTAGAGACCGTGTACGAAACACGAGATGCGTTGGTCCTCGTGCAAGCTCATTATTTGTAAAGTGTCGCTTGTATCATGTAATGAAAGCCACGGTGCTCTTGTTCTCCTTCGCTTGATGTTGTGCCTTTGTTAGGTGCGTTCGAAAACTTTTACATTGGTGAAATGTGATCCGAACTTGGCCTTGAGATCATCCAAATTCACAATGCTACTGGTTTTGCCCGTTCCACCATATCGAGCGGAGTCTCGTGGGTGTATGTAAACATGTGACAAGCAGCAGGCATAACCCACTTCGCATTCTAATAGCTCCTTCAAATAAGTGCAAAAGTTATCCTGATCCCTTTTCCCATCGTAGGTACCAATATCTTGCGCAGCATTTTCAACCCATCGGGTAAAGGGTAGTCTTCATCCATCTTACGAAGGGTGTTGTGGAGCCCATGGGCTCTGAATAAAGGCGATATAAGGTGGCATATAGGTAGGGAAGATTATACGGGTTATGGTTTGGAGGTACTCCAACGGGGTTTTGATTAACATATTGAGGGTAAGCAGTAGGTATATAAGGTGGGTGACTTCCGATAGGGTATGGAGGATATACCATAGGTTGCCCGTAGGGCATACTTCCGTATGGTTGAGTAAAATTAGGGTTGCTAGCCTGCCCATTAGGTGGGGATAAACCCCTCGAGGTAAGATTGAGCTTGAAAAGAGGGTACATACCATGAGGAGGAAGATTTCCTCCCCATTCATTTGAGGTGGATTGCCTTCTACGCCGGATGCGTGGGAAGGCTGCAACGGAACCCCCGCAGTTCTTCCCATGAGCCGCCAAAAGTGGTGGCAAATTAACCTCCGTAGCATCCCTTCTGTGACTCCTTCCATTGGAGCCTTACGTCGTGCCTTCTCGCCTAGTCTGAGCCCTCTCGTGAACGCCTTCAAAACCAACCGACCTTCCACCAGGGCCTTGACTACTCGGAGACCCTATCCTTAGCACCGAGCGTAGCCCCATGAGCCGGGGCCTAGTCTCCATTTCCAACTCTTCGTCATACTCATCACTTGAGTATTCCAATTCCTACGCATCTCCACATTCCGAGCTTGCCTCCTTCGAGCCCTTAGTAAAGATTCTAATGCTTCGATGTTGGCTTCAATAAACGCCGGAGTAATTACTGGTTTAGGGTTAGCCGAGGTTGAAGCATGGTTGTTGGGAGTTATTTCAGGGTGAGATCGTGTAGTAAAAGTGGATGCGGTTATATTGGGAAGGTTGTTAGGATCATCGACCGGGATTGGTGCCAAGGTCGAGAAACACAGAGGGTGCACCTCTCTTCCTTGAGTCATGCCGTGAAACTAGTGACGAGTGATTCACCGGGTGTAAGTTTGGAATAACGAGACCAATAGTAGCGGGTCCCACGGATGGCGCCACCGATTGTACAATAATTAGATGACCGTGCCTTGATGGTGATCGAAGGGTATGAGGGTGATATGCTTGCGCCAAACTTGTAGCCAATCTGCAATAAGAAATAGTAGACACTTCGTTAAGTGATTGCTTGCGGGGGTTGGGCCTCGCGAACCACCTCCGTGTGAATAAGTATATGATATGAGTTGTAGGTAATATGATGTATGTGAAATCTTGTGTTGAGTGAACATACCATTGAAATGACTCGTCCAACCTATTTATAGGTGATGAAAATAGCTTGAGAGTGTTAACACACGCTTAGGAGATCATGGGGGGCATCCTCGATTTATGGTAACCGCTGGGAGCTTCATCCCCACTATCTCGGACTTAGCGGGAAGCTAAGGACATAGTGGGAACATGGGGAAGACCAAGTCAAGGTTCTTATTTGTCTTGGCATCTTCAGGGAAGACACCGGCGGCATAGGCCTTCGGTCATGGATTCCAACCGGTAACCATGTCAATGATGAATGGTTTTACGCCACCAATTACTTATGAAGAACTACTGGGTCTTCGTAATGCAATTTGATCGAGGTCAAGGGGGTCCTTCGACCGATCCGAGGGTACGCCATCGAAATATTCGACATGACAGGGTCCCAAGAACATTGTCGATAGACAGACGGTCCTTTGAACGGAGCATAAACTCAATGAGTACAAGCGGTATCCTAAGGAAGTTAAATACCAAACTTGGGTAGCCAACCCAAGATTGGTCAAAAAGAGCGACGAGGGTGGCGATGTGCTTTGACTTCATCGACATCAACAAAGCATGCCCGAAGGATTGCTACCCTACCGTAAATTGACCGAAGGTAGAATCCTTGGCGTACTTACAGTTAAAATGCCTTTAGATGCCTACAAAGGGTATCATCAAATCCAGATGGCAAAAGAGGATGAAGAAAAGGCAGCCTTCTACACAAATAAAGTTGTCTACTGTTACACAAAGATGCTGTTAGGATTTAGTAATTCCAGTTATTAAAGAGTCGGTCACCTCAAGTATATGTGATGATGTACCCTCCGAGTAGTTCGAAGGACACTCCTTCGAGACGTGTCGAAGCCCTTCACTACGAAGACCCAAGTTAGGATTCTGAAATATCCATAGGCGTCAAACCATTCGTTGGCACGAAGGTTACCTAAGGGAATTAAGCCATTCGAAGCCCTAAGCCCTTCTGGGTAAGGCCGACGAAGGAACAATGGATAAGGAAACCTCGACTTGCAAACCCACGATCTCCTCTCTCTCTTGGCTTCCCGTCAAGTTTGAGAACGCTGTCACTAAACCACAGCGGTTACCCACAATCATGGGACGCCCCATGATCTCCGACAATCATGCAAGAGTGCCTCCAACCGTATTTCTTCCACTATAAATAGGTTGGACGGGCGAAGGATTATGGTATGCTCATTTCACACTCATCTCTTTACTTATACACACTTACATAACCATAACTCATACTTACTCTCACGCCGGAGGTGGTTCGCGAGGTCTAACCCTGCGCAATCACTTAACGAGTGTTTCATATTTCTTATTCTTAGGTTACAGCAAGTCTTGGCCGGAACATACACCCTCATTACTTTGATCCTCATCGAAGCTCGGTAGTGCAATCTTTTGCACAATCGGTGGCGCCATCCGTGGGACCACAACTATTAGTCCCGTAATCACCCAGTCCTAATACCCTAACCAACCATACTACTTTTCCGGCATGGAACCAGGAAGAGAAGATTCGCCTCCACCAGGTTTTTCTACTCTGGTTCAACTCACCACAACTAACACCGATAACCTCGCCCCCATAACAGCCTCAACCTTCACCACACGATCTCATTTGGAAACTACTCCCGTACATCACGCCTCAACATCCGCTAACCCTCTTCCAGATATCAGTCCCGCCTTCGTAGAGGCAAACTTTGAAGCCTTAGATTCTTTGCTAAGGGCTCACAAGAGACAGGTTCGCAACACGGAAATGCAGAGGAGTTGGAATACTCCAGCGAGGAGTATGACGAGGAGATTGAAGCAGAGGACGGACCTCAACCTATGGGCAGAGGACGCTCGGCCCTGCGAAATGGTTCTCCTACCCGTTAGAAGGTCAAATGGAAGGACGGTGGCTTTTGAAGAAGTACTCGGAGGAAATCCGGCAAGAAGGGAGAGAATGCATGGTGAAAGGAGGAGCGAGAACCCCAACGGAGGAAGCAACCCGCTAGAGAACGGAGGGGTAAACCTGCCTCCTCTTCTAGCAGCCCATTTAGGAAGAGAAGGGACGGGGGCTCCAGTACCTCCCTCTTATGTTTCGAGTGTTGGAGGTCTGATGAGTACTTATTCACTCATCATTTTTACCCTTCTAAGACCGCAAAAACGACCAAAAAACACCAAAATATGCTCAAAATGTGTTATAAATGTCCTCGGAGTGTGTTTAATGTCTTTCAGGTACAAAGGATCGAAAACAGGCAAAAGCAGACGAAATGAGCTCGGATTGAATACTTGCTTTGTAGATGAAGTCGAAGCGGATTTTCTACATTTTCGAGCCGGGATACATTTTTGGGAGTGAGCTTGGGGAATCGATGAAAAACCTAACCCTAAATCCAAAATTACCATTTTACCCTTTTAGAACCCAATTTACCAAATTTACCCCGAAAACATTTTTCACTAAAACAACTATTTTTATTTTTATCCATTTTATTTAACAACCATTTTTTATTAAAACCAATTTTTATAAAAAAATATTTTTCTTTCTCTATAAAAAAATAATAAAAAAAATAAAAAAAATAAAAATTTATAACAAAAAAAAAAAAAAACAAAAAAAAAAAAAAAATATATTTACTTTAAAACAAAACACAAATTAAACCTTTTAACCCATCCACCCTTTACCCATTTTTACCCATAAACACAAAGCAACCCATTAAACCAAATACTTAACTTTTTTTTTTTTACCCATTTCCTTTTTAACCCAAGACCCTTTACCCTCTTCCCTTTTCTTTACCCAAAACGAACACAAACCCAGCCCCTCTAACTCTTGTCTTCTTCTTCCCCACATCACTATCCCACATCGATAACCAAGCTCACCTTTACCCCACAACCCACATGGTCTTATTGCCATGTTGGCAATCCAACACACCCATTTTGAGCTCATATGATGGGCGGCCAAGATTAAATGAGTGGTGCCCAAGTTCAAATGAAGGGTTGAGATTGAAGGAAAGAAACACACAAGCAATTGAAGACCATTTTTTTAGACTAATATAAATAGGCAATTAGGGATAAATTGTAACTTTGTCTAGAATTTTAGTTCTAGTCCAAGCTTTTCTTCTGCACTTTTAATTTCAATGTAATGTCTTTAATTTAAATTTAATTTCGCTTAATTTCACTGTGTTCTCGGTTTGCTTTTTTAATTTTTTTATGAAAGTTGCTTATTCCTTGTGTGATCTCGTCTTGGTTCAAATTTCATATTTAAGCTTATTTGATGAGTTTCCTTAAGTTCTTTTGAGTTCTTTTTGGTCATTTGACACAATTTGTTTTAAGTTCAAACTTTGGAAAAACATTTCTTAGTTTTACGCCTCAAAAGGGTGTTTGGCAAAGTGGGTACTCACCACTTTGGTTATTCTTGAGTTTAAAAGCTCCCGATTAAGTTATAATATTAGTTTAAGTGTTGTTTTTATCATTAGTCTAAAGTTTTTAAAGGTTCAAGTCAATTTTCCAAGTTTGAGTCTTACAAGTTTTTCTAAATGTCCCTAGTGCCCATCGCAATTTCTTTTGAACGACCTCTAATAAGCTCATGAGTTTCCCATCATTGCAAAATGTTTTTTTTGAATGCTCATTAGACCAAGTTTTACTAGTTAAGCTTATTTTGGATTTTAAAGTTCATTTAGTCACTTAATTTTAAGCTTTCATAAGCCCCATTGGGCTCATTTGGGGCTCATGATTCTGGCAGACAACTTAGCTCAATTTTTTAGCTTATCAATGTTAGGACTTAGCTCATTCGGTTCCTTTAGTGCTTATTAGTTAAATTTAGACTAGGTTTGTCTTTAATCTTGCCTAACTTGGTGCCTATTATTGCTTATTTATTTCCCATTTAGCTTATAAGTTCACCTAGTTTAGCTTTTATCCAACTGCTGTCTTTCCCCTTCTAGTGCTATTAGGATTTCTTAGTCTAAGCATTTCCTTAGTTTATAGATTTTCTTTTTTTTTAGCCCTTGTAATTCATAGCTTATCTTAGGACTGTTAGGTTTGTGCTTGCTGTTACTTTTAAACAGCCTCATCTTAGCTTAATTTGAAGTAAAAAAAATGTTAGTTTTTATAAAAGTCATTTTAACTACTATAAAAGAAAAAAAATTAGTTTTCAATAAGTAGAGGCCAAGGAACTCGAACCCGACCTCCACCTTAATCACGCAAAGCTTTATAAACCAACCCACTAACCACGGACAGGTTGCTTATTTCATGTTAGCATTTACTCATTTAATAAATTAATAGGATAATTATTTTATTAGCTTATTTAAATCGACCTAAATACTTTACATATTTCTTTAACTCGCTTTTCATCAAATATTATTTTTATTAGTTGAGTTTTAACTTAAAATTATTTTATAAACAGTTTCATAATTTTTGAAAACCATTTAATATTTTAAACATTTAATTAGTATTAAGTAGTTTTAAATTCATAAAATTATCTAAAAAGTCAAAAATAAAAAAAAAATAAAAAAAAAAAAAAATCCCAAATTTCTATTTTGTCATTTCTTAAGTAGGAGAATTAATTTCACACGTCTCATTTGCATTTATTTGACATTTTTACTACGCGTGCATTTTCGTTTTTACATTTTTGAAGTAGGTAACAATAGGAATAGTTTTAATTGCATTTTAGCCTAATGTTTACTAACTGTTAGCTTTATTAGGATTCCATTGCCTTAATTACTTTCCCGATAATTCAGTAGCTTAATTTTAAAATTTGAAACGTAACCAAAATGTAAATCCCGATCCATTCAAGCATTTTAATAACAAACCTCAAACATAACCGTCAATTCACTCCTCGTTGGGAAACGACCCGGGTAATCACTTGCCCGGTATCACTTATCGAGTATTCGCGGGTTTTGCGTGTCGACCTTTTTCCTAAAGGGTTGATTTGTAATTCTCTCGCTTATTCGTATTTGATATTTTTATATAATAATTGACTTATCAAGGTCCACCTCCATACTCCAACATAAACTAGTTACCCCCTCCGGGAATGAATCCCTACCTACCTGCTCAAACCTATAACACTTACCCTCCAAATGGTTCAATCCCCAACCGAATTACCGGAATTGTCCTATGGATGTATCCTACACAATCGATGGGGGTATACCCTTCGCACCAACCCTCTACCGCTACCTTACCTATACACAACCATTTCCTAATCCGTATAACCCTACACTGCTTATCCACCTCCATACAACCCTTATGGTGCCCTGAAGCCCTTTCGGAAGAGGACTACCCCTACCCTGCACGACGGGCGTGAAGATGCCTACTCATATAGGCACCTACGATGGGAAAGGTGATCCCGATAACTTTCTCCACTTATTCGAGGCGCTATAAAAATGCAAAGTGGGTCATGCCCGTAGCATGCCATATGTTCACTTACACGCTCGTGAGACTCCGCGAGAATATGGTGGAGCGGGAAGAAGTTGGGAGCATTGTGAGTCTAGATGATCTCAAGGCTAAGTTCCTGTTACACTTTAGCCGCCAGAAGAAGTACACCAAAACTCACCCGACCGTGCACACCATCAAACAAAGGGACAAATGTAAGCACGAGGGCCTTCGTTACTGTGTACACCGATGAAACTTTGCGATTCTAGGTTTACACGAAGATCGAGAATCTCGGGTTTTATGCATGGCCTTGAATTGAAGCTTGGTGGAGTTCTGTCTCACCAATCTTCCCAACACCTACAAGGCCTTGATAGTGAAGGCTTACACCGGATCGAGTCTAAGGAGGTAGCAGCAAACGGGGCTCCGATAGAGCAAAGGGAAGCGTCTGACAAATTCTCTAGAGGATCCTCCTGGGAAGGATCCAAAAACAAGAAAAAGAACAGAGATCGCTTCACCCCCTACAACAAAGGCTCGAACCATGGACTTCTAGCAAACTTGGTTAAATCTCCTCGAGAGATCCTAGCCACCGAGAAGGCCACAAAGTCCTTCGATCCCCCACCTCGGATGATAAGACCAGAGACATGTCCAAGTATTGCCATTTCCATGAGGATCATGGACATGACACGATTAACTCGCAGGGAACTAAAGAAGCGATCAAGAGGCGGTACGGTCCGGACAGTTAGCACATCCGGTCAAAGGCATCAAGAAGGAAAGGACAAGTTCTCCGACACTCACCGGGAGAATGGAAGGGAACAAGAAGGAAACTACGCCCGCAGAAGTCCGATACTTGATGGTACATGCACACGATACCACCTTGAAAAGGAAGGAAGCGAAGGGGAGGCGGGGCGCGGGAAATAACCTTCCACTACGTGTTAGGGCGGACACCTTCGATCGATCCGTGATCATCAAGGTACAAATCTCAAACAGGAAGTAAACCAAGCGTATATGGATTGCGGAAGCTCTGCGAAATCATCTATGAGCATTGTTTCCTAAAGCTCAAGTCATCTATATGTTCACGGAGGGTGGACTCAAAGGCACCGCTAGTAGGGTTCTCCGTGAACACTCATGGCCCCCAGGAGAAGTACACTGAAATCACCATAGGCGAGGCCCCTTATCCCGCACGGAGACACTCATTTCGTCATCGTAAGGTCGATTCTCCTTATAATTTGTTAATAGGAGAACAACTATGCAAAAACGAGAATTGTTGTCTCTACCATACATGTTTGCTATTAAGTTCCAAACCCCTTCGAGTAGGAACTGCTCATTCTAGCTATGGAGCGGATAAGGGTGTATATGGTGTCAAAAGATCGAGAGAGAATCGGAGGAGCCTCAGATGGCAATCCTTAGTCAGACTGAGATGCAGAGGAGCGAGTTGTCGTAAACCTAGCTACCCTAAATGCAGACAATGGTAGTAGGAAAGCAACTCCCGACGAATTTCAAGGCGAAGCTCACCGAGTATGCACGCACTAACCTTGATGTTTTTCTTGGAAATATTCGACATGACGGGGTTCCAAGAACATTGCCGATAGATGGACGGTCCTTCGGGATTTGAGCATAAACTCAATGAGTACAAGCACATTGAACTAATAAAGCGAAAAGGAGAAGCCTTGCCCCGAGAGAAACGCAATGCGGCAAAGAAGTTGACGAACTTACACAGCAGGCATCCCGAGGAAGTCAAATACCAAACTTGGGTGGCCAACCCAGTCTTTGGTAAAAGAGCGACGGAGGGTGGCGCATGTGTGGATTTCATCGACATCAACAAAGCATGCCCGAAGGATCGCTACCCCTACCGTAAATTGATCGAAGGTGGAATCCTTGGCGAGTTTCGGTTAAAATGCTTCTTAGATGCCTATAAAGGGTATCATCGATCCGGATGGCAAAGGAGGACGAGGAAAAGATAGCCTTCTACACAAGTAAAGGTGTCTCATCGTTACGTAAAGATGCCCTTCGGTTTGAAGAACGCAGGGCTACTTACCAACGTCTCGTAGATAAAGCCTTCAACAAATGGATAGGCGTAAATCTAGAGGCTTACGTTGATGACATGGTTATCAAGAGCAAGACGAGGAGGACCTACTCCTTGATGTACGAAACATTCGATCGCCTCAAGGCGATTAACATGAAGTCGAACCTAAGAAATGCTCCTTCGGGTTCGAAGAGGGACAATTCTTAGGACATTTGATCACTAGCGTGGGATAAAGGCTAATCCTCTAAGGTCAAAGCTATTTCCTATCTCCAAGCCCCTAAGTGTCTAAAAGATGTGCAGAGCCTGAATGAGAAGTGGCGGCCTTAAGTCGGTTTCTATCAAAAGGAGTCGAGGTCCCTACCATTCTTCAAAACACTCAAAGGATGTACGGACAATAAAACTTTCCAATGGAGCCGATGAAGCGGCCTTTCAGAAGATGAAGGAGTTCATCGAAATCCTTCCAACGCTCACAGCCCCAATCAAAGGCGAAGTGTTGTTCATGTACTTGGCATCCTCAGCGAGAGTGTTAGCGCTTAATCCTTATGGCGGAACGAGACAAGCGACAGATCCCCATTTACTTTGTTAGTAGGGTCCTACAAGGAGCAGAGATCAACTATCCAACCTTGGAGAAACTAATACTCGCCTTAATTTATGCAGCAAGGAGACTCCGACGCTATTTCCGTGCCCATCCGCACAATCTTAACCGATAAGCCACTAAAATGATCCCGTCGAAACACGAAAAATGCTGGAGGGTGGCTAAATGGGCTATTGAGCTTGGAGAACATGAAATAGAGTTCAAAGGACGAAACTCTATCAAAGGGCAAATTCTTGCAGACTTCTTGGCAGAAACACCTTCCGAGCCGGATGTAGAAAAGGAAGAGCCCAAAACTAACCTTTCTCAAGCACAGGCTGAATGGAAGCTTTATACAGACGGAGCATCCAGTTCCGACGGCTCCGGAGCAGGTCTAATGTTGGTCAGTCCTGAAGGGAAGGAGCATACATATGCTCTCCGGTTTGAGTTCGAAGCCACAAACAACGAAGCGGAATACGAAGCGCTGTTAGCAGGACTCCGATTAGCCAAAGATATGGAGGTCAAAGCTCTCGCTGTTTTCGTAGACTCCCAATTGGTCGCAAACCAAGTGACAGGTTCCTACGAAGCAAGGCAGCCCGTCATCAAACAGTACTTGGAGAAAACGAAAGAGATGCTAGTAAACTTTGACTCCTACACCATCCAAAGATGTCCGTAGGAACCGTAATAAAAGGCAGACGATTAAGCAAGCTAGCTTCAATGGCCTTCGCTCATCTCACTAAGGAAGTGCTCGTGGAAGTCCTTCCGAAAGATCCATTGTTCTCAAAGAAGTTGCGGATGTGATTCACGAAGAAGGAGAGACATGGATGACTCCCATAAGGGAATATTTGATAAGTGGTCTTCTCCCTGAAGATCCCAAGCTTGCAAGGAAGGTTCGGGTTAAGTCCCCGCAATACCGGCTAATAGGGGAAACCCTATATAGGAGGTCATTTTTGTCACCTTGGTTACGATGTGTAGGTCCCAAGCAAGCTTCGAGCATCATCTTTGAAGTCCATGAAGGATCCTACGGTCTTCATGCAGGACCCCGCTCAGTTGTCTCGAAGATAATGAAGTTGGGTTACTATTGGCCTTCGATGCACAGGGACGCAGCCAAAATCATTCTCAAGTGTGAAGCTTGTCAGATACACTCAAACGTTCCAAAAATGCCAAAGCAAGACATGACAAGTTTCACATCCGCATGGCCCTTCTCTCAGTGAAGCATTGAAATTGTAGGACCTATGACCATAGCACCCGGAGGAGTCAAGTTCTTGCTGGTAGCGATTGATTACTTCACTAAGTGGGTGGAAGCGAAACCCCTAGCCTCTGTAACAGGGAGACAAATTGAGAAGTTTGTGTGGGAGCACATTGTGTGCAGATTCGGAGTGCCCACATCATCATATCTGACAACGGGAAGCGGTTGTCGAAGGAGTCTTCTACGACTTCTGTCAAGGGCTCAACATAAAGCAATCTTGGACATCCGTCTATCACCCGCAAGGTAATGGACAAGTGGAAGTTACAAACAGAGACATCGTTAAGGGGATCGAGAAAAGGCTAGGGCGAACTTATCATGGATGGGTGGACAAGCTCCCTCAAGTCCTGTGGGCGCATAGGACACATCCTAAGTCAAGCAACGGAGAAACTCCCTTCAGCCTAACATACGGAACATAAGCGGTCATCCCTTCGGAATTGGTTGTACACACGGAGCGTGTGGCAACATATGATGCCTCCCAAAATGACGAAAGGATCAGGGAAAACCTTGATCTACTAGAAGAAAGAAGGGAAATAGCCTCCATCCGAGAAGCAATACACAAACACAAGATTGAAGGCTACTATAACAAAGGGTCGGACCTTCCACTTTCAAGCACGGAGAATATGTGCTATGCCTCAACAAAGTGCAAGCAAAGCAAAGTATCGTGAAATCTAGGACCAACTTGGGAAGGACCCTACATGGTAGCCGAGGCCTACGGAAATGGAGCCTACAAGCCGCCACTCTTCTCGGAGAACTCATCAACAGGGACATGGAATGGTGCAGAACCTTCGAAAGTTCTATGTTTAAGAAGTACTTTAACTTTTTCTTGTAATTAAAAGCTTCTCAAGGGAAAGCACACATTATTGGTAGTTGTCTTAGTTTTCATTTCAAAAATGATGTAATCCTCTCTACCAATTCAATGATAAATAAGCCATTTCCCACAAATCTCTTGCTTCGTTTTTAAACACAAAGATTTGTTCAGCGAAGTCGTTAATGAGTTTCAATGTCGAATGGCTTGGGGTGTAACACACGCCTTATCATTTAAAGCCAACTTAAACATTCACATTAACTCTCCTAGTAGTTTTTGGCGCTTGTAGAAAATCTACTTTTTTACAAAGCCATGCTATGTAAAGGATTTGAGATAGAGTGGGTCGCGACCCTCTGTCAATGGCCAAGTTGGTCATTATATTCTTGGTGTTGCAATTTACACACAATGAGGTTGTTTAACCTTAGGTTGTAAAATTTAAGCGTCGGAAAAATGGCGTACGAGAAGTTAACAAAACAAACATAACCTAAGTGTGTAGAGGTATGTCCTCTACACCATCGATTCAAAATATGGGCTAACGCCTTATACTCGCATGAGGAGCCTAGGCTCCAGTAAAATTGTTCTTGGCCCATGGCCACAGATCACAAGAATTTAAATTGTTTGGAGAACAAGACACACATTGTCACATAAAGTAAATTGTCTTAAGGGTACATGCCACCCTTTGGAACCAAATTACTGCTAACAGAGCAGCCTTCATTCTTGTTTCTTCGGAGATGGAATGGAGGAGGGTTGCACTGAGACCGGTTTAGTAGACATGGTCTTCTTGGTTGGAGTGGTAGGCTTCAGCTTCCGAGGTTTCTTGGAAAGGAGGTCTTCGAGGGGTGCCATTGGATCTTTGGTTGCCTCAGTAAGGAAGGAGTACTGCAGCTTGCAAATGCATTTCTGCCTCATCGTATTCAGCCTTCGAAGTGAGACGGTAGCATTCAATCTTGGAGAGGTCCACGGGCTTACCTGTTTTGGCAGCCTCCTCCAGCGCCAAGCACCATCCATGAAATAGGGCTGATTTGATGACCTTCCACATTTGAGCTCCCAACTCGTCACTGTGATAGAGCTCCATGGCTATATAAGGGACCACCTTTGAAACAACTTATGCACGATCTTTCTGCAGCATCTTATAACTCATCTGCAGGCCATCGATCTCCTCCCTCAACTTTATCTCTACCTCTCCAAGCCTAACCTTCTCACTTTCCAACCCAACACATTTAGCCTTGAGAGCAGCATTCTGACCTGTAAGAGTAATAACCTTGGCTTCTTCCAGGCTTAAGATTGCCACGCTCCACGGTCAACCGAGCTATCTTTTCTCGAAGGTCCCGGACGACGGGTTCTTCTCAACGCCCCCTCAATTTCGCCACCGCTTCCCACCTTGCCACGGTTCGAGCAACTCCTGGTCTTGGCATTCAAGTGGTTATCCATCACTGCTTGCCTCATAACCCCATTATCATGCATATCACAGAACTTTTCAATAGACATGTTCTCTAGCATACTCTTCCACTGTGGAGGGGTTACATGGTCAACAATCCGATGACAGGCTAAGGCATTTGGAAGCTCCTTCGTCTCTGGAAGACCTGCGAGTAACACAATGTACACAGGTTAGCATAATAGTTAAATTTATTACTTAACAATGTCTCATAAGACAAAAATACTTACCATGAACCTCAACGGATTCATCGGGTAATTCAAAGGCAGACTTGACAAACTTTCTGCCCTCGGTACTCTTCTGCTTCACAACTCTACTCCCAGAGGTAGGCAGGGGATTCTTCCTTTTGTTGGTGGATTTCACAGCCTTGACGGCTGTTCCCTTCCTACTCTTCAACCTGTCTGCTATTCCTGTTGAACCAAAGACAGGGACATCCTCATCCGCAGGATCGTCCGAATCAACAACATTTTCCACCAGTTGGGATGGACCCTCCAACGCAAGTTGCGGGGATGCTGATGCAATGAGTTCTGGCTTGAGAATATCTACCTCGTTGTTATTCACAGATGTTGAAGGAGAGCCGACACCATAAGACTCTTCAGCCTTCTCCGCAGGCATGAAACTTAAGTCCTCATCCAAGTCTTTGTACATAAAGTTTCTGAACTTCATCTCTGCAAAATAGAAACAAAAACAAATAAATATCAGTGCTACATTGGTCCTACTTAAATAAGAGTAGATAAACATACTTTTTCCTTGGTATATGATCACAGGCTTCTTGGGAGACCCCTCCTAACTCTGAGCAATCCCAGCCATATATAAGATGGCTTGGGGAACACTTGCACATCCACGTGATATTTGACCAAACGATAACAGAATCCTCTCGCACTCGTAGGGCGGGGGTCATTATATCGCTTAGCATTAAACCTATTCTCCTTATTCAAAGACTACGAATATTTAGAGGGAACAATAGTGTCTTGCATGTAGAAAAAGTTACCCTTCCAACTGTTATGTTTGTATACACCTTCCCAAACAAAGTTGGGTACATCCGCCTCGTGTCTTTTGCTAATGTCAACCAATTGCCCCAGTGCAGGTTCAAAATCCTCTTAAAGCAGTCAATGTTGGTTCGTAGCCATATGCTTTGCACATCACTATGAATGTGGTCAGCTTGGCAAAACCAAAGGGATTAAACCTAGAGATGTGAACTTTGTAGTATTGCATAAACTCTAAAATCAGTGGATGTAACGGAATCCTAAGGTTTGAGTGACTAAATGCATGTGTATACAACCCTACGAAACCTGGAGGAGCATCAAAGATACCCTGAGAAGGTTTGGGTAACATCACTTTGTGTTCTAGTGGGATGGGATAATCGGCTAAATGATCATGTAAATCTTTTGCAGATAATGTACACTTCTGCTGTTTTATAATAAACTTGGAATCCATGTTCCTATTTTTTTTAAAAAAATTTTACAAGAGGAGACTGGTGTTTACCTTGGTTTTCGAAGATGGTGTGCGCTTGAAAGTTTACTGCGTGTAAATGAAGACGGAGAGAGTAAAAGTGTTTTAGGGTTTCATCAAATCCCCCTTAAATACCCCTTTTTTACCGTCTTCAAATCCACACACGTGTCCATCTTGATTACTCTTATCCAAGACAAACAATTTTTTAAATTTTAAATAAAGACTTTTGGTCTCCGGGTAATATGGGAATAAGTGATCACTGTAGCGGGCAGCTGGACGTTTTAATTAGCATTTAATGCGCTTGGTTAGTTGCGTAGTTATCTCCCAACTAGTATGTTTAGCAGCAGGATGGTGTTTTTTCGAAGCATGAAGTCGAAAGCAATGCCTCCTCGCTCATATGCATCACTTTCGACTGGGGGGCTTGATGATGTACCCTCCGAGTAGTTCGAAGGACACTCCTCCGAGACGTGTCGAAGCCCTTCACTACGAAGGCCCAAGTTAGGATTCTGAAATATCCATAGGCGTCAAACCATTCGTTGGCACGAAGGTTACCTAAGAGGAATTCGCCATTCGAAGCCCTAAGCCCTTCTGGTAAGGTCGACGAAGGAACAATGGATAAGGAAACCTCCCGACTTGGTCAAACCCACAATCTCCCTCTCTCTTGGCTTCCCGTCAAGTTTGAGAACGCTGGTCACTAAACCCTGGCGGTTACCCACAATCATGGGACGCCCCATGATCTCCGACAATCATGCAAGAGTGCCTCCAACCGTATTTCTTCCACTATAAATAGGTTGGACGGGCGAAGGATTATGGTATGCTCATTTCACACTCATCTCTTTACTTATACACACTTACATAACCATAACTCATACTTACTCACGCCGGAGGTGGTTCGCAGGTCCAACCTCATGCAATCACTAACGTAGTGTTTCATATTTCTTATTCTCGTGTTACATGCAAGTCTTGGTTGGAACATACACCCTCATTACTTTGATCCTCATCGAAGCCTGGTAGTGCAATCTTTTGCACTATCAATATGTAATCGTTAGAAAGCTCGTAGTCGTATTTATTTAGTGTTAAGTAACATCGTGGAGGACGGACGGGTCTTTACCCACTGTATGCCTGATCCACACCGTAGGTGGCGATTTATGTAAGAATTATAAATACTCTCTACCTCCCAAGGTAGAGAGTTGGAGCTCATAATAAGATTTTTCTTTCTCTCACTAAAAGTTCCCAACCTCTAACTTTCTCTCTCTAAAACCATAGTATACGCCTCTTTGATCTTTGGTTTAGTGTGTTTGTGAAATCCAATATGTTACAGATGCCCTTCGGATTAAAGAACGCACGGGCAACTTATCAACGTCTCGTAGATAAAGCCTTCAACAAACAAATAGGCAGAAATCTCGAAGCATACGTTGACGACATGGTTATCAAAAGCAAGACGGAGGAAGACACGCTCCTCGATGTCAGAAACCTTTGACCGCCTTCAAGCGATTAACATGAAGTGAACCCTAAGAAATGCTCCTTCGGTGTTGAAGAAGGGCAATTCCTAGGGCATTTGATTACTAACCGAGGGATAAAGGCTAATCCCCCAAAGTCAAGGCAATTACGGATCTCCAAGCTCCCAGTGTCTAAAAGATGTGCGAGCTCGAATGGGAAGTCATGCTCTATGTTGATTTTTGTCGAAGGGGTGATGGGTCCCTACCATTCTTCAAAACACTCAAAGGATGCGTGAATAAGAAGACTTTTCGAAGGAGTCGATGCGTGAGCGCCTTCGGAAGATGAAGGAGTTCATCGAAATCCTTCCAACACTTACCCCAATCAAAGGCGAGTTGTTGTTCATGTACTTAGCATCCTCAATGGAGAGTATTAGCATAGTCCTTATGGCGTAACGAGACAAACGATGGATCCCCATTTACTTTGTCGTGAGGGTCTTACAGGGGCGGAAATCAACTATCCAACATCGGAGAAGTTAATACTATCCCTAATCTACGTGGCAAGGAGGCTCGGCGCTATTTCGAGCCCATCCGATCACAAGTATTTCCGACAAGCCACTCAAACAGATCTTGTCGAAACCTAAAAGTCCGGGAGGGTGGCTAAATGGGCTATTGAACTTGGAGCTCGAAATAGAGTTCAAGGTCGAAACTCTATTAAAGGGCAAATTCTCATAGACTTCTTGGCGAGACACCTTCCGAGCCGGAGCGAAAAGGAAGAGCCTAAAGATAAGCTCACTCAAATACGGGATGACCGAAACTTTATACGATGGAGCATCCAACTCCGATGGTTCCGAGCGTGTCTAATGTTGGTCACCACGAAGGAAGGATCATACGTATGCTCTTCGTTTTGAGTTCAAGCCACAAACAATGAGCGGAGTATGAAGCCACGCTAGCGAGCCTCCGATTAGCTAAAGATATGGAAGTCAAAGCACTCGTTGTTTTCGTAGACTCCCAATTGGTAGTTAACCAAGTGACGAGCTCCTATGAAGCAAGGCGGCCGTCATCAAACAAGACTTGAAAAAACAAAGGAGATCTTGGAAAATTTCGACTCTACACCATCCAACATGTTCGCAGAATCGTAACAAGAAGGCGGATGCATCGAGCAAGCTAGCCTCCATGGCCTTCACCCATCTCACCAAAGAAGTACTTGTCAAGTCTTACCCGAAGATCCATCATTCACAAGGAAGTTGCGACATGGTTCATAAGGAAGGAGAGACATGGATGACCCCATCGTGAATATCGATAAGCGGTCTTCTCCTCAAGATCCCAAGCTAGCAAGGAAAATTTTGGTCAAGTCCCCACAATCTCGGCTAATAAGGAAACCCTATATAGAAGGTCATTTCTATCACCTTGGTTAAGATGTGTGGGACCCAAGCACCTACAAGTATTATCATTGAAGTCCACGAAGGATCCTGCGGCCTCCATGCAGACCCCGCCTTTCGATTGTCTCGAAAGTAATGAAGTGGGGCTACTATTGGCCTTCGATGCACAGGGATGCGGCAGAAATCATTCTCAAATGTGAAGCTTGTCAGATACACTCAAACGTCTCCAAGATGCCGAAGCAGGACATGACAAGCGTGACATCCGCATGGCCCTTCTCCCAATGGGGCATTGATATTGTTTGACCCATTCCTGTAGCTCCTGGAGGAGTCAAATTCTTGCTCGTAGAAATTGATTACTTTACTAAGTGGGTAGAGGCTAAACCCTTAGCCTCCGTCACGGGGAGACAGATAGAGAAGTTTGTGTGGGAGCACATTGTTTGCAGATTCGGAGTACCCCACATTATCATATTTGATAATGGAAAGCAGTTCGCTCAAGGAGTCTTCTACGACTTCTGTCAAGGACTCAACATAAAGCAGTCCTGGACATCTGTCTACCATCCACAAGGTAACGGTATGGTGGAGGTGACCAACAGAGATATCGTAAAGGGGATAGAGAAAGGTGGGACGAACTCACCATGGATGGGTGGATGAACTCGCTCAAGTACTATGGGCCCATCGCACACACCCTAAGTCCAAGAATGGTGAAACCCCTTTAGCCTAACATACGAACAAAAGCGGTCATCCTTCGAACTAAGCGTGCACACACGGAACATGTGGCAACGTATGATGCCTCCCAAATGATGAAAGGATGGGGAAAACACGGATCTGCTAGAAGAAAGAATAGAGATAGCCTCCATCCGAGAAGCAATGCACAAGCATAATATCAAGGCTACTATAACAAAAGGTTCGGACCTTCCACCTTCAAACACTGGGAATATGTGCTACGCCAACAAAGGCAAGCAAAGCGAGAATACCGTGGAAAGCCGGGACCTACTTGGGAAGGACCTTACATGGTAGCCGAGGCCCTACGGCAGCGGAGCCTACAACCGCCACTCTTCTCGGAGAACCCATCGATGGATATGGAATGGTACGAACCTTTAAAGTTCTATGTTTGAGAAGTACTTTTACTTTTTCATTCTTGTAATTAGAAGCTTCTCAAGGGAAAGCATACATTATTGGTAGTTGTCTTAGTTTTTATTTCAAGAATGATGTAATCCTCTCTACCAATTCAATGATCAATAAAACATTTCCCACAAATCTCTTGCTTCATTTCTTAAACACAAATATTTGTTCAACCAAGTCATTTATGAGTTTCAATGTTGAATAAAAGGGCATGAGGTGTAATATACGCCTCATCATTTACGCCTACTTAAACATTCACATTAACTCTCCTAGTAGTTTATGGCGCTTGTGAAAATATATACAAAGTCATACTACCTAAAGGATTTCAGATAGAGTGGGTCGCGACCCTCTGTCAATGATCAAATTTGGTCATTATATTCTTCGTGTTGAAATTTACACACAATGAGGTTGTTTAACCTTAGGATGTAAAAGTTAAGCGTCAAAAAAAATGGCGTACGAGAAGATCACAAGACAAACACAAATAATAGATCAAGTGTGTAGAGGTATTCCCCCACACTATATCATTCAAATTGAGGGCTAGTGCCCTTGTACCTGCACAAGGAGTCTAAGTCCCAAATAAGTTGTCTTTGGCCCAAGGCCATATATCACAAGCATTCAAACTGCTTAGAAAACAAGACAAGCATTGTAAAATAAGATAAATTGTCTTAAAGGGTACATGCCACCCTTGAAACCAAATTACGCCAACATGATGACCTTCATTCCCGCTTTGTGGTGAGGGGTTGGAGATGGTTGAACGAGGTAGGCTTGGCATACACCGCCTTCTTGGTAGGAGTCGTATGCTTGAGCTTGCGGGGTTTCTTGGAAAGGAGGTCTTCTAGTGGTGCCATAGGATCTTTGGTAGCTTCAGTTAGGAAGGAGTACTATGTTGTTGCAAATTCATTTCTTGCCTCATCATACTCAGCTTTTGATGTGGGATGGTAGCATTCAATTTTGGAGAGGTCTACGGGTTTTCCTGTTTTAGTAGCCTCCTCCAATGCTAAGCACCTCCCATGAAAAATAGCTGATTTGATGACCTTCCACATTTGTGCTCCTAACTCTTCACTATGATAAAGTTCCATGGCTATATATGGCACCACCTTAGACACAATTTCCGCACGATCCTTTTGCAGCATCTTGTATCTCATTTGCAAGCCATCAATCTCCTCCCTTAATTTAATTTCCACCTCTCCAAGCCTAGACCTCTCACTCTCTAAACCAACACACTTTTCTTCAAGTACAAAATTTTTACCAATGAGAGTCACTATCCTACCCTCCTCTACCTTGAGTCTGACAATTTCATTAGTCAACTCTGCAACCTTTAGACGGAGGTCTTGGACGAGGGGATTCTTCTCAAGGTCCTTCTCAATCTCATCACACTTGGCCTCCAACTTTTCACACTCCTGATCCCTATGTTTTTCCCTTTCCAACATGATATCCATCTCCTGTCTAGCCTTGGTCACAACCCTGAGCAACTCCACAGTTACGCCATTCAAGTGATTATCCAATCTTGCTTGCCTCGCTACACCATTGTCATGCATATCACAAACCCTTTCAATGGACATATTATCTAGCAAACCTTTCCATTAAGGGGGTGACATGATCCACAATCCGTGACAAGCCAAAGCATTGGGAAGCTCCTTCATTTCGGAAGGCTCGCAACCAATACAATGTATAAGGGTTAAGTTAATTTTGACAATTATCACTTCACATGTTCTATAAGGAAAAACTGCTTACCATGAACCTCCACGGATTCATCTGGTAACTCAAAGGCGACTTCACAAAATTTCTACCTTCAAGACTCTTACGCTTCACGACCCTAGATCCGGATGCGGGAAGGGATTCTTCCTCTTGTTGGTAGACTTAACGACCTTGGTCGTTGTCCCACTACCTTTTCAACCCGTCACTATCCTGTTGAACCTATAGCGGGACATCCTCATCCAGGGATCGTCCGAATCGACAACATTCTCAACAAGTTGAGATGGACCTCCAACAAGAAGTTGCGAGGGTGCCGATGCAATAGGCTCCGGCTTTGGAGTATCCACCTCATTGTTGTTGACGGATGTGAAAGGAGAGCCAACACCGTAAGACTCTTCGGCCTTATCCGCTGGCATGAAGCTCAAGTCTTCATCCAAATCTTGGTACATAAAATTCCTGAATGACATCTCTGCAAAAAAGAGACAAAAAGAAATAAATATCAGTGCTACATTGGTCCTACTTAAATAGAAGTAGAAGAACATACTTTATCCTTGGTACATGATAACAGGCTTCTTGGGAGACCCTCCCACTCAGGCAATCCCACCCATGTATAAGATGGCTTGAGGAACACTTGCACATCAATGTGGTATCTAGCCAAACGATAGCGGGGATCCCTTCGCACCTCATATGGCAAGGGGTCATTGTACCGCTTTTGCATCAAACATATTTTCCTTATTCAACAACTCGGATAGTTGGGGAACAATAGTGTTTGCACATAGAAAAACTACCTTTCCAACTGTTATATTAGTATACACCCTCCCAAACAGGTTTGGTACATCCGATTCAGGCCTTTTCGCTAAAGTTAACCAATTGCCCCCAGGATACAAGTTCAAAAAACCCCTTAACACCTTTAACGTTGGTTCATAGCCGTATGCTTTACACATCACTATGAATGTGGTCAGTTAGGCTAAACCAAATGGGTTGAACCTAGAGATATGAACCTTTTAGTATTGCATAAACTTTAATATCAGTGGGTGCAGTGGAATCCTAAGGTTGGAATGGCTAAATACATGTGTATATAGCCCTACGAAACCTTCAGAGCATCAAATATACCGATTAGACTTAGGCAACATGATTTTATACTCCAATGGAATCGGAAAATCGACTAAGTGATCGTGTAAATCTTTTAGCACAATGTACATTTTTGTTTGTTTAATGATAAATTTGGAATCCATTTTAAACTACGATAAAGAGGATGTTTACCTTTTTCAAGATGGTGTGCGCTCTAAAAGTTTATCACAGGAAAAATATGGCGGAGAGAGTGAAAATGTTTTAGGGTTTCAACAACTCCTCCTTAAATAGTGTTTTTACCGCTTTCCTAGCCGCACACGTGTAACTGAAATTTACTCTTATCCGATCTCCAAAGTTTTTAAATTTTAAATGAAGTCTTTTAGTCTCTGGGTAGAATGGGAAATTGTGATTCCTATAGCGTGCAGCCGAAAGGATTAATTAGCATTAAATGCACTGAGTTAGGTGCATAGTCACTTTCCAACTAATACGATTAGCAGCAGGATAGTATTTTTTCGAAGCATGAAGTCGAAAGCAATGCCTCTTTGCTCATATGCATCACTTTCGACTGGGGGGGCTTGATGATGTACCCTCCGAACAGCTCGAAGGACACTCCTCCGAGACGTGTCGAAGCCCTTCTATTAAAAGGCCCAAGTTAGGATTCCATAATATCCATAGGCGTCAAACCATTCGTTATCACGAAGGTTACCTCAGGGGAATTCGCCATTCGAAGCCATAATCCCTTGAGGTGCGGTTGTGAAGGAGCAATGGATAGGAGAACCTCGACTTGGTCAACCCCACGATCTCCTCTCTTTCCCGGCTTCCCACCAAGCTTGAGAACGTGGGTCACTAAGCCCTAGCGGTCACCCACAATCATAGGGCGCCCAATGATCTCCAACATTTGCTTGAAGTGCCTCTAACCCTATTTCTTCCACTATAAATAGGTTGGACGGGCAATGGATTATGGTATGCTCATTTCACACTCATCTCTTTACTTACACACACTTATACAACCATAACTCATACTTACTCTCACGGGAGGTGGTTCGCGAGGTCCTACCGTGCGTAATTACTTAACGTAGTGTTTCATATTTCTTATTCTCGGGTGAAAGGCAAGTCTTGGCTGGAACATACACCCTCATACCTTTGATTATCATCGAGCACGGTAGTGCAATCTATTGTACAATCAATAATGATGTTGATGCCCGACCAATTGAGCGGTGTCATCTGCTCCTCCTATAAAAGAAAAGGAGCCATGGAGGTTGAAGATCGCTTAGTTGAGAATGTGGCGGAGACTCGGATGAACCCGCTTGAGGAGCAAATGGCGATCGTGGGGTCCTCCTAGATAGCGGACAAGGTCCATAGCAAGAAAGGTACAAGCTCCAAAGCTGCAAAGTCTTCCTCGAAGAGGAAGCTTATCTTTCCCACTCCCCCCTCTCGAACTATCCGGAAAAAGAGTGCTCAGGGTAAGGCTGTGGTGTTTCAAGCCATCGAAGGGCCCAACACTGATGACATTCATGGTAAGCCTTCTTCCCTATTGCAACAAAATTATATGCATATTGTGTTATACTAATAAGTTTATTTCTATTGCAGGTCTCCCTGATATGAAGGAGCTTCCGTCCCCCTAGCTTGTCACTTGCTCGTTGAGCGTGTGACCCCATCTAGCTAGAAGGGGTGATGGATAATATGTCTTTGGAAGGCTATGCTTTGCATGATAAGAGCTATGTGAGACAATGCATATTGGATAACCATCTCAACACTCGGACAAGGGATCTTCTCGTCTTCGTCACCAAAGCTAGGGAAGAGATGGACGTCATGCTTTCTAGGAGAAGGCTAGGGACAAGCAATACGCAGACCGCAGTAAATTATGAGGATGCTATGGAAGATTTCAACAAAATCCTCCGGTCCAACATCTCTAAGCGGATGTGGAGAAGCTCAAGGGTCGATTAGCCAAAAGCCAGTGATTTCAAGAGGCTATCTCTCAAGGCCAAGGTCATAGGCTACAAAGAGAAAATTTTCGCTCGACTACCAAGTGTGGAGGCCTTGAAAAGAGAGGAAAAGCGATTGACCAAGAGATCAAGCTTAGAGAAAGGTTGATGGGTTGGATCTTCGCTCTAAAAATGCTCAAGAAAGACAGGTTGATCCGGTGACCAAAGTTATCCCATACATTGCTATGGAGTTGTACCATAGTGATGATGTGGGCATAATGATTGGGAAGTTGGTGAATGCAACCATTTTTCATGGCAAATGCACTACTCTTGAGGAGGTGCCCAAGACAGGTAAACCAACGGATCTTGCAAGTGTTCAATACTATAGGGCAATCCACGAGAAGAAATACGACAATGCAGGTAATACCTTATCCACTACAGAGTTCCCATTCCTTGCTGAGGCTACGAAGGACCCAACGGCCTCCATTGAGGACCTGTTGTCAAAGAAGCCAAGGATGGTTCAACCTGCTTCCCCCTCCAAGAAGGCTCCATTTGCAAAGATCCCATCCCCAGGCTCTACTAATCCAACTCATTCCAAGGTATGATGAAGGCTAGCATGTGGTAGTTATTTGATCTTCCAGGGTGGTATGTACCCTGTTAAATAATATGTCTTTTTGTTCCTTTCCAGGCATGATGCCTGATGAAACAATTTACTTTCTGTATGTGATGAAGGCTACGGCCTAAGACAATATTTGCTTGCTGATCGTTAAGGCTACAGTCTTTTAGACTAGTTAGCCTAGTCGGTAATGAATATCTACATGATGGCTACTAGGGCCCATATTTTGCTTAACTTTGATTCTTCTCTTTATGTTTCATTTGCACGTAAAATTTTTACAACATAAGGCGTATGGTAGATGCGTAGCCTCATTGTGTGTAATTTCTGCACCAAGAATATAGCAATCGTATAATTTAGTTGCTGACAGA
The DNA here is from genome assembly GCA_022545495.1 of Chrysanthemum lavandulifolium. NCBI lineage: Eukaryota > Viridiplantae > Streptophyta > Magnoliopsida > Asterales > Asteraceae > Chrysanthemum > Chrysanthemum lavandulifolium. The sequence continues at coordinate 109,050,432 of CM040240.1, forward strand.
GGGCCGCGACCCACTCCGTCTTAATCCTTTGGGTAGCAAAAGGCTTGGAATACCTTAAGACCACGTAGGAAAGTTAATGTGAAGTTGAGATGGATGTTAAGCATATGAGCAAGACGTATTGTTAGTCTTTTTACATCCCTTCAACATTGAAACTTATAAAACCACTTGGCTGACAAATCTTTGTTGTATTGAACGAAACAAGAGATTTGAGGGAAATGTTTTATATCATTAAGTGGGTAGGGAGGATTACATCATTTTAATAAATGAATACTAGACGCCTACCGTTAATGCTTCTTTCCCCAAGTGAGAAGAATGCAAATACATTGATTGAAAGCAATCAAAAAATGTCCTTAGACATTGTAAGTTTCATATGTAAAACTTACGAAGGGTAGTGCCATTCAAGTCCCATCAATAGCATCTCCAAAAGGGTTTTCCGCTTGTAGGCTCCGTTGCCATATGCTTCCGTTATGAACGTAGGGCCCTTCCCATGTAGGCCCTAGTTTACCCCGATACTCAACTTTACTTGCACCGTTGAGTCGGAGGACGATTCACCGGTTTGAATTTCAAGGCCGAACCCTCGCCGTTGTAGTACTTTTCAATCTTTTATTTATGGATAGCCTCCCGATCGAGGCTATTTCCTTCTTTCTTCGAGTAGGTCCGATTGTCATGAGTCTTTCTTTGTTGTATGTTGCTTGAAGTTCATGAATCGCTCGCTTCGACACTTACTTAGAAGGAATGACAGCCTCCGTGCCATATGTCAAGTCGAAAGGTGTCTCCCATGACTTGACTTTGTGTGCGTTCTATGGGCGCAGTACTTGGGGCAGCTCATCCACCCAACCATGGTGGCTGTAACCGAGACTTCGTTATATGCCTTGGATGATGTCCCTGTTAGTAACTTCCACTCATCCGTTACCTTGAGGATGGTAAACGGAGGTGAAGGATCGCTTATGTTCAAGCCTCGCAAAACGGGAAACACTTCTTCGCAAAATGCTTCCCATTATCGATATGATGATATGGGTACTCCGAATCGGCAAATGATGTGTTCCCACACAAACTTTTCCATATGCCTCCTCGTGATTGATGCTAAGGGCTTAGCTTGACCCATTTTGTGAAGTAATCGATGGCTACGACCAAAACTTTACCCTCCCGGAGCAATCGGTGAGGGCCTATGCTATCTATCCCCATTGGTTTGAAAGGCCATGCGGATGTCACGGAGGTCATATCTTGTTTTGGTAGCCTTGGCACTCTTGAATGGATTTGACAGCTTCACACTTCGGATAATTTCCATCAAGCGTCCCTCGCATCAAGGTCAATAGTACCCTATACTCATGATCTTAGAAACAACGGAGCAAGGTCCTGCATGTAGCCCGCAAGAACCTTCGTGCACTTCTTGAATTATGTTGGAAGCTTGCCTAGGTCCTACACAACGGAGCCATGGAGACAAGAAAGACCTACGGTATAGGTAATTCCCCATGATCCTGTACTGTGGTGCTTTGATGCGGACCGTTCGTACGATGGACCTTTCTGATCGGAGTCATCTAATTTGACTCTTCCATCTAGTATTACGTCAGACACCTCCTTTCGTACGATGGACCTTTCTGCCAACACTTCGACCAGAACCTCCTTAGTTAAATGAGCGAATGCCATTGATGCATGTTTGCTAAGTGCATATGTCTTTTTGTTTTGGTTTCTTCGAACATGCTCTATGTCATAGGAAGTGAATCATTCGAGCATCTCCTTGGCTTTGTCCGTGTATGCTAATGCCAGTCGTCTTGCTTCGTAGGAGCCTTTGATCTAGTTGGCCACTAGTTGTGAGTCAACAAAAATAGCCAAATCTTCTACCTCCATGTCTTTAGCCAGTCGGAGACCTGCTAGCAAGGCTTCATACTCTGCTTCATTATTAGTAGCATCAAATTCGAAGCGGAGTGCATACGTATGCTCCTTTCCTTCAGGGCTAACTAGCATCAACCCTGCACCTGATCCGTCGGAGCTGGAGGCTCCATCGGTGTAAAGTTTCCACCCTTTGACTTTCTTTGCAGGCTTCTTGTCAGCAACTTTGTTGTCCCGCTCGTTCGTGAGGGTGTTTCGCTAAAAGTCCGCCAAGATTTGCCCTTTGACCAAGTTCCTACCCTTGTACTCAATTTCATGCTCTCCTAGCTCGATGGCCCATTTAGCTATCCTTCCAGATTTCTCTGGCTTCGAAAGTATCTGCTTAATTGGCTTGTCAGTGAGCACGGTTATGGGATGAGCCTGGAAGTACCTTCAAAGGCGCCTCGTAGCATGAACCAAAGCTAGGATTAACTTTTCCAACTATGGGTAATTTAGCTCAGCTCCCTATAGAACTATGCTAACAAAGTAGATAGGGATTAGCTTCTTTTCCCTTTCCGCCAATAAAACAACACCGATGCTTTTGAAGGAGGTCATGATGTACATAAATAACACTTCGCCTTTGATTGGGCGGTAAGTGTAGGTAGAATTGCCATGAACTCCTTGAGCTTTTGAAAGACGACACGCATCCGTGCTCCATTGAAACATCTTTTTATCTCAAGGTCCCTTAAGTGTTTTGTAGAATGGCAGGACACGTCTGCACCCTTCGATAAGAATCGCTAAGGTCATAGCTTTCCATTCAAAATTTGTACATCCTTAGAGACTTAGGAGCCTGCAAGTCCGTGATGGCTTTGACCTTTGAAGGATTGGCTTTAATACCCCGCCAGGATTAGTGACCCAAGAATTGTCCTTCCTCTACCCTGAAAGAACACTTCTTGGGGTTTAACTTCATGTTGATGGCGCGAAGCTGATCGAAGGTTTCCTTTATGTCGGAGAGCATGTCCTCCTCCGTTCTATTCTTGATGACCATGTTGTCTACGTATGCTTCGAGGTTCCTACCTATTTTCTTGCTGAAGGCTTTGTCCACTAGCCTTTGGTAGGTGGCACCTGCATTCTTCAGACCGAAGGGCATCTTCTTGTAGCAATATACGCCTTTTCCTGTAAAAAAGGTTGTTTTCTCTTCGTCCTCTTCTGCCATCTGTATCTGGTGGTCACCTTTGTAGGCATCCAGAAAACATTTCAATCAAAACCATGATAAGGATTTCACCTTCCAATTAATTTTTGGTAGAGGATAACAGTCCTTCGGACAGGCCTTGTTGATGTCGGTGAAGTCTACACACATTAGCCATCCTCCATCATGCTTCTTATCCATCACTGGATTGGCTACCCAGGTTTGATACTTCACTTCCCTAAGTATACATGCTGCTATAAGTTCATCCACCTCCTTGCATGCTGCTGCATTCTTTTCGGATGCAAAGCTTTGACGCTTCTGCTTGATAGGTTCAATGTGCTTGAACTCGTTAAGCTTGTGCTCAGTGCTGAAGGGCTTTCCATCTATGATGAGGGTTCTGGGGACCCCCGTCATGTCAGAGTACGTCCATGCAAAGACATCCGTGTTAGCCCTTAGTAACTTTTCCAGTTCTGCCTTAAAGGTGGTAGGGAGCTGCTTTCCAATGACCACCGTCTGATCAGGATGTAGATCATTTACTATGATGTGCTCTTCGAATAAGTACAGCTAAGAATATCCTTCGGATCCTCTTCAGGATTTTGTTTGACCATTTTGCCTATATCTGTAGGCTTCTTCGTGTTGTAGCTAGAGAAAACCATTCCAATACCGTAGGGTGTTTGGAATTTGATCACAGAATGTATGGTGGAGACAACGATACCCATTTTACAGATTGCGGTTCTCCTATCAACAAAGTTATGGGAGATTCGGACCTTCTAATGCAAAACCGTGGTTTCGTTATTTTAGCCTTCCTTCTCCAATCGTAACCTCCGGAGGGATTTCTCCCACGCCATGAATGCTCCCGAGAATCCCACCAAAGGTACCTTCGAATCTACTCTCTTCGACCTTATCGAAGGCTTGAGCTTCAGAAAACAATGCTCATAGATGACTTCGCAGGAACTTCCGCAGTCTAAGTAGGCTCTATTCGTGATAACATCAAATTATCCTGAATATTAAGTGTCAATTTCCCCCGATAATGCTTATAATTTATATCATTTATAAGGATTTACGCTTGTGTTCCATTATATTCCGCTTTCAGGTAAATTACGAGCATTGGAGCTAAAGAGACACGGAATTGGAGAGTTTACGGAATATTTATCATAGTATGCTAACTTTGAAGAAGTTACGGCGTAACTCCTCTCTCAAATTAAGCCGTAACTAAAGCATGACTCAGAAAACCAACTTATCAGAAGATTACGGCGTAACTCTCCCTAAAGATTACGTCGTAACCATATTAGGTCAAATGAGGTTCCGCAACATCGATAATTACGCCAGAACTCATGCATCAACTACGGCGTAACCAAGATTTATTGAAGATACGGCGAACCCTTCTAAGGTTACGCCAGTAACTGTGAGATCTAGTGCAATTTACAAAGAATTAGATGATTACTACAGAACTCTTTATAGTTATTCTGTAACCAAGATCCGCCTATAAATACCCCACGATTTCCAACATTTCAAAGCATCCCATTTTACACATAACAACCAAAGAACATGGGAAAAAGCCAAAGGCGGTCTAGAGGAGCATACGGAGCTATCTCCAAGGGAGAAATCACTCCCCTACGATAAGCATTAGCTTTCTATCTTTTCTTTACTTTCGATTCATGTATTTCGTAACATTAAACATTGAATTGATTTGTATGGTTAATATGAGTGGCTAAGCACCTCTTGGTGCTGGCCTAGTTATGATTCCTTAATTGTTTTGTTTGCGTTTGCATTACTTCCGTATAATTATTTCTAAGTGTATGCATGCATAGTTTATTGGTAGCTACCCTTGTTTCGGTAGTTTTGAATGGCGGTAGAGGCTAGTTGCTTAGAGATATGACCAACTCAATTCTAAGTGAGTAGATCGAGATGGGAAGGCAAAGATATGACCAACCGACGACCCTTTATACTTATGCGATTTGACCAACCGTCACATACCGCTTGGATGAACTTAAGAATTAGGGGTGAGTGTCTAAGATGCTAGCGCCGGGCACTCACTATTATAAGTCTAGCATGTAGCGGAAGTTAATGACTCAAATTAGGGACTAGGAACAAGCTGGACTTATTAGGGAACACCGACTTCTCTAGTGGTGGCATCTTTGCCGATAGGTTAGGCTTAACCGACCAAATGATGTCCTCTCGACTTTGACCCCACCAAGTAATTGGAAGTAATTAGACGAGACATTACTAGCTAGGATGAATAACTAGGTTAGCACCACTCCCTCTATCGATTACACCTTGCCTTTATTTGTTTTAGTAGTTGATTAGTTAATTCGATATCAAACCATCTCAAAATCAGGAAACCTAGACTTAGTATTAATCCAACACACATAGCTCTTGGGACGACCTCGGTTTTACCGAATACTACACTACACACGACCGGGTACACCGCCTGTTAGTGCATTAGGGTAGACCATAGGTATAACGAGACATTATAAATATTAAAACCCGTCAAGAAACCTCGCATCAAGTTTTTGGCGCACGCCGGGAGTTATATTAGGATTGCTATTAAGTCTTTCATTTTGTTTTGTTTTAAAATTTTTAAAATTCTCACGATCACTTTTCAAGTTTTCGTACCATGGAAGTTGTTAACATTGATGACCTCACTCTTGAGGAACATTTGGCGTTGACAAGAGCGAGTAACAAGGGCCGGGCTCGTAAGACCGCAATTGGAGTTGATGTCCGTTTCAAATTAAAGACCAATTTATGAGGGAGCTTTGTGCTAACCCTTTTCGTGAAACAGGACGAAGATGCGTATGAGCACGTTCAAAATGTCTTATATATTGCAAGCCTTTTCAACATTCCGGTGTGTCTCATGACGTTATATGCTTAGGGTGTTCCCCATGACTCTTCTTGAAATTTGCCGGAAGATGGATCGAAAGATTTCACGTAGAGGCGCTTAATACTTGGGCTCTACTAAAGAAGCACTTCATTTAGAGGTATTGCCCTCCGTCAAGATTTCTAACCACTCTTGAGATCCATAATTTCAAGCAAGAAGATGATGAAACGTTATATCAAGCACAGGATAGATACAACGATCTAGCTTACAAATGTCCTACACATGATCCGAACAACCAACAAAAGTCAACATCTTCTACAAAGGAATCAACGTGACTACAAGAAAAATGTTGGACTATCAAGGACCGATCCCGAACATGACTCCTACTCTAGCAATTGAAGCCATTCAAAAATGGTGAACATTCCCAAAATGGAACGATGGAGGAAGCAAAAGAAACCAAGGCGGAAGTTTTGACGGAATTGCGACCATCGCTAGCAAAATTGAAAATCTAAGTCGAGATATGCTAAAAATCGAGAAACCGCTCATGCAATCCAAGTGGGTTGTGAAACACATGGGTAGGACATCTCACCAAGAATTGTCCTCGCAACAACGATGAAAATATAATCAAGAAGCTAAATATAGAGAAAATCGACCGCTTTACGGAGATAATCGAAATAGTAATGGGTATCGTGGAAATTACAACCGCGGCCTTACGGAGAAAAAGGCCCAACCTTGAAGAGACCATAAACAAGTTCCCGGAGAATTCAGCCCGAAGCAAAAGAACAAGATAAATGGCTAATGGATTTCCGTGAAAACACAAATAAGAATCTTTCCAGCACGATTTAAACCCTAAAAACCTTGAAACCATGGTAAAAAAGCTCAGTTCTGAGATAGAGATGAATAGCGTTGAACCTGAGGGGACCAAACCTATGGTAGTGTGCAATGCCGTTTTTGCTGATGATAATTCACAGGATGTAATTGAGGAGTGCAAATCTACAACCAAAAAATTAGAAAAAACTATTGTCGACAATCAGGTGCAGTTACGCCATAACTATTTCCCAGAGTTACGGCGTAACCGTAATTCAGAAGGCATAACTAGGTCAGAAATTAGTTTATTTTCTGTTAAGGATATTAGCACAGGCGGGTTAGTCATTCCATGTTAAGTTGGGAGTTATGATATCTTGGGGGTAGTAGATTTTGGGTCTAGTATAAACATCATGCCACTTTCCATATTCTTAAAACTCAAATTAATTCATCTTTGGAAAACAGATATCGTGATTGAGATGGCAAATAAGACCAAGGCTATTCCATTAGGAATTACAGGTGGTAATTATGTGAAGGTCGATAGATTCTTTTCTGCCCCAGAATTTGTGGTTATGGACATGGAAAAAAACACAAAGGAACGTTTGATTCTTGGTAAACCGTTCCTCGACTCATTAGGATACTATGGTGATAGAGTAGACTTTAAATTGGACAAAACTGTATGCCATGAGCCGGATGAAATAGTAACAAATAAGGATTCACCGGAGGTTCTTCTGGATTATTCCGATAGATTTCCTCCTTCATATTTTGGCTATTTGCAAGGAACCGAGTCAAGTGATGATGACAACAGCGGAGGGGAAGATGATGATGTCCGGCCTTCGGTACCGAGTTATGTTGTTACTGGGAAACTTCACTGTTGTACTCCTGAAACATCTTTGATTGATGGGTATAAAGTTACATTGCCTACGTGTTTTCCTTTTTAAAAACGATGTAATGGAGGAGGACAGTATCTCATTCGAATAATAAAAGAGGCTGTAGAAGTTTGGTGGTGCTGGGAAGACGAAAAGCTTATCATGAAAAAGTGGTTGCAAGGGCATAATTATCTAAATGAGTGGTTCACTGAGATTGATTGGACTATTCATTTTTGTGAACCAGCTATGATGTCTGATGAATTCACCATAGCATGGCCTACATGCAACCCCAACCGTAAGATCTGCGATGGAGGAGAATTCCCCGATCCTGACTAGCTCAAACGCAAGGAATGGGCATGTTTTGACGAGGAAAAGAGAAGGAAAGTCGGATACAAGGGAATCTCATTTGAAAACTGGTTACGAGTAAAGTTTGGAGCTGTTAAATTAAAATGAGAAGAAGAGGCTAAATTTTGTTATGAGTGGGCAAAGGCTAATTTTTTGCAAGAAAATCGATATTCTATAGCTCGGTTTATTTCTCCACGTGTTTGGGACAAGCCCTCTTCAACTAAAAAAGCAGACGTGGAGGAAGTTGGCCAAGTCCAAAGACCACCATAAAACCCCAAGGCTCGAGTCTAACTTAAAGAATCGTAAATAAAGAAAAGTGCTCTTTCGAAGACAACCCAAATTATCCCTTTCTTTTGTTTTATTTCCATTTCATTGGGTTTTGTATTTTAACCATTTTGCGGTAACAAAGAGAAATTGTCAAGAAGATGTCGATTCGACGAGTTACGGCAGAACTCATTCTCATGGTTATGCCGTAACGTGCCCCTTGCGCAGTAACTTCATTGGATTAATCCTGATAGATTTTTGAGCCTTAATGAGCGGATAGTAAACCCGTAATCACAAGCAAACTATAGAGAATCTCTTAAACTTATGTCCACGCGGAATATGAACACAAGAGTTAAAGAAGACAATAAACACAAAACTCTTGATCCTTTATGGATCTATATTAATTCACTAATAATGTTTTCAAAAGTGTACATAAACACTAGCCGCAGGTTTCTTTTATACTATCAGAAACCCTAATTCTGCAGCTTACAAAACACGTAAAAGATACACATTATCTCTTCCTAAAATAACTCATGCATATCCTAACTAATTACTAATAATACGGATACTACTATCCGCAAAAACAAATATATCGCAGAATCGCACTATCGCAGCACTGCACTAACAAAGAAACAAAATAACTATCGCCAGGAACACGATCGATCACCGAACCATCTTGTTACAATAATTCCTAACAACTTCGATGCAATACCAATTACGGCGTAATTCTATCTCAGTGGTTACGCCGTAGCTACACTCTTGCAGTGTATGCGAGGTTTTGCCTAGTTACGGCGTAACTCCTTATAGAGTTACGACGTAACTATCCTCTGTACTTCTTTCATTTTTAACACAATAACCTTGTATTAGTATTTTAAATGAACTTTGTGGGTGTGTTCCCTGTAAACCCTCACGAGACTTCACTCGTCCACTTGGGACACCAAGTGGTTTAAAAGGCTTGTTGCATATGCTAAATGCAACCGTGATTCCTACGAAAGTGAGTTAGGTTTGTTTTTCATTTTTTCATTTTTTTTCTTTTTAGAATTATGCTTGTCGGTAGTGTGATTTCAGGGATTGAAGTTTTCTCGTGGATGCTTATACGAAGGCACGACTCTTTTTCGTGGGCCTTCTTTCTTTTTGGAGCAAATTTCAGGGAAATTCTCGCACTAATTCTACTTTTCACTTCACCTTTATTTAACGCTTAGTACAAAAGGGACTTTGTACAATTCAAGTGGGGGGACGGGAGTAGAATTGTCTCTTGAACTTTATTTTGCCCTCATTTTTCTAGTTTATTTTGAAAAATTATGCCATTTTTAAATTTTGACATGTTTTTCTTAACCTAACTAGATTAGACCTTAGCGAGCACATACAACCCTTGATATTATATGGTGAGATTAGTCTTATCCATTTCCAATATTTTACCCAAATCCACCAAATTATGAGTGTGTGCGGTAGCTTGTAAACGTTAGAACTTGGCCTTTGCACCATTTCAAGACCATAGACGAGGTATGTTGAGTTAGCTCGATGTATTTGGACTTTTCGGTTTAAGAAGTCAATTATAGTTATCACCCAAATAGCCTACCATTGTGTGTCTATCGATTAGTCACCTCGACTTCTCGACCCCATGTGAAACCCTTTTGTTGCACTCACCTTAGTGCAAGATACCCCTAGATACACCCATCCGAGCCATTCCTTTCCTTTTGTTAACCCAATATATTGTTTCGATACACCTATGCACTTTAGCCTACCCAAGAGTCTTTATTTGTGATTGGGAAGTCATCATTTGCCTAAGTTCAAGGTTCAAGTGGAAAGGTTCGGAATCACGCTTTAAATCGGCGACATATTCTTAAAGATCGTTGAAGACCCCAATTCCCATTGTTCATCTCAAGTGAGGGGATCTTATGTTTAGTTGTTATGTTTATGTTGAAAAAACAATAGTTATGTTATTTAGTTTATTGTAAAGTGCAATGTTATAAGCACTATGTTATGAGCCTTATATAGATTTAGTATCGAGGAGGCCACCTCGGTCACATGTGAAGATTAGAGTTGGTAATTCCGCCAACAGTTGAAGAAAAGGTGGCGTGCCCATCATGACGTCCTCTAATGACACATCTACCTAGTATTTTATGATCCGGTTTCTTAACTTCAAGCTTGAACTCTAGGCGGATGGTAAGTGGTGATGACTTGGTTATAGATTTAGACTATCTGCTTGATTTTTATTTTACACCATTTATATATCCCATGTCTTATCCTACTCTTTAGTCATGAAGCGTGTTTAGGTGATGCAACGAGCAATCTTTGGTGTCTTGGCCATGGATTTGGTCATGTATCATTGATTTTGTCCACTTCGCCGTGACAAGTTAGTAAATGACAAATCACCCTTAACCCATGTTGTGTCTACCTATATTACCTTCAAAAATTGTTTTGTCCTTAACTCTAGTGGTGGATATTTGTGTAACCGCCAAGCTTATGATAGAATACATGCTATGATCCGTATGCGATTGAGTGATCACCCCAAAATTGACACTTAGAATAGTTGAGAGATTTGAGTGTTTCGCCCCATTTCGTGAGGTGTTCGGCTTTGTTTTATTCTAGCATAAGGGATTTGTAAACTTATATTTTTCGGTAATGGGAGATATCTTTTAGGAATCTATCTAATAAGGTCTACTTGAGGGCAAGTAGAGTTCAAGTGGGGATATTTGATAACATCAAATTATCACGAATATTAAGTGTCAATTTCCCAGATAGTGCTTGTAATTTATATCATTTATATGGATTTACGCTTGTTTTCCATTATATTCCACTTTCGGGTAAATTACGAGCATTGGAGCTAAAGAGACACGAATTGGAGAGTTTATCAAGATTTATCTTAGTATGCTCACTTTGAAGAAGTTACGGCGTCCTCTCTCACATTACCGTAACTAAAGCGTGACTCGAAAAACCAACTTATCAGAAGATTACGGCGTAACTCTCCCTAAAGATTACGTCGTAACTCTCCCTAAAGATTACGTCGTAACCATATTAGGTCAAATGAGGTTCCGCGGCGATAATTACGCCGTAACTCATGCATCAACTACGGCGTAACCAAGATTTATTGAAGATATAGCGTAACCCTTCTAATTAGATGATTACCGTAATTTTTATAGTTACTGTTGTAACCAAGATCAGCCTATAAATACCCCACGATTTCCAAAGATTTCAAAGCATTTCACATAACAACCAAGAACAAAGCATCCCATTTCAAAGCATCCCATTAGCTTTTTATATTTTCTTTACTTTTAATTCATGTATTTCGTAACATTAAACATTGAATTGATTTGTATGGTTAATATGAGCGGCTAAGCACCTCTTGGTGTTGGCCTAGTTATGATTCCTTAATTGTTTTGTTTGCATTTACATTACTTCCGTATAATTATTTCTAAGTGTATGCATGCATAGTTTATTGGTAGCTACCCTTGTTTCGGTTGTTTTGAATGGCGGTAGAGGCTACCTTAGGAGATATGACTAACCGAGCCTAAGTGAGTAGACTGAGACGGGAAGGGTAAGATATAAGAATTAGTCTAAGATGCTAGCGCCCGGGCACTCACTATTATAAGTCTAGCATGTAGCGGAACTTAATGACTCAGCTTAGGGTACCAAGAACAGTTGGACTTATGAGGGGACACCTGACTTCTCTAGTGGTGGCATCTTTGCTGATAGGTTATGGCGAACTGACCAAATGTTGTCCTCTCGACTTTGACCCCACCTGAAGTAATTGGAAGTAATTAGACGTAGACATTACTAGCTAGGATGAATAACTAGGTTAGAACCACTCCCCTCTATTGATTACACCTTTGCCTTTATTTGTTTTAGTAGTTGATCAGTTAATTCGATATCAAAACCATCTCAAAATCTGTGACACCTAAACTTAGTATTAATCCAACACACATAGCTCTTGGGACGACCTCGGTTTTACCGAATACTACACTACACACGACCGAGGTACACTGCCCGTTAGTGCATTAGGGTAGACCATAGGTATAACGAGACATTATAAATATTAAAACATGGTCAGTAAAACCTGCAACAATTCACTTTCCTGTTGGAAATTAAGAATTTGATGACCACATGGTCATTTGAGAGAAACCTGCCATTGATCAAAGGGAACGTAACATCCCATACCCCGCATAATCCTCTTTCTGATGCCTTTCTCTTTAAACCAGAGTCATCTCTGTGAACCATGAGGATTGGAGCTTCGACAAGCGTGTTATCTTTTCCCAACTGTGTGTCGGAGACCTTCTCTTTACCTTTCCTTATACCCTTCACCAAATGTCCCAATTGGCCAGACTTCACGGCCTCTTCTATTTGTTTCTTGAGCTCTCTGCAATTGTTGGTGTCGTGCCTGTAATCGTTGTGGAAATAGCAAGTACTTGGATGTATCCCTGCTCCTACCTCTACTTGCCAAATGAGGAGGAGGTTCGAAGGCCTCCGCAGCCCTTTCAGTATCAAGTATTTCCCTTAGAGATTTAGATAGATTTGCCAAGAGTTCGTGGTTGATGTTTTTGTTGTAGAGTGTGAACATGTCCCTGCCTTTGTGTCTGTTTTTTTACCCTTCCCACGAAGAGTGCTTTGGGATGTTGCTGTGACTTTGTTTACTTTCGATCGGATCCCCATTAGTGGACACTTCTTTGGCTTCGATCCAGGTGTACGTCTTCTCCATTCAGTGGATAGGAATTCCACCAGACTTACATTTATGAGCCAAGCACAAAACCGAGATGCGCTGGTCTTCGTGCAAACCAAATTTGCAAGGTGTCATCAGTTTATCTAGTAACGAAAGCCATAGTGCTCTCGTTTTCCTACGATTGATGTTGTGTCTTGTCAGTGAGTCCTTGTAAACTTTTTCTGTTGGTCAAGTGTGATCTAAACTTGGATTTGAGATCATCAAAATTCACTATGCTACCTGCTTTTTGCCCATTCCACCATATACGAGCGGAGTCTCGCAAGGTATATGTGAACATGTGACAAGCAACCGACATAACCCATTTCTGCATTCTAATAGCCCTTCGAATAGATGTAAGAAATTATCCAGGTCCCCTTTCCCATCATAAGTACCAATGTGTGCGGGCATTTTCAACCCGTCGGGTAGAGGGTAGTCTTCTATCCATCTTACAGAAGGTGTTGTGGAACTCATGGGCTTCGAATAAAGACAGTTGTAAGGTGGCATGTAAATGGGGATAGTGTTGTATGGGTTATGGTTCAAGGTACTCGACGAGTTTTGGTTAACATAAGGAGGGTAAAGTAGGTATAAAATATGGGTGACTTCCTACGAGTGCGGAGGGTATACCATAGGTTGCTCGTAGGGCATGTTTCCGTATGGTTGAGGAAAGCTATGGTTGCTAGTCGCCCATTAGGTGGGGTAGACCCCATGGGGATAAGAATGAGCGTGAAAAGGAGGTACATACCATGAGGAGGAATATTTCTTCCCCATTCATTTGAGGTGGATTGCCTTCTCGCCGGATCGTGAGAAGGCCGCAGCTGAACCCCGTCAGTTCTCCCATATAGGTGCCAATAGTGGTGGCAAGTTAACCTCCGTAGTCTCCTTCGTGACTCCTTCCGATGGAAGCTTCCATAGTCTCCGAACATCTTTGAAACCCATCTTCCTTCCCTTGACTTCCGGAGATCTACCACGGCCTTGAATGTCCCGGGGAGCCGAGTCTCCATTTCTATCTCTTCGTCATTGTTAGGTCACTAGTTTTACAACACAAGTAATATAGAAAGAGATAGGCGGTTGAACAACACAAACACACACACGTAAAGAAAGGTTTAGGCTAGTCTCCAACCAACCCTCTGAGGGTTTACATGAGTTTATATAGGCAAGGGCTAGGGCAACCTCCTCTCCTTCCTATTCCTTATTGGGCTTGGATCAAGCTTATGGGCCTTCTACATAAGCTTGACCTTAAACAAACATAAATGCCATAATAAAGCTACCTATTACATATGAAATATAAATACTTGAAATCTGTTTAGGAGTGATTCCAACAATCTCCCTCAAGTATATATGAATGTAAGCAGTGAAAGCGTTGATGTAATAGTAGGCGTGGCGTCTTCGACATTCCTCTTTCTTGTGAGAGGAATTGTCTTGATTCGAACAATCTCCCAATGTGAGATAGTTATCTTTGAGCGATTATGCTTGACGTCATCTTTAACTTTGTTCTTTGATCATTGTTCTTTGTGGTGAAAGTGATAATATGTTGTTGTACGCATCGATGCCTTTCAGTGCCTTGTTGCTCCGGTGTCTCCGTCATTCTTCACATGCTCACACTCTATGACGTTGGAATTCAATCTTGATGAAGTTCTTTAAATATTTATCATTGTAGATTCTTTGGTTTGACGAAGAATCATTACGTGATTGTGTTGCTTTTGAATAGAACTTCCATTAGTGTTGATGTTGGCGTGAGCATGAGAAGAATCGAGACGATCATCCCGCTCGAGCTTCCATAAGAAGAAAACATTTCAAGCGGTTAGTAATAAGCGGTTTCCCAAGCGCCACAAGTTTGAACTTGAGAGTGTTAATGACATAGTGTGAAAACACAACTCTAATTCTTACAAAGGCCGTTCTGAACCGGAGTCCCACAAGTGAGATAACGCGATGTGCACAAGTACATCTACAATTCGAGAGTCGTCGAGGTACACGAAGCATCACCTCCTGATCAGACCGTTTGAGACACACTCCGCGTAATCCACGGGAGTTACCGGCTGACCTCTTTGTGGTCGCTGATGTTGACCACGGCGGGGAGTTTCCATTCAATCACCGAGGATCACGGATGTGAACCTCTCATGAATGTTCTCGACATTGCAAAGATCATGAAGGACTCGATATGAACCATGATGATCTTATTTGTTGATCTTCAAGTGATTAAATGTCAAGTGTTCCTAAGAGATCTTTGATGAATCTCATGGCTCTAGACTCAATAGTGCGTTTTGGTTTTCTGAGCGGAGACTAGGGAGAGGTCTCCTTCTTCAATACCGGTGATCTCTAAAAGAAAGCCAATAGATTATGTAGGGTTCCTCATGAGAATGAAACAAGTTTACATTGAGAAACTTGAGTGGCTAAGAAGGTTTAGTGCATGCGTCCTTTGGGTCCATGACGACTTTTAATCTTCAATACGGTGTCACTAAGTGACAACCAAGAGCTATATGAATTGAACCCGTGTGCGCCCTAAGTTGAATAATACGGAGGCTATTTCTTTCACCCTTTACTTTACATTTCTTTTTGATTCTTCAACTCCTTCTTTCTCCGATTCTCATTTTCTCCTTTTTATAATCATTCCTAGGACTTCTAACACTAACTAATGGTAGTGTCCTTGGGTAGATCCCTCCGGCTCTGGCGGATCATAGGATGGTTATTCCTAACCTTAGTCACCTTATAACTCCATGACTTACCTATGTTTGCCATTATAACCCTTTGTATGTTAAAACCTCTCTCAAAGGGTTTGTTAACGAAAAACATGTTTGAACCACAAATGAGAGATGAAGTTTTGCATAAATACTCCCCTCCACATGTGCTTAATAGTTTTAATGGTTAAATGCACGGTGAGGAAAGAGCGCACTTTTTGAATTGATCCAAAGAAGATAGACAATCTCCGCGAGACACGGTTCGTTGAATAGTTAAAGAGATACATTGTCGACTTTTAGGTGACAACTAGCTCTAATAACTACCTTGAAGGTGTAGACAAACCTTGGAAGGTTGTCAAACCCGTCGAGTTCATGTCTATCAAAAGTTTCTCGAATGGTACTTTCTACTCGGACAAGTCCTTTGCGAGACACGTTTACATCACTAGCGAACTAGCTTGAAATTATTACCGTCCGGGACAAGTCTTTTCGAGTTACTAACAGTTTAGTACCGTCGAATTCGTTGTTTAAGTCTGAAGTTCATGATTTATTGCATTCACCACATATTTCTTATCACACAATTTTTCTCCCTCAAAAATGGCATATGAAAATGTTATTTTGAAGCGTTTGAGAATAAATATGACCATTTCGAAGTGTTGGGAAGGCGACCACTATGAACAATTTGTGAACAAAGTTTTAAATCAAATACTCCCCTCAACTAGTGATATAAGCGGTTGAGGTTTTGAAAATCATATGGGAAGTACTTGTCTTTTGAGCAAAACCTTGAAAAGTGAAAGGTTTGATAGGTTTTACTAAAAATTAAGGAGCTTTCGCTCCTTTTATAAGGATTGTGGCATGAGGCGCACTCACGGGTCCTTTCTTGACAATTACGGGTTGTACCTTTGTTATGTGTGCACAAGCCATTCACATATATAATCATACATCCAAAATTATATGAAGAAAACAATTCACGGGGTACCGTGAAGTGCGGTGATATTCCGAGGAGTGCACAGGCGTTGAAAGCGATGATGTTTCTCTGAGTCGACCACCAACATAGCTTTCCAATCGTTCGAGGCGATCCCTTCGAACAACCGTTCATCAATCATGGTGATGATCGTCTCACATCCCTCATCCGCCCCGAGAATTCCGCTTTAGGATTCCCAACTTTCGGCGTATATCCTTCAATCAGACGCCAATCCATCCCTAACCATCTTCAAGGTATGATCCCAATTTGTGGAGCTCACTACACGCCATTAAGCGGTTCTTGAAGTTCACTGCGGTAAACAACGCCAAGGTTTCTTTGATGGCGTGAGTTGTTTAAGCCGGTTGATGTCGGGAAGATCAAGTCGTGGTGGAGTGAAGTTTACGTTTACGATATGATTCAACGACCATCCGGATATCTTGACACGTTCTTTGATCACGATCGTCTAATGAAGATGAGAAGCGACTTGATAAATTCACGTTGAACTTGATCGAGAATTGTCTCATACGACCACAGTACTTTGGCAAGATACATGTCTTGATGTCGTTGAGGACAAGTTCTCAAAGTCGCCTTTGGAGAATCCATAGTCCTGTTCATCTTGTCGTTTGACTATGATATTCTTTAAGAATGTGTAGTCCCACTTGACTTGAGATCAATGTGTTTGATGGCCACGATGTCCTTGAGCTATACACCGCATGTTGAGACTTTTGAACCGAGCGACTTGGTAGTAGATTCTTGACGTTCGTGCCAATGATGAATCCCATACAATGCATCTTGGTCGTATGCTTGCGTTGTCGAAAAACAAGTGAGTTAGACGTTCCTCGATAGCTATGCACGCTTAGAGTAAATGGCGGCTGGAATGGAAGAGTCAATGATGTAGTGTATTTTCTCGAACCATCGCCACCATGGAGAAGAAATTCGGTCTTTGTTGAAGAAATATCGGAAGGAATCCTTGGTTCGTCTGCTTGGCCAATGGTTGGTAGAGGTTTGGTCGATCGGTGTAGTATGGAGGTTGTCCCTTTGTGTGAAGTCAATGTTTGCTTCAGGATTGAGCCAATCCATGTTGTTAGACATAGCTCGGCGATGTTCTCAAGATGATATTCGACCTCGGGCGCTTTGAGTAGTCTTTCCATAGTTGAAAAGCTTCATTTTGATTCGCTTCAACTCAGTTTTGTCATTTTCTTCACATGGAACTTTTCTTGCAATAGTTTTCGTGCTCAATGTAGAACCGTCTACCATTTCTTGGCCTTCATCGTGGTATGGAGTTTGATTGACAAGTGTGAGAACCATTCAAACTCTTGGTTTTATCGTCATCTAGCCATGATACGACTACGGCCGAGTCGCCCTGCTTCTTCTTTTGGAAGGCTTTGATGATGAAACGGTTTCGCACTTGTTTGGGTGAGGTGGGTTGTTGTCGGGCTCAAGGACCTCTTCATCGTCACCACCAGTATACTCAAGGTAGTCACCAGTTGTATGAGTCGTGGTGGTAACTCGGAATCGTCCCGGGTTTATCGATGAAGACCGAGGTGGAGGAGACTTATGTTGAGAAGAAGTCCGTGGTGGAGGAGGTGGCATAGATGTAGATTGACCCGGCGCTCGACGTTTAGATCGAGTCCTTATCCTTATCATCGTCATCTCTTGGCGTTTGGGTTGATCGGTGACTCCTTGCATGATGAACTGAGTTGAAAAGCAAGTAGACCTTGAAAAATTTAGCTTCATCCGAGTAAACGTTCGAGATCGCTTTGACATTTGCATCACTAGTTTAGCGATTAACTTTCAGTTCGAGAGATCGCCTTCTTTGGCCATTGTATGTTTAACCAATGCAGCGATGTTAGGGGTGAGTTATCTGGAGAATACTTCTCTAGTCACACCGGGATAGTGTCGAGAAGAAACTTGTGGGTTTGTTCTCTTGCCGACTTCTCCAGTTCCTTTTGGACTTTTGGAATGATATCCTCAAGGTACTTTGAGTGTAACCTTCAATCATTTCATTCAGTTCCTCGACGATGACTTCTCATGAATTCTGAATAGCTTTCCTATCTTTCGCATCTCGTCATTCTCATCATGTAAGCACCGCATTTGTTCAAGATACCAATTAAGTTTTCTATGAAGCATGTCCTTCTTTCTAACTTGTTTGTGACTTTCACAATTCTTGCATGTGTTTGAGAAATCCAAGATTTAGGTGGTTTCTTCACGGATTTGGATGATGATCCGGTTGACTTCGTTGATGGTGGTGGTGATGAATGAGATGAAGAGTCCGATGATGAGGAGACATGAGGAGACTTCATGTCCTTAGGAGTTTCCGAGGTTTTCTCCTTTGAGTGTGTTGGATGTCGAGAAGAAACTTTGTATAATCATCCTCGTCATCCTTAGACTTTTCTTTCTCGGTTTCTGTTTCTCAAAATCATACACAATAGTGTCTTCATGAGCTTTGTTGTTGCACAAGAGTGGTGGTACCGATCCCTTATCGGGTTGATTAACGCATCAGATCCGGAGAGGTAAAGACCACTTGATCCTCCGGGGCCACCCATTTGATCTTTAGCAAATTGTTTGGCCTTTTGAAGGTGTCTGACGTTGTGAAACTTTTTCTGTATGATTTATTCGATTGCTCTTCTTCTTCTTGAGCTCTCATCATAAGGTACAAGTCGTGAGTCTTCCTTTTTCTTGGGCAATGGAGGACTTGGAGGTTTTGCTCTTGAGGATTAACATCCTTTGCGCCTTGAGTATGTGATCTCTTCATCTCGTGTCGGTAGCATCGAGTCCTCGTCCACAGCCGCCTTTTTGCTGTTCAGTGAAATGATAGGAGTGGCTTCCAGAGACGGAACTTTCTTCTTGGAGTAGGTTTCCTCTTTGGAATAGGTTTCTTCTTTGGAACATTCCTTTGACTATCTGTACTTGTTACACTTCCAAGACTTCCTTTTCGGTTCTCCTTACAGTGTACGGAAGATTTTTCGTCGAGATGACCAACTTTGCCTTGTCGACCGCTTCCGGATACCTTTAGTACGATTGAGCTTTCGACATCTTGATTAGAAAATCAAAGACAAAGACCTTGTTTCTTTGTGGGCGTTTCCTTGATTCCGATGGAGAGAATAGGTTCCGTCAACATGTCGTGATTGTAGGGTCATTGAGCCTCTTGGGAATGTCGGGATGAAGTCCAAGTGCTCTCTCGATCAACAATTTGGTATATCGATGTAGGGAATCTTTGAGCCAAGTTTGTTGAGAAATGACATCATGTCATCCCAAATCGAGCTTCGATAGCGATGTGTTTCTTGTTGACCAATGCCCGTAATATTTGCGTTCCATGAGTTTAGGGTGCTCATAGTCACTGTCACGACCGTAGCGGACTTGGTGATGATCATGTAGAGAGTTCTCGGTGGTTGAGGAATACTCTTAAGCTCTACGTGAGAATGCTTGTTGATTACTCCTGTAGCCTCGTCATAACCGATATCGATTAAGAATTGGAGAGTGAGCTCTTGACAGTGAGGCATATAGTTTGGTTGGATCGACTTGAGAATTGGAGAAACGACCCTTAAGTCTGCAGTGTAATGGTGACTTGTTTGTGATTCGAGTCACTTTGTCGCAGTTTGTCCTTTGACCCTTTCCATAGTGTTCGGAACCTGTTGGATGTAGATCTCGGGAAGCGAGTTGCGAGTGAGTAAGCATGTTACGATAAGGATGAGTCCTCGAGAATATCAATAGCAATAAGACACGAAGATTCGAGCAAGTGAGGGTGTCAAAGTCAACACGGAGGTTATTCTTTCCTATCTTCATTGGATAGCCATGAGGATAGATATCGACAATGGAGAGAACTTGGTGCATCCACATTCATTTGTTCGACCATGTCGTGATCTCGAAATAACATTAGCCAAAAGAACCAACATATCGAAGACATAATGTTAGTCAACGTAAGGTCTTATTGTCTAGTTATTGAATGTACGGTGATAATGATTGTTCTGAGTCCTATGTCACTTGTGTGTTCAATAGTTCAATGATATTGTGAAATGTTTCTTGAGTTAGTTAACATTAAGTTTTAAAGTTTATTTTATCACTTATTGTTCACAACATATCAGACGATTTAAGTTTATTAGTGACATTTTGGATTCGTGATGATATGATTAGTTTATTTACAAGTTTGTACAAGTAACAATTCATCATGAAGGTAAATCCGAGGATAAGCGTAGTTTGGCAAAGTTATGCGTGAGCAGGGAATGATATATGCTTAGGCGTAAACTTACGCGTGGAATCCTATCTTCACGCGTAAGAAATGTTCAGCGTGAGGAAAAGGAGACCTTATGCGTGGAGCTTATGCGTGGCATATATTTACCTTCAGCGTAAGGCTACCGTGAGAGTTGACCTTATGCGTGAGGTCATTGTTCACGCATATCCTTGGAGGATACGCGTGGTCCATTGTAGAACCTTATGCGTGGGCGCTACGCCGTAAGACTAGTCTTACGCATAACAAGCTACGGCGTAAGGTGATCCTTATCGAGATTAATAACCACCTTGATTACGAATATTACGTGTTGCAAGCCTGAAATAAAGCATCATTTCAACAAAGATAAAACCATAGCATTGCTTTTATGACAAATCAAAACACATTTTCACGGTTTAACGATTCGGCGTAGAACGCATCACGTAATCTAAACCCTAAATCTCTGCGTATGAGATCTAGCCATGGATTATGCACCAAACTTTTACGGTAGCTTAAGAGTGTTGAGGAAGTCTATATCTTGAGTTATAACACCTAATTCATGGTGAATCAAAAGTACCCAAACTTATGAACTTTAAACCCTAATTCCAAATTGTTGATTATTTGGAGTTTACGGGTGGTTATAAAGCAAGGAAATCATCAATTCATCACCATAAGACCATAACCCAACAATCTTTTTGACCAAAACACTTCACATTTGAAAACACCCAATTCGACTTATAAACCTAATTTTCAAAAATCACCAATTAGTGTTTACGGGTGGATTTTGATGGTTAAAAAGTATCATTGATGTATTATGAACGTTTTGACACAATCATTTCACCACAAACACACACATGTTGATTGTGTGTTCTTACGCATAAGCGTAGAACACCTAATCAGCGATAGAACAAGTTTTAGCCGTAGGATTTACATGAGATTCAAAACCTTATCATAAAAACATGTTGTGATTACGAAAACACTTACAAGATGAGGATCAAAAACACGGTTTTCTTGAGTGAATCTTAAGCGTAGGATGGTTTTAGGTATTTTGTAATAAATGAGAAGTGATAGTTAGGTGGAGGAGTTTTATTTAAAATAACTTTAAGTTTTGATAGTTTGGTCCCTCCACTTTTCCATTTTCATCAAAGCTTTTAACTTCCTTTTGGTTATGATTGGGTCCAAACAACAAGTCAAACAGACTTAAAAGCAGCTTTCGTGAGCAAATTTTGGTATTCGGTACCAAATTCAATTAAGATCGAGGAATATAGTGAATTCACGGTCGTTAAGTCCCACGGAGGATGAATTGGTGTTTAAACAACTTCAGATGATAGAATGATCACTAAGGATAGTGATCGATAAGGTTTCGATGGATAATTACCTAAAGAAAAGATTAACAAATAAAAGCGACTTAAATGCAAATTAAAAGAAATAAAAGTTAAAATCTATTAAATAAACGCTATCACTATTTTTACGGATCGATGAACGTTTATGTGATTTTATAAAATAAAATAACTTAAATAAACTATTTTAACTAAAACGTAAACTTAAATTACTTAAAAGCGTTATTTAAAATGGAAACGAGCGTTATTTACTGAAAATGGCGCTTGAGCGCAAGATAAAAACGTAAATTTTAAGAAATAAAAGGCCTAAGAGTGTAAAACTAATTTTCTTACAAAATATATGATAAAAGAAAATTTTAGAAAAAGATTTATATTTTTTGACTTTTATATTTTTATTATGATTTAAATACTATAAAACACTAATTAATTGATTAAAAATACTAAAACTAATTAGAAAAATCTCAAACTTTTACAGAAAATACTTTGATTATCACTGGTCCTAGGAAAAATAAGAAAGCTAGGTGTTGCTTTTGAAAATAAGCACGAAATAAGCCAAGAATGGCTTATAAGCAAAACTGCCAAGTCCCCTTATATATTAAATGTTGCAAGGTTTGACAAGAAAGACCCAAGGGCGCTTATGGCATACAGGTACACACTAACATCCTCTTGAGGGAGAGGTCTCAGGTTCGACCCCTGCCTCTCCCTTTTTGCAAAACATTTATTTTTTTGATTTTTCTTTTTGCAACTACTTAAGCTAATAATGATAAGCACTTTACAAAACTGCAACTTTATATGAAAACCAATAATAAGCTCAGTTTGAGCTTATTTTTGTTAACAGTGGTGAAAGAACCAAAATAAGCAAAGGCTTAAGCTAAATTGGCTATTTAAGCTAGGAATTAGGCAAAAGGTGAATTAAAATAAGCTATATACTAATTATAAGCTAAAACAATAACTGATAAAGCATAATTACTCAAGTTAAGCACCAAATAAGCTCTAAATAAGCACAACAGTTACTGTATCACAGGACACTTAAGTTTTTACTAGGCACCTATTAAGCTAATTTTAAGCAACTGAATAAGCTAGAAATTGAAAACAAACAATGAAACAAACAAGTATACCAGATAGACTTTCCAAAAAGCCAAAACTCACAAGCTGAAAACAACTAGAGAGCTTTTGAAGGGCTTGTGAAAAAGCTGGTAACCCACTGAATGATCAGTGTTCACAAAATGGGACAACTTGAAAGCTTATTGCAGCCCTAGAAAATAAACTAGAAAATGAAATATTACACTTGGGTCATCAATTTGGCTAGGTTATCTTTCCAAAAAGTTAAAATACATAAGTTAAAGCTCATTAATCAGCTCTCTGTGAGCTTTTGAAATAAGGATCGCACAACCGCAAGCGACAAGATGTCTGAAAAGGAACTCAAAAGAAGTAAAAATTAAGCTAATGAAAAGTCGATTAAAGGAAAACTAAGCTTTGGAATGTTGAAATGGCTAGGTGAACTATCCTAAAAGCTAAATTACATAGGCTTTAGCCAACTAATAAGCTATTTATGAGCATATCAAAATGGACCGCACCACCGCGCACGTGACATTTTGACTTTAAGACATTAAACCAAGTTGACTTTTTGAGTTTTAAATCAATTCTAAGGACTAAATTAGTTGAAATAAGCCACAATGATATGAGATTAAGCTAGATGAACAACCTTCAAACCGTTTGTATGATTATGCGATCAAAAATTCCAACAGTTGAATAACTAAATGAGATTAAAGATGTTTTGACTTTCTAGCAACTAAGGATTGGTTTTCTTGATGAACGAGGTATTAAGACCTCTTGTGACATGTATCAATTACAAACAACAACACAATCGACTTTTAGCTCGATTAATCGAGCAAAACCAAACACCCTTAATATGACAGTTTGAAGCATTAAGCAATGAAACAGATTTTTAAACCAAAGGACCTATTAATTAGCTTATATTAACTGCAATGAGACATTATTAAGACAAGATAACAAGTTTTAACTACTTGAAATAAGAGATGCAATATTTAAGAAAATGGCTTACAAAATGAGTTTAAGATCAAAGCAGAGAATCAAGGTCCGAGATCACATCCTATGCTTCCCAAGAAGCTCTATACCATAATCATTCCATTTTCAACCTTGCTTCAATCTCGCATCCTTTCCATGGCATTTTTTATTTTCTCACTATTTTATCTTGATTTTGTGAATTTTTCTATTTTGAATCTAAACTGAGTTTTAAGGATACTAAAGCTTAGAAAAACTTTTATAAGAGCTAGTATGAGCTTTTGAATGCTTAACAACAAAGTATAACAACATTTAACTTATCATGAAATTTCTTGATCTTGAAATTTTACATAAACTGGAAATTAAAGGAAAACTTGAAATTGATTATTGAAATAGGTTTATAACACTCTGAAATCATTAAAACAGGTACTAGTAAGCTTAAAATTACACTAATAATTGAAAATTACATAATACGACATAAATTAGACTAAACTACTCTACTTGGCTTTTCACACTGCTCCAAGCTTGTATATAAAGCTCTTTTCCAACTCGTCGACATCTACGAGTTAATCCCACCAAGTCCAAAGTTGAAATCATCCGGATCACTAAGATTGACAATTGTCACTTTTGGCGCCAATATTTCAAAGAGCAGGTTTTATGCATTAATTAGGTTTGTATTGGTGTGGAGGTGGAGGGAGACAGCTGGGAGGTGATGTGGAGGTGAAAAGGTGGAAAACCAGTGGTTAAAAACCACTGGTTTTGGTGAAACAAGGGTGAAGGAGGAAGTGAATAGTGATGGCGGGTTTTTATTTTAAAACTGGTATTGGGTATTGGGCTTGGGTGTTGGGCTACAGGTATATGTGTTGGGTATTGGACTGGATTTGGGAGTTAATAACAAGAAAGGGTCCGTTTGGTTTTGTATAAATAACAAGGACCATAAATGTAATATTCTGAAAGTTAAGGGACTGAGTTTGACAAGTTTCCAAGCTTATTATAAGGATCAAACCTGCCAAGTAAGAATAGTACAAGGACCATTTGAATAAAATTCCATTTTTTAAATGTCCAAGGACTAAAATTGCCAATTTTGTAATTCTAGGACCAAACTTGTAATTTTCTCAAAACTTTTCTCATAAGGACCAATATTGTCAAATATGAATAGTACAAGGTTTATTTTGATTAATTTCCAATTTTGAAACCTTAAGGACTATTTTTGACACTTTTGCAAAGTTGAGGACCAAAGTTGTAAATTTGTGATTTTTAACTTCAAAGGATTATTTTGAACAACTTGTGAATCCCAAGGACCTAAAATGATATTTTACAAGTTTTTGAATTACTGTGGACCGATTTTGACAACTTTTGTAACTTGGGGACTAAAGCGCCAATTATGCAAACTTAATACGTTTTCACCGATTTTGATGTTTTGCATTTAAAACATAAAAAACACTTGTTTGTGATATTTTTATCATTTTGAAGCATTCTTGAGTGTTTTCGGATGTTTTGGCATTCTAACAAGATAAAATGATGAGTATTTAGACACTCATCAATCCCCACACTAAGATATTGCTAGTCCCTAGCAATGATTTGAGAAAATTTAATGGATTTTATCTCTTTACCAAAAGCCATTACTTCGGAGTAGCCAATTGTTTTAGTTCAAGTAAGAACTTTGGTACAATGATAACCAAATGATTTTGAGCAAATCATAAGTCGTCAACGGATTTGATTTGTCTTTACCGAAGCCGTACCATTCCGGACTAGCCAACTCTTAGATAAATTATCAATATTATCTTTGGTGAGCCGATTACCAATTATGGATTTTCAACTGCCTTTACCACAAGCCATAACCTTGCGGGCTAGCCAACTTTTCACTTTTTAGGATATGGTGAGCTGAATACCATACAATTTTGGGCAAATTGCAAGCCATAAACGGATTTGAGATATCTTTACCAAGAGCCGTTTGCTCCTGGATTAGCCAATCCTTATGTGGGTTAGACATGGTGGACTGATTACCATTTGTTGTGTTTAGTACATAGTACTTCCACTAAATAAAAAATTTTAAAATTTGGCCATTTTGGGGGAAAAAGGGACTAAAAGGGTACATTTATGATCAAATTCGCCAGAATTTCCCCCCCACACTTAGAAATGAATATTGTCCTCAATATTCAAAGTACCGGCTGTAATGCCGAAACTTAGAACGTAAAAGATAACATTACTAGCTAAGTGTAGAAACACAACAATTATTCTCTTTTGAATATTTACAATTTTCATTCATTTTTAAGGTCTATATACAACATGTGGGCATCTCCCCACACTAGGGTGGTACACACGGGTGAAAACCCATGTTTAGCTATTGTTTTTGATTACCGAGTCGCTAGCTTGACTCGACCCAATTAATTTGTTCATGGGAAGCAAGTGGAAGAGACAATCTCCATCGGACTTTCATTCAAGATGTTTGTATAAACATTGAAATACGTGAAAGTTCCACACCGATGAGATATACAGAACCGCTCAAAATGATTAATGAAAATGCGGGGTCAAGATAATGTCTTCACTCCCGAATGAGTGAAGAACAGGAGAAGCTACGGGATAAGTGAAAAGAGAAAGAAAATCATGATAAAGATCATGATTAACTCATCATCACTCACGGGAGAATTCATGGTTTCATGAATCTTATCGCTTAAGCTCAATTGGTCTAGACATATCCGGGTGTGTCTAGATCAAAATAGAAGTTATCATACTCCGGTGGAGATATGATATGAGTGAGTTCACGGAGAACTCCTCAAAGGAAAATGATTCATATTCGGATTGATTTGAGTGAGTTCATTGGGAACTCATCAAAAGTGAATGATTCATAATCGGGAGAGAATTATGAGAATGAGAAGTGGTAATACCACTAATCTTCTCTCCCATATGATCAAAATGGAGCGTTTGCAATTCGGAATAGAATCATTGAAGAAAAGTTTACTATCCTCAAAGGGATAGAATATGAAGTAGGCTTTTCATTAAAAGCCTCGATTCTAGAAATGAGAAGATTAACATTCAATCTTGTAAGACGAAGAGCTTCGTCTTGGATTATTTCTTCATCATTCTCTTCTCCTGTCGACAAGCTCGGAAGGTAATTCTTCCATATAACTTATGTCTCCACAAGATAAAGAATCATCCTCATTAGAATCGAGAACATCTCAATATGATCATTTTGGAAGACAAGAGGAGGAGGATATCACACACATGATCAAGAATTCCTGTGACTCTCTTGGGATTGGGACAAGGTCCTCAACACTAGACTTTATGAATTCGTCCGATTCCTTTTCGTGAGCAGTGTCAAGATGCTCATCCCCATGTTCGAGAGTGAGTGGGAGCTTGGGTGTGATAGCGATTGTTTGAGAATGAATCTCAATCTTTGGAATATCCATCGATGAACTTGATGAATCTTCAAGTGTATCATCATCATCACTATCATCGAGAATAAAATGAAATTGCGAGCTAGATCTGGTTGCTTTTTCTTGTGCAATTGATTCCTTAATAGCTTTTTCAAAGGCAATTTGGGAATTAATTTTAGCAACCGCTCTTGACTAGCAATTCTTCCATGGATTTCTCATGTGAATTTTGAATCACACAAGAAAAGCGGGAACATTATGAAATGTTGTCTTACTCAACTCCTCGCTTCTTTTCATGACTCGAAGCTCTAGATAAGTGTCTTGTTGGGCTTCTTGAGGAGTTTGAGTCATTTGGCACCGTGGAGATGGGTAGTCGAATTGTTACAAGGAAATGGATTCCTGTTTGACAATCGAGTGAAATGGGGACCTCCACAGTTCTCACAACATAAACTGTTGAGCTTGAATTGGTGAATCATATGGATATTGGTCATATCCAAAGTTCGAGCATCATCGGAAAACTGTTCATAGACAAACGTGTTTCGGATTGACACTCAAATCCTTGGTGAGGACCTCCACAAAATTCACAGCAGATTGTTGATTATATGAAGATATGTCGGTGTGGTGGGTAATTAGAAAAATTTGAGGGTCGTTAAATGAGTTCGGATTAGGATCATAATCAAATGAATTCCTCGAACCACAAAACAAACAACTCCGTTCGAATATCATTACCACACTGCACACACGTACACAATGACATGGTGAACCATAAAGAGGCTCACCACAACCGACACAAGGAATAAACGATTCTATTTGAGAGTTATGAAAAGGAATCGGTTCATTCAAAGAATCAACAAAACCAACATGGTGATCGAATGACTATTTAGACTCAAAGAACATTTTGAAAAATCCGGAGGTGGGACAAGTGGTGTGCTCGAGAGCTAGCAATTTCCACTACTTCCGTTATGGACTCCGTTTTGGTTCTTGAGAAACGTGAAGATTAGGTAAGTCATTCTTGCTAGTCACCGGATGAATTACGCATGTTTGCTTTTAACCGTAAATCGTGAAAGTTTATTATCAATTCTAGACGACTTAGGAGCAATCGAGGATTAGATCTTTGAATAACCGTAGGTTGGACGTATTAGTACCTCCATTATCGATGAAAGTACCGGTCCTTTGTCACCTCGGTTTTCTTTCCATTTCCACGAGCGAAATTAATGGATCTTCTGAACAACACGAATTCTAGACATTTGTGATAAAGTCCAAGCTTTTCACCGTCCCGCAGTCGTTCTCGAGAGATTCCATGAGAATAGAAGTTTAGAATCAAATTGATAGAGGTAAAGGAATAAAGAATCAAAAGGGTAAGAGGGTAAAGATGAATATTTTGGATTTTGAAAACATGCCATAAAACAAAGAATGAAAATATTTTTGGTTTTGTGTTTGTTGAAAACTTGAATAAAAATGTTTTTGTGTTGTTAACACTTTAGGAAAAGTGTTAATGAACTTTTGGTTTTGAAAACTTTACGACTGTTTACAAACGATGGTATATGTGCAAGTGCAGGTCCGAAATGCTTAAAACACGCTTCTGACCTCCCGTGGCGCGCAAAATTTGATTGGGTCCAAACAACAAGTCAAACAGACTTAAAACAATTTCGACGCAAATTCAATTAAGATCGAGAGAATATAGTGAATTCACGGTCGTTAAGTCCCACGGAGGATGAATTGGTGTTTAAACAACTTCAGATGATAGAATGATCACTAAGGATAGTGATCGATAAGGTTTTCGATGGATAATTACCTAAAGAAAAGATTAACAAATAAAAGCGACTTAAATGCAAATTAAAAGAAATAAAAGTTAAAATCTATTAAATAAACGCTATCACTATTTTTACGGATCGATGAACGTTTATGTGATTTTATAAAATAAAATAACTTAAATAAACTATTTTAACTAAAACGTAAACTCAAATTACTTAAAACGTTATTTAAAATGGAAACGAGCGTTATTTACGAAAATGGTATTTGAGCGCAAGCAAAACGTAAATTTTAAGAAATAAAAGGCCTAAGAGTGTAAAACTAATTTTCTTACAAAATATATGATAAAAGAAAATTTTAGAAAAAGATTTATATTTTTTGACTTTTATATTTTTATTATGATTTAAATACTATAAAACACTAATTAATTGATTAAAAATACTAAAACTAATTAGAAAAATCTCAAACTTTTACGTAAAATACTTTGATTATCATAGGTCCTAGGAAAAATAAGAAAGCTAGGTGTTGCTTTTGAAAATAAGCAAAGAAATAAGCCAAGAATGGCTTATAAGCAAACACAAGTCCCTTATATATTAAATGTTGCAAGGTTTGACAAGAAAGACCCAAGGCGCTTATGGCATACTGTACACACTAACATCCTCTTGAGGAGAGGTCTCGTGTTCGACCCTGCCTCTCCCTTTTGCAAAACATTTATTTTTTGATTTTTCTTTTGCAACTACTTAAGCTAATAATGATAAGCACTTTACAAAGCGCAACTTTATATGAAAACCAATAATAAGCTCGGTTTGAGCTTATTTTTGTTAACATGGTGAAAGAACCAAAATAAGCAAAGGCTTAAGCTAAATTGGCTATTTAAGCTAGGAATTAGGCAAAGGTGAATTAAAATAAGCTATATACTAATTATAAGCTAAAACAATAACGATAAAGCATAATTACTCAAGTTAAGCACCAAATAAGCTCTAAATAAGCACAACAAGCATTCTTGTATCACAGACACTTAAGTTTTACTAGGCACCTATTAAGCTAATTTTAAGCAATGAATAAGCTAGAAATTGAAAACAAACAATGAAACAAACAAGTATACGGATAGACTTTCCAAAAGCCAAAACTCACAAGTCGAAAACAACTAGAGAGCTTTTGAAGGGCTTGTGAAAAAGTCGGTAACCCACCGAATGATCGGTGTTCACAAAATGGGACAACTTGAAAGCTTATTGCGACCTAGAAAATAAACTAGAAAATGAAATATTACACTTGGGTCATCAATTTGGCTAGGTTATCTTTCCAAAAGTTAAAATACATAAGTTAAAGCTCATTAATCGACTCTCTGTGAGCTTTTGAAATAAGGATCGCACAACCGCAGGTGACAAGATGTCTGAAAAGGAACTCAAAAGAAGTAAAAATTAAGCTAATGAAAAGGCGATTAAAGGAAAACTAAGCTTTGGAATGTTGAAATGGCTAGGTGAACTATCCTAAAAGCTAAATTACATAGGCTTTAGCCAACTAATAAGCTATTTATGAGCATATCAAAATGGATCGCACCACCGCATGTACAGTGACATTTTGACTTTAAGACATTAAACCAAGTTGACTTTTTGAGTTTTAAATCAATTCTAAGGACTAAATTAGTTGAAATAAGCCACAATGATATGAGATTAAGCTAGATGAACAACCTTCAAACCGGTTTGTATGATTATGCAACAAAAATTCCAACAGTTGAATAACTAAATGAGATTAAAGATGTTTTGACTTTCTAGCAACTAAGGATTGGTTTTCTTGATGAACGAGGTATTAAGACCTACTGTGACATGTATCAATTACAAACAACAACACAACTGACTTTTAGCTCAGTTAACTGAGCAAAACCAAACACCCCTTAATATGACAGTTTTGAAGCATTAAGCAATGAAACAGATTTTTAAACCAAAGGACCTATTAATTAGCTTATATTAACTGCAATGAGACATTATTAAGACAGTATTAACAAGTTTTAACTACTTGAAATAAGAGATGCAATATTTAAGAAAATGGCTTACAAAATGAGTTTAAGATCAAAACAGAGAATCAAGGTCTGAGATCACATCCTATGCTTCCCAAGAAGCTCTATACCAGTAATCATTCCATTTTCAACCTTGCTTCAATCTCTGGCATCCTTTCCATGGCATTTTTTTATTTTCTCACTATTTTATCTTGATTTTTGTGAATTTTTCTATTTTGAATCTAAACTGAGTTTTAAGGATACTAAAGCTTAGAAAAACTTTTATAAGAGCTAGTATGAGCTTTTGAATGCTTAACAACAAAGTATAACAACATTTAACTTATCATGAAATTTCTTGATCTTGAAATTTTACATAAACCGAAATTAAAGGAAAACTTGAAATTGATTATTGAAATAGGTTTATAACACTCAAATCATTAAAACAGTACTAGTAAGCTTAAAATTACACTAATAATTGAAAATTACATAATCGACATAAATTAGACTAAACTACTCTACTTGGCTTTTCACACCGCTCCAAGCTTGTATATAAAGCTCTTTTCCAACTCGTCGACATCTCTGAGTTAATCCCACCAAGTCCAGCCGTTGAAATCATCCAGATCACTAAGATTGACAATTGTCACTTTTGGCGCCAATATTTCAAAGAGCAGGTTTTATGCATTAATTAGGTTTGTATTGGTGTGGAGGTGGAGGGAGACAGCTGGGAGGTGATGTGGAGGTGAAAAGGTGGAAAACCAGTGGTTAAAAACCACTGGTTTTGGTGAAACAAGGGTGAAGGAGGAAGTGAATAGTGATGGCGGGTTTTTATTTTAAAACTGGTATTGGGTATTGGGCTTGGGTGTTGGGCTACAGGTATATGTGTTGGGTATTGAATTTGGTTGGGAGTTAATAACAAGAAAGGGTCCGTTTGGTTTTGTATAAATAACAAGGACCATAAATGTAATATTCGAAAAGTTAAGGGACTGAGTTTGACAAGTTTCCAAGCTTATTATAAGGATCAAACCTGCCAAGTAAGAATAGTACAAGGACCATTTGAATAAAATTCCATTTTTAAATGTCCAAGGACTAAAATTGCCAATTTTGTAATTCTAGGGACCAAACTTGTAATTTTCTCAAAACTTTTCTCATAAGGACCAATATTGTCAAATATGAATAGTACAAGGTTTATTTTGATTAATTTCCAATTTTGAAACCTTAAGGACTATTTTTGACACTTTTGCAAAGTTGAGGGACCAAAGTTGTAAATTTGTGATTTTTAACTTCAAAGGATTATTTTGAACAACTTGTGAATCCCAAGGACCTAAAATGATATTTTACAAGTTTTTGAATTACCAGGGACTGATTTTGACAACTTTTGTAACTTGGGGACTAAAACTGCCAATTATGCAAACTTAATACGTTTTCACCGATTTTGATGTTTTGCATTTAAAACATAAAAAACACTTGTTTGTGATATTTTTATCATTTTGAAGCATTATGAGTCATTGAGTGTTTCGGATGTTTTGGCATTCTAACAAGATAAAAATGATGAGTATTTAGACACTCATCAAAGCGATTGAAAACTTTTATGTGTAGACCCAAAATGATGTCATCCACGTAAATTTGAACAATTAAGATATGTGCCCGTGATATTGTATAAAAAGTTGGGTCAACCGAGCCTTTGGTGAAATTATTGGCAATGAGGAAGGATGATAGCTTATCGTACCATGCCCGGGGGCGTGTTTGAGACCATAAAGGGCTTTGTTCGGTTTGTAGACATGGTTGGGAACTCGGGATCAACGAATCCATCGGTTGGTCGACATAGACCGTTTCTTTAAGTTGCCCATTGAAAGCGCCGTTTTGACATCCATCGATGAACCGTCATGTTCATATGAGCATGACGCGAGAAATATCGAACGACCTCAAGGCGAGCAGCCGGACAAAAGATTCTTCAAAGTCTATTCCTTCTACGGCGATAACCCTTAGCAACTAGCCGTGACTTGTTTGGATAACATTCCTTGACATCAATTTGTTTTCCAAATCCATTTTAAACCAATGGCGTAGACTCACTTGGTCTTTCAACGGTTCCCATACTTCAAGACGTTTGAATTGGTTGAGTTCTTCTTGCATGGATTCAATCTGATTGTCTTTTGTCATTGCGTCTTTAATGTTTTAGGTTCGATTAGCGACACGGTGAGTGCATAAATCGGTGTTCACCATCCGAGTGAAGACGTTGTCTCGTAACGGTTGGTTGATTCGGGTTGCCAATAATATTAGCGAGAGGATGGTCTTTTGTCCATCTATGTGTAGGGTTGATGTTGGTATACATTGTGCGATTACGAGGATTCAAATGGTTTGTTGAAGATTCCGCTACATCAGTGCGCAGATCTCATTGGCAAACGGGTTGAAGAACGCATTTGGATCAAAATCTGCGGTGGGGTACTTCATTGAGAATATCACGGTGGTTCATCATTGTTGGAGCGGTGTGTTCAAGCTGTTGTGTTGGAGTCAATGGTGTAGGTGCATCTTCAACAATAGTTGTTGTAGTAGGTGTATCGGTATAGGAATATTATCGGGTTGTGCGTGAGGCGGCGGATACACGAGAGCACGTTCATCAATATCGTCACGCAGGCGGAGGAGCAAATAACCTTTCCATTTGTTGTGAGTTAGTGAGGGCTTTCTTGGTGATGATGAGGGTTGAGGAAGTTTAAGCGGTTGTGACGGGTTCTAAGGCTGTTATACTCGAAGCCATCTCAGTGAGTTCATCGAAATGAGCATGAATCGTTTCCATTACCTCATTAGTTCGGCGATTCCAGTTCGAAACCTTTAGAATTGTCGCGATATCAATAAAGACTCCAATATCGGCTTTGGCTTTGAGCTTTCCAAAATCATCACGATCATTATTCGGATAGCAAAGGATCCAAATACATGAAAGTGTTTGAGGTTCGGTTTATGGTTGTGGACAAGCTCGAAAGGTGTTTTGTTGTGGCGTTTAGTGATCATAGAGCGGTTTTGAGTATAGCATCGATGAATCGACACGCCCATAAGTAATCTGAAGTTTAGCATTGATTAACATTGTTCTTGCGACTTCCACTAACGTTCGGTTTAGTCTTTCAACAACTCCGTTTTGTTCGGTGTCGTGCAATAGATGTTTGATCTTTGAATTCCACTTTCTCATAAAATTCACGAAGGGTTTTGTTAACAAATTGGTTCCTTTATGCATTACGATTATTAAATGCGGTGTTGCGGAGTGAACACATATTTTTGTGAGAAAGGTGATGATCATTTGTGGAGCTTGGTCTTTGCTACGAAGAAGTAGACCCAAGTCCATCGTGAGTAGTCATCAACAATTACTAAGATGTAGCGTTTGCCGTTGATCGTTTGCACACGCATCGGGCCACACAAATCCATGTGAAGAAGATGAAGCACATCTTTGAGGCGTGTTCCACCTTTGAAGGAAAATGAGCACGAGTGCTTTTCCCTTGTTCACGGTGAGCAAAGGTGATCTTTTGAATACCGGAATCGTGGGAGTCCTTGACTAGTTTGTGTCGAGCAAGGTTGGTGATGGTTTGAAAGTTTAGATGTGAAGACGACGGTGCCATAGCGAGTTTTGTTGATGTTGCCTTAGAAAGTAGCGAGATGGGAGATGAAGCAACCATGTCTTGCATAGAGATAGTGTAGAGACTAGAATTACGCGAGCGGACATAAGGTCATTTCCTTGTAGATCACGAATGAAACAAGTTTTCTCCACGAAAGCATCCTCCAATCTCCATCACAAAATTGACCTCTGAAAGCAGTTGTGACCGAGGCCTTCCACATAGTAAACCCTGCTGATTTCGATGTTCCCATTAACATAATCTCCGTAGCCCATGATGGTCTGAAGTGATCGTTCCCGAATCAGGCGGTGCCAATGAACTTTGCAATAAAGTTTGATAACGAGTTTAAGGTTGCTGTCATGTGTCGGGAACATCCGCTATCAACAATCCAGAGAATGATCATATCACCGCATTACACGTATTTGACACGGATGGAATAGAAGTAGATGTGGAACCCGAAATGTTAGAGGGTTCGAGGCGAGTATATTAGACATACTGCGCATTGAGAATTTTAGGCATCCACTTAAATCCTAGTGTGTTATATATCCATTTCGCCATCGTAACTACTCTTTGCTTTAGTCTTAGTGAAAGCACTAGGTGGTACTACATTCTTAGGAGGTGAAGCGGTAGCTCTTGTGATAGCAATGGTTGCCTTAGAATCTAAAGAAGGTGGTTTA
This sequence comes from Chrysanthemum lavandulifolium, assembly GCA_022545495.1. NCBI lineage: Eukaryota > Viridiplantae > Streptophyta > Magnoliopsida > Asterales > Asteraceae > Chrysanthemum > Chrysanthemum lavandulifolium. The sequence goes on from CM040240.1 coordinate 109,085,829, forward strand.
CCAAGCACGGACTTAGAATCATTAGTGGGCCTAGAGGTATTCCGATTCTTAGGATTCCGTAATCTAGAGATTATAGCTTTAGCAACACATTTGTCATGACAATCGAATGCATACTCTTTGACAAATAACACAAGGTGCATCGGGCGAATATCAAAAGTACTTAACGGTTTAGCATTCGTTACATCACTATTTCTATTACATTTGCGGGCGTAACATCTATAGTGGAAGCAACATGATTTTTATTCGAGTCCTAGGGTGTTCTTCACTTTAGCATTCCTTATTGATCTTTTCTTAGGTCGCAACTTCCTATTCTTGATTGAGTGCTCCTAGGTCGTGAAGTGCGGACGTTTGGAAAGATGCAACTATTCTGTTTTAGTAGAGGAAACACATTAGCAACTTGTGATTTGGCGGTGGAATTCTTGGTTCACGATTACTAAGTGTGACTGGTGCTAATCTCTTAATCACGATGGCGGGAGTAGTTCATACTTTCCTAACATTTCCGTAACTTAGAGATGGTGTGAATCGGATCTTGATTTTCGAGCGAATATTACCGGAAAATTCATGACTTCTCTAGTGTGAGCAAGATAGTGATCAAGTTCATTAGAGATTTTACGCATTCATGACTTGCTCGATACCACCGTTAGGTCACTAGTTTTACAACACAAGTAATATAGAAAGAGATAGGCGGTTGAACAACACACAAACACACACACACGTAAAAGTAAAGAAAGGTTTAGGCGTAGAGTGTATGTGAAGAGTAACAGAACAACCAACCTCGAATGAGGGTTTACATGAGTTTA